>PPKY03000005.1:0-517853 GCA_003706315.3 Ambrosiozyma oregonensis (nom. inval.)
CGTAAATCTATGAATGGATTTATATTTTTACATTATGGTCATCCTATTTCTTGGTGTGCTAAATATACCAAATTGATCTGTCAATCTTCCACTGAAGCTGAATTACAAGGAACAAACTCCGCAATCAATGAACTAACATGGTTAAGAGAATTATTAAAATTTATTGGTGAACCCATAAACAGTGTTAATACACCTATTATTCATATGGATAATAAACTAGCACAAACTACAATTGAAAATGAAACATTTTCATCCGAAAATAAGCATTATATGATTAGATTTAAGAATATTATATATTGGTTTGAACAAAAGATGTTCACATTAAAACATGTTTCCTCTGAAAATCAATTGGCCAACATTTTAACTAAACCAGTTGTGACAAAGGTTGTTGAACAACGGTTACATTCTAGTTCTCAAGATACCATATCAATAGAAGGTATATGCCCTCCGTTGTTGGATAAATAATTGACGGAGATTTATCTCTCTTACTCCGACATTTAGAATAGGAAGTTGGCGAAGTGTTATCTTTGAATGATTTAAATGAAGTTGTTATCTTTGAGATTTAAATCAAGTTGTTATCTTTGAGATTTAAATCAAGTTGTTATCTTTAGCCGATTTCAGTTACAGATTAGGAAGGTAAATTAACTTGTTCATTTATCTTAATTAAAGTTTTATTTTGAGTTTTATTTATATATAGTTTACATAGTTTGTACAAGTTTATCTTGAGTGGAATCAAGGAAGCAATACAATTAACAAATTATTACCTAATTTCTAAGGTGTTCAGATACTAAGTATTTAGAGATCGATCCAAGGTTTATTATAAGAGTTATCATCAACCTTACTTCTTACAAGACTAATCCTTCTTATCAGCAAATATATTTCCTTTATATGAGAAGCGGAATATCAAGTAACTATATAGATAGTTCACAAAACAAAAATTAAAAACAATACTCCGAGACGGGGAATTGAACCCCGGTCTCCCGCGTGACAAGCGAGAATTCTAGCCACTAAACCATCTCGGATTTTATTAGACTTAATCGATACTTTACTATTTTCATTGTTTTGTTTCAAAACCCGCTAAGCCTTATTTTGCTATATCTAGTTATGCTTTGCAACTTATTGACGGATCCTTGGGGAGCACACACCAAAAAGGTTCATCCTTAAAGACGTTTCACACTACCATGTTTCATGTAGATTACAAAATTAATATAATCGGAAATAAGTGTCGGAGTAAGAGAGATAAATCTCCGTCAATTATTTATCCAACAAAGGGGGCATATACCTTCTATTGATATGATATCTTGAGAACTAGAATGTAACCGTTGTTTTCAACCATGGATATTTACTCCTTTAGTAGGTGGTATGAATTAACATACCTTAATTGACTATAAGTTTGATCTTAGAATTTTGAGTAATAGAAACGATGATCTTTTTTCTTATAAAATCTATATATTACACAAAAATTAAATTGGGAAAACACTTCACCTTTTATACAAAAAATTAATTAAGAAAAAGAAAGTTAAGAAATATTAATTAGTTGGAAATATGGATGATCCTGAAACATGGATGACTCTGAAACCTGTAATTTGTAACAATAATGATTCACAGTAACAATATAATAAGACATGCATATTATCATAATGATAATGGAATGTGATGACTTATTTCCGATAGAAAGTTAAGAAATATTAATTAGTTGGAAACATGGATGATCCTGAAACATGGCTGATCTATAACCTGTAATTTGTAACAATAACTTGAAATTTGTGACAATGATGATTTACAGTAAACACTTTCATAAGACATGCATATCATCATATTGTCACTAATTTTAGGTTATAGATCAACCATGTTTCAGAATAATTTATGTTTCAGAATCATTTACTTTTCAAATTAATTGGTATTTCTTAACCTTTTCTCTTTCACAGATTTCGTATAAAAGGTGAAATATTTTCCCGACTTAATTTTTATGTATTTATTATATGGTTGGAAAACAACGGTTACATCCTAGTTCTCATGATATAACATCAACAGAATGTATATGCCCCAATTCTTGGATAAATAATTGACGGATATTTATCTCTCTTACTTCGACAAATATAAATTCAGGGATGAGACTCTAAATTTACTTTTACTTATATGTATTATCGTAATATGCAGTAATATGCAATAATAATTAATAAGGGTTATTTATCTACTGGCTGAGCCAGCGACTATACAGTCTATATGGTTCGTGATATGGATATATTTCAACACCGCTGGTTAGACATACAATTGATCTGGCTTTGCAACCCGATACCCCAATACCCCGATAATTAGGCAATACAACGATATCTCTCGTCTACATTTAAAAAGGACAAACAACTGTCCCATGGTAAGACCCTTATCCTCGTTGACACTGAAACATGTATAGTAACAGTTTGAAAATTTCTCCCTTCAAACGTAGCCCAAATTCACCAATCATATCTTTGTCAGTCCAGAGGATTAACTATTTCGTTTTCTGTGTCTGACAATCCTAGTATAAATTTTAAATTTTCTTCTAAAAGCAAGGGAAATTCCCCCATTATTCTTTGGGTCTTCAATTCCATTGTAAGGGGCAAAATCCACTTCGGTCTTCATCGAACTTGTAATCAATGATGAACGTCCTGTACCTGAGTTACCTGTGCTGCTTGTGCGTTTTTCTGTTGACAGTTTTGTGAAAGAATCAAGGTGCTACCAAATGTAGATGAGAGATATCGTTATATTGCTTAATTCAATAGAAGAAAGAGATATTCATGGATCAATTGAAAAATGGATTTCTTCATTTGAGAATTGGAAACCTACAATCACACTAAGACTAATAGTGAAATGGGACTAGAACTATTGATGCCACCACCAATTTCACTAAACGGGTTTTATTATTGTTGTTTACTGGCAAAATTATATAGGATGATAATGTTTAACTATTGTTTGTGAATTTTATCAATTAAATATATTTTTGTGAAAGAAAAAGTACTCCACTTTTTAAATCTAAGTTATTGGTAAACTGAATGAGACAATAAAAGAACTGTAAGAAGAGAAGTTGAGTACATACTGGTATGGCATTTGGTCAATAATAATTCTAGTCACGGGAGATTGTAAAGACCTAAACTCAAAAAGAATCATTGCATAGAAGATTGTATTATTATAACAATAGTTATTGCACACTCCTGTCATAATGTGCTAACGAACTAACCAACTTATTAACTCTTAAACAAAAAAACTGATTATTTAACAATTTGAAGTTGCATATACACCTTTTATGAGAGTACATAAAAACACTAAATTTTTTTATTTTATCTTTTATTTTTTTTAATCACCATTCCATTCCTTTCTTCCCATTTTTTTACTACATATTATTTTAACTAATTTAACCAATAACGGTACTCACTATTATTATTATTATTATTCACTCATAGAATTAAAAAATATATGCACAGGAATTATTAATTTAATTATGTAGAAATACTAGGCTATGAAACGAAAAACTCAGAAATAATAAAAATAGTAAACTTGAAAAATAAAATTAAAACAAATGGGATTCTATCTTTGTAAATCAACGACACAAACTTTTTCTGTCTTTGGGGTATATACAATACCCCATTTTGTACCTTTCAAAGCTTCTTTGTTTAAGGCACTATAAATGTTTTTAACAAATGATCTAGGTGTTGAGCTTGAAGCACCTCCAACTCTCCTTATCCATTCATCTTCTTGGCCTAAGGATGTAATAGCTATCATGTCCAAAACACCATCTCTCACGTCAATAGGGAAAACAGGTGCATTTGCGAGCGTATCAATCAAAGTTTGAGAAGAATTAGAAGCTTGGTCAACTATGGCCCATCTTTCTTTCTTATTGTTCTTCTTTGATGCATTAGTAGCATTATTGGGCACAATTATTACTTTTTGGTCATTATTAGCAGCGATTTCAGCCGATATAACAGAACTCGATAAATTATTAGCGGTTGTATCAATATTCTTAGCAGAGCTTCCTAGTTCAGAGGCGGATGAGTTTGATAGGATTTGATACTGAGGAGATTCAGATCTTATGACCGAAACTAAGTCTGACAAACCAACTTCTGAATCCGTTCTCTTACTCAAATTCTTCAATCTAAACGGTTTATACTTGCTTTTCATAAAAATGCTATTCAAATTCTTTTCAGCCTTTACAATCAATAATAAATTCACATTGTTAGCAAGTGCTTGATTACTCATATCTTCAACAGTTAAACAGTTTTTGATAACGTCAGCGGAAATATCACTACTCCATAACAAATTTAACAAAAAAGGAGCAACATCCTTCAAAATTCCAACAGAAGAGAATCCAATTAACACATCACATTTAGAAAAGCTAGTCCAAGAAGCTTTTGAAGGGTTCTTATGATACCTTTTCTTCTTGATCTCTTTAGAATTATTAAACATTTCTTGATATTTCTTTGTTGAGCTAAACAAAAAATCCCAGGCTAATCTCAAACCAACAGCATTAGGTAAAGAACGAGGAGATTTTGTTCTAGCTAAACTAGCAATCAGATTATCATATCTACCACCTCCACAAATGACAGATTTGAACTTATCATCGTCATAAACGGCCGTAAACATCAGCCCTCCTCTATAAAACGTTGCATTGTAACCATTAAAAGGTTGTATCTCAACCCGTAAATGAACACCAAACAATTCCAAATATCGTGTTACTTTGGAGATATAGTTCAAAGTCTCGTCTACTTTAACAAGTAAAGGACTGTCCAACATCAACTTATGTAACTTAGATTTACAACTATCAAAAGGTAAGCTGAAATCAAATTGAATTAATTCATTCAAAACAGTATTGGAAATATTCAAGTCCTGCTTTAATATAGCCTTAACATCTCTCATATTACTTCCGTAACCAACTTCAGCAAGAAGTCTACTCACACTAGCATATTGTGCACTTTCAATACCACAATACTCAAGAACTGTCTCTAATAAATTACAATGATTCAAAATAAGTTTAACATTGGACTGCATCAAAAATGGAAAAATTGAAATGATCTCATCTATAATCTTGATACATTCGGCATCATAAAAAGGAAGAAACTCAGCGGGATCATTAGGATTCGAAACTATATCAAAATCGATTTCTTGAAATTTGGATGGCCCAGAACCTTCATCTTTTTCAACTGATCTGTAAACATAATCAATTCTATATAATTTGTTAATGGCCAGAGGTTTCCTACCAAGAAGTCTGGCTAGAGGTAGTGTCAAGTCAAAAGGTAATTGTAAAACAGATCCAGCACGATCTAAAACCTGATAAACTTGATAAACAGAGTCATAAAATGGGTTTTTAGGAAATAATAAAGCATTCGAATCAACAAATTTAAAACCACCATGCTTCTTGAAAATCTTCTCGACTTCATCTACAATTTTAGAATGCAATAAGTAGTCAGTAGGCTGGTACTCCTTTTTGTTATTGATGTAATCGCCAAATAGTAAATCCCTTGCAAAACTATATGGTTGAGAAAATAATATGTTACGAGCTTGATGATGCCATGAGGAAGAAGGATCCACTAAGGCGTTCAATGCTTCTTTCATTAAGTCATCTTGTTGTTGAACTCTAACCAACCCACTTTGTAATAATTGTTCGGCAGACGGTCTCTTATCAGGTTTGTGGTCTAGTAGCATTTTGATAATCTTCTTTTCTGTTTCTAGTCTTTGCGAGTCAAATTCTGGAGGAAAGACGATAGAGGTTGTTCTCAAATTTCCTATAATGGTATATCTTTCCATTGAAGTACCCAATTGAAAAATCATTTCAAAAAAAATAATACCTAATGAATACAAGTCAACCTTTTCATTATATGATCCACTTCCGTTTAAAACTTCATTAGCAACGTATAAGGTGGTACCAATATCCGACGTTAGATCTTCAGCAGATTTATACATACCCGATATTTTACTGGCAGACGGAAGCAAGTTATGAACATTTTTAGCTAGACCAAAATCACCAACCTTAACATTTTGATTTTCATCTATGAAAATATTCATCGGCTTAAGATCTCTGTGAATAATCCCTTGAGCATGAATATGACTTAGAGCTTCCAAAATTTGTCTCAAAATTCTCCAATAATTATCTGAATCATTGGGTAAACCTTGTCTTATTAAATCAAACAACGTACGATTTTCACAATACTCCATCTGAATAAATAGGACACTTCTTTTTTTGGATTTATTTGAAAAGTTGGAAAGTTTTCTGACAGGTATATTATCCACCGAGTCGGAATCGGATTCATCCCCAGAAGCTCTACCAAACGTAAATGCACTATCATCATGAAATTCTTCATCAATATCATTATCCAGTTCATGGTCAATCTCCGATGGATTGGATTCACTTTCAGAATCAGAGCCATCAAAGCCAAATTGTATTTCTTCAGGATTAAGAGAATTGGATATAAAATCGTTATAACTTTGACTGGCACTTAAAGTTCCTTGGGTGACAACACTACTAGCATCATCATCATCATAATCATCATCGTTTTCTTCAGATTCTTCAGAATCGATTGCTTCAGACCTAATATTGAACCCATAATCGTCTTCTAACCAAGCAGCATAGTATCTAACAACGTATTGATGGTTCAATCTAGCTAATAACATGACTTCATTCAAAATCTTGGATAATTTATCTTCGGTATGTCTAATCTTCTTCACAGCATAAAACCTACCATCTAATTTATTTCTAACTTTAACAACATCACCGAATCCACCTTTACCTAATTTACCAACTTCTTCAAAATCTTGAACATATCTTGAATATGTATTGGCTTCTGTAGACAATGTTACTCCTTGATTGAAAGAATCTCTTCTATTTTTGATACCCCCAAATTTATGACCAGCCAAAAGAGACGGAGCATCCGAAATGTCAGAAAATCCGGAGATAATTTTAGGGCCAGAGGGCAATCTTCGATGTCCTATTTGAGCTCTTTCGCTTGAAAGACTTGAACTTGTATGAGCCATTATATTGGCTAATGGTGAAGCATTCATATTTAATCTCAAAAATCTTGATGGTAACAATTCCAACGGATCAGGCCTTTTCTTACTTTTGAACTCAAAGATTTCATTCACAAATTGATAGATTGTTTCATCTAAATTACTAAAGTTCTTCAAAAAGTCAGAGGGGCTCTCAAATTCATAAATAACATCAATACCCATGATCATCTGCAAAAACGCAACACCAATATCCCAAACATCAGTTTTTCTCTGAGGTTTGGAAAACATAGCTGCATTCTTGGAATTAATTCTCTCAGGTGCAGTCCAGCCATTGTTATCATAGGGAAGAAATCCAGCTTCTGAAGTGTCGTTATCAATGTTTGGAAAATTATTCATCATATCTAATATTGTATATCCATAACATGTATTGGAAAGTTTTACTTTAGTTGATTCTAACCCTTGAGGCTGACAAATTTGAATTGAATCTAAACTAATGCATCTATGAATAAGACCACTCTTATGCAAATATTCTAAACTCTCCAATAGTTGAATAGTCCACTCCCTGGCAGACTGTATATTAATGAAAGAAATGGTTGATAGAAGGTCTCCCAAAGTTTCGTTGTATTCAGATAGAATTCTGATTTTCCAGACACAATATTTGCCTTTATCTCTAGACATTTTTTTAGTAACTTTTCTTGCAGCAGAATTGTTTAATGAAACATCGCCATTTGAAGTGAATTCCAATTTTTCAATATTGAAAGCAAAAACTGTATCCATGTTGTTATGCCTCAACTCTGAAACTACTTGTAATTCTTTCTCCAAAACTAATATATCCTTCTTACCTTGTCCTGATTTCCAAAATGTATTATTTAATTCAATTTCAGTAAATAAAAATTGCAAGTCTTTTTCAACACCTTTAGTATTCTTACCATATCTTCTTTTCAACGATCTAGAATCTTTGGAAATATCTTGAATAAGGTCAAAAGCAGCGGAGCCTTCTCGAACATAAGGTTTAACTAAAAATTGTTTGGAGACATTCTTTAGAATTCCTATAGGTTCCACAGGAACAAAACCTGTAACTGTTTTAAATTGAAATTGAACGTAGTCTAACTGAACGTTTATCAATTTATCAAAAATAAAAAATTCATCTTTAGAGGCTAGATCTGATGCACTTGGAACCAAACTGCTTTCATCAAGTTTTATTGTATTAGATGAGATGAGACCTGATGTACTTGATTTCATAGTTTGACTTGATTCAGGAATCGGAGAAGAAGGTTCACGGCCCGTATCATCTTCCTTCATTCTTCTTTGTAATTCATTAGCAACCATTCTGTCCAACAGCTCTTGTTCTCTTTCTCTTTCTTCTTCAAACTTCTGTTGTTCTTCCTTTACCTGTAATTCTAGTTGTTCTTTCTCTTTCTCAAGCCTATTAAATCTCTCTTCCTCCAATGATTCATTTCTAGCACCTGTTTGAAAATCATTCAAATAATCGGATATTGTTGAAGATATCGAATAAATCACTTGGCCTCCCTTTTCTGTTTTCATAATTGATTCAGCTTGCTTCATCAAAAAGGTTACTTGAGAAGATAACACATTGCGAGGGTCCAACAATCTTATCAAAGGTTCTGTTTTAGGGTATGTAGCTGTAAATTCTACATTCAGTGTTAATGATAGTATTGGTTCATTGTCTTTATCAGAAGTTAATTCTATTTGAAACTTGGGATTGGGTTTCTTATTCCAAGCTGATGATTCAGAGGTTATGTCTTTAAATTCGTCTGGATAGATTGCTTGTAGAGTCTCAATTTCTTCCAGCTGCGTCTGATAGTAATCATTCATAATATATATAACGCTGAAGGTATATAAAAATACCAATCGATGTACTTTGTAGGATTATCTGTGAGTTCAAAGAAAGTCCTCTGTTTAAGAGTAGTCGATACAACTGTTAGTCAACTTTTTTTTATGTGCGATGGTTGGATCGGATTTCTCGTTTTTAGAACGTGTCTGTCTATGACCTTTTCCAGTATTTTTTTAAGTTTGACTTTTCAAACAAAAATAACACTACCATGTCACTACAACAGGTAAATAGGTTTTCTGAAAGTCTAAGAGATGAAGGATTTTTTTCTATGAAAACTAGAAAAGAGGATTTTGTTACAGGTCTTAGTGGTGGAACTACTTTAGATATATACAAAGTCACTTCCATTTCACTAACTTCTTATTTGGTTTGGTGTATACTAAAAAAGAAAACGAATGTGTTCACTGGACTCACTAGCTATTCAGCATTTAGTCAATTGCTAGATTTTTTTATTAATTGGAATAATCTATCATTGTCAGTAACTGTTTATTCTGATGATATCAATTTGTTAACAGCGCTTAACATTTTACCCTTACTACCAATTTTCTTTAGCAAAGATTCAACAAACCTGAAAAGAGTTTTGAAAATCAACTTAAATAAATTAACTCCTAAAGAATTCTTACCTTTTAAGCCGTATATCACTATATATAGATCACAAATGATGATAATCACTTGTATTTCCATTTTAGCTGTTGACTTCCAGGTCTTTCCAAGAAGATTTGCTAAAGTTGAGACATGGGGTACAAGTTTAATGGATTTGGGTGTTGGATCATTTGCATTTTCAATGGGGTTGATTTCAGCTAGACCATTTTTAAGACAGAAATTTTCCGGAAAATATAACTATTTTAAGAATTTATTTACTTGCATCAGAGGTACGATTCCATTGCTAGTTTTAGCATTTGGTAGAATGATTAGTGTAAAATCATTAGATTACCAAGAACATGTTACTGAGTATGGTATTCATTGGAATTTCTTCTTTACATTGGCTTCTTTGCCATTGCTAGCAAATTTGTTATCCCCAATAATTTTTTTGGTGTCCCCATTGATTTTAAGTCTTGTTATTGGAATATCTTATGAATACCTTTTAATTAAAAAAGGATTATTAGACTACATTATCATAGCACCAAGAGCAGATTTGTTATCCATGAATAGAGAAGGTATTTTTTCTTTATTTGGATATTTTTCAATTTTCCTAAATGGGTTAGCTCTAGGTTCTATATTATTACCAGTGATACCTACTCCATCAAACTTGTTCAAACTGACAAACACACAAAGTCACATCGAAACCAAATATGGATTGAAGAAAAAGCCATTTGGTACTTTAACACCTTTTCAAGGATTACTATTTGGCTCAATTTTCTATCAAGTGTTATATTACGTAATTGATACCTGTTACATGTATGGAGTTTCAAGACGTACAGCCAATTTGTTGTACGTTATTTGGGTTTCAGCTTATAACTGTACTTTTTTACTTGGATATAAACTTATTGAAGATTTTATTTGGGGTGATGTTCAAGTCAAGATAGTTAAAGATGATGAATATATCACGGGAATCCCAGAAGAGTTCAAGCAATTAAGTGAAGCTACAGTTCCGGGCTCCCTAGTTGCGGTCAACAATAACAGTTTGGTTATATTTTTGTTGGCCAATGTCACCACTGGTCTTGTTAATATGCTGTATAATACACTAGACTCAACAACTTGGATGAGTGTGGCAGTTTTGGTAGCTTATGTGGGATTTCTGGCTGGTGTTTCTGTTATTCTTTTAAGATATGGAATCAAGCTCAGATAAGATGTGGCCGCACGAGATTTGTCTAAAATTAACTGCGAGTTTTTGTTTAGCAATTGAGATTAATTGGATTATCTCACATACGTTTTTTTCACTTTACCAACTTCAAAAGCTTTTTATAACCCTTGTATAGATCCAATAAAGTATTTCGGATTAATAAACGTATAGAATAAAAGCACAGCTATATTGCTTTCAAGATGCCAGTCACAGAAGAGGTTATGTTGAAAACGTCACTTAAAATGACTGTTTCCAAATTAGAATTTAAAACTTCTAAAATGAAACAATTAAACAAGATTAAGCTAACTGAAATATCCAAAGATCTAAAATCCCAATCTCAATCTTCAGGATCTGGGACTACTATATCCACTTTAGATTCAAGAAAGTTTGACAGAGGCATGACGTTAATTAAAATAAAGATAACTAATTTGATTAACGATGATAATCAAATAGATTTATTTGAGATCCTTAGCCTTGACTTACAACTATTATTATCAAAACTACCTAATTTACTCACCATTAGACACAATCCAAAAACTGGTGCCATTGAATCAACATCTGGTGTACTAGATTTTAATGTGGTTAAGTTGGTTAAACGATTACTTTATTTGAATAATTATATTCCAATTAAAGAATACAAGAAATTGTGTTCACTGCTAGTTATCAAATTTGGTAAGGTTTTCTACGAGCAAACTTTAAATAATTTTGGTATGACCAGTGAAGGCGATCCCAATAAAGATGACTTGGAAGTCATCAAAAAATGTAAAAATGAAAACGTTGATGAACTGATTGAATTGTATCTGAAAGAAATTTGTGCGGGATATGATATAGATTTATATGGAGAGAAACTTAAAACTGAAGATAAAACCAATTCTGATAATGATCAGGACAATCATGATGATGACGATGACACCCCAGATAATGCTGTAAAAGAAGTGGCAACAGCTACAACTACTTCTGGAAAACCTGAAATTAGTGTTCATAAAAAGTCCGATGAACTGGATGATTTAAAAAAGAGATTTGATGCTTTGAAGAGATTGTAGGTTTATCATAATTGTATATTTTTTTTGTTTTAATAGATTTATCGAATTTGTTTGACACGCGGAAAATCAATTTCAATGGAGTAAATTCTTTCAGCTGTTCTTATTTGAGAGGTATTTGTATCATCAGGTTCAACTCAGTCAGTCAAATGTCCGATTATCACAATCAAAGGCAAACCAATGTCGACCATTTTAATAAGTTAAAGGCCAAAACTTATGAATCAGACTCAATTAGACAAATTTTAAAAGCATCATGCAAATCTATTTTAACTTATGATTCACCAAACCAGCCTCCAGCATCAATTCATGGATTTGTTGGTGACTATACTAAACCTGAATTTGGGTTAGATGATAGCTTTTTCCCAAGTTTGAATGACTCTGAAATTTCTCCTTTGTTCAAGTCAGGTGCTCCTCTAAAAATAATGGATTTTGCTTGTGGTACTGGATTATTGGACGATTATATGGCCCCTTATATTCCAGATCATTCTGAGATCGTTGGAATTGATATCTCAAAATATCAGTTAGAGATGTTTGAAGATAAATTTACTGCTATTAAAAAGAAAAATCCAACTTTGAAAATAACACTAGCGGAATTAGATATTATCGATAATGAATATAACAAAAACCATGATTTAAAAAACCCTGAATCCTTAAAATATGGAACATTCGACTTGATATTCACTACTTTAACTTACCATCATTTTCAATCAGCTGATCAAATTACTAAAGAATTGAAATCATATTTGAAACCAAATGGAATTTTTATAATCTTAGATTTATTTGACGGTAAATCTGAGGCCACCCCAGATGATCCAGATTCAAAGCATGCAGTTGCCCACCATGGTGGATTCTCACCCGAAGTTTTACAAGGGTTTTTAACTGGACATGGATTTACCAATGTCAAAACTGGTGTTAGTTTCAGTTTCCAACAATGGTCAAACGAACAGAGTATCAGAGGACATGTCCCTTGTGAAAGATTTGATCATATCTTCAATAATTCTCCAGTTAGAAAAATCAATGGATTTCCAGAATATCTAATTGATAGAGAAATGGTCATTGCAGTTTGTGTTCTGTAATAATTTGATTTTGGAAAACATGATTGTTTGATAACTATATAATAATCAATAAAAATATACTAATTAAAAAAATATTGTAGAAATACATCCTCCGATGCCGGGAGTCGAACCCGGGTCTGCTCGGTGAGAGCGAACTGTGATAGCCGTTACACCACATCGGAATTTTCTAAAAAAATGTTTGTTTTTAAATATAGTAAGACAACACATTCTTTATACTCGAATATCCCCGATTACCTTCGGAGACTTTCTGATTTGTTTTTTTGCCTTACTGTTGAATTCTTTTTATTATTTATTTTTATTGGCTAAGCATATGATGATTTGTCAATAAAAAAGTAGCACGAAGAAAACTCAATCTATATAGCTGTAGGAATCTATGTATTCATCAGAGGTTTGGACCACTAAGAGTGTTATTATTATTATTATTATTATTTCAAGTAGCTTGTACATTATAGCGCCAATTAATTATGGGTGGTTTTTTTAAGCTAGTCAGAAAAGCACGTTTTATTACTATTATTTTAGTACTTTTACTTCTTTATCGTTTACTTGACTATATAACTTGCTAGTTTCAACAGAAGATAAAATGGTCACTTCTTGTCGGAGTAAGAGAGATAAATCTCCATCAATTATTTATCCAACAACGGGGGGCATATACCTTCTATTGATATGATATCTTGAGAACTAGAATGTAACCGTTGTTTTCAACCATGGATATTTACTCCTTTAATAGGTGGTATGAATTAACATACCTTAATTGACTATAAGTTTGATCTTAGAATTTTGAGTAATAGAAACGATGATCTTTTTCTCTTATAAAATCTATGTATTACACAAAAATTAAATTGGGAAAACACTTCACCTTTTATACAAAAATTAATTAACAAAAAGAAAGTTAATAAATATTAATTAGTTGGAAACATGAATGATCCTGAAATATGGATGATCCTGAAACATGGCTGACCTATAACCTGTAATTTGTAACAAACTGAAATTTGCGATAATGATGATTTATAGTAAACAATTTAATAAGACATACATATTATCATAATGATAATAGAATGTGATGACTTATTTCCGATACTTCTATTTTACAATTTTTATAGTTTTTACCAATTGGCTTTAAATGCGTTATTATAGTTAAGAGTTAATTATTTAGCTCTTTTTTATGGGTCTATGATATCATTGATAAAATATACTTCTGTAAAAAAAAAAGAAAAATAAGCGCAAGATCTGAACCACTCACTCACTTTGTATGAAATTTAGGTGATTTTAGGTAAATTTGTATTAAGACTACACTAATCTTTACCAACCATTTCTCACTGTTGTCTTTGTAAACATAAAGACATTACTGAAATTCAATTAGCAAAAGCAAGTCAAAATAAAGTTTGATTCCATAAAATTTCTTCTGTTGCTTCTGTAGCTCGTTCTAAAGAAATTTTTGCAGAAATTGAATTCTATGTAAATGAAATAAACTAATATCAAGGGAATGTTCTTTACAATTATAGTAATTGCATTCCTGATTTTATCAAATAACTTGAAAGTACTTTTGTTGATACTGAAGATAAGCAAATATCTGAACTTATTGGGTCAATGAACAACTGCACACCCCTCTCTTTTATCCAAAATGATTCTTCAGAGTGAAATTTCTCATTTATTTTGGCCAAGAGATAAACGACCATTCTCAGTTTTATGTCAGACTCTAAGAATATTGGATGCTTGTTAAAACAGAATAGTTGCTGTGAAGGTATAGAGTTCCTCTTGAGTCCAGATATCCGTCTGATCTACGATGAATCCACCACATTTCTAACTTTAGAATGCAAGAAGCCATTGACAAAGTTACTAAATAAAGCCCCTGAAATTTATTCTGGCAAACAAATATTTACTCAGTCGTTATTTTCTGGGTCCAAATTATCCATAGGCACAGATGGAAGGGAGTGGGTGAGGTTTTTTTATTATTTGAAGAGTAAGTAGTAACTTAGAAAATGAAAATGGTGTATAGACTGACAAACTGATATTTCAAATCAGAGAGTTGAAATTGTAAACCTAAATCAGTATTATTGTTGCTATTATTCACTCAGGTGTTTATCTTTTTATCTAGTTTTTATAAGAGTTGATAGCTTTATTGAAAAAATATACTGTCGAAGTAAAAAAAAGAATAACAGTCCATAATATACTTCAAAAAGGTTAACCTACACAATCTTAAAAGTGTTATACAAGAAAAGAAAATAGGCTAGCAATGCGTAACTTTACAAAATCTCCTAAATATAATAATATTAAAGACTTCTCAATGGAATCGACATGCTGTATCCATGATGTTGCAGATAAGAAGTTATTGAGGAATTTCTAGAATTAACTTACCAGAAGTCTTTCTTCCTTCTAATTCACGAGCAGCAGTCTTGTAATCAGATAGCGGATAAGTATTAAAAATCTTAATGTTCAACTTACCCGAATCAATCAACTTGAAAAGCTCAGAAGTATAGTGTTGAAATTCTTCTGGTTCTTGGATATAGCCGAATACCTGAGGTCTTAAAACCTTCAAATTTTTAGGTGATAATCTGTTAATCGAAAGTGGAGGAATAACACCTGAAGCATTACCAAAAGAAACAAATGAACCTTTTCTGGCAACAGCAGCCAATGATAATTCAGCGGTATCTTTACCAACTGAATCGAAAGAAGCCTGAACACCTTTGCCTTTAGTAATTTCTAGAATTTTACTAATTTGTTCTTCTTGGGATAATTCAGTTGAATTTAGGAAATATTCAGCACCTGCATCTTTAGCTAATTTTAATTTAGCATCACTTGAAGCTTGTGCAATAACATGAGCCTTTGCAATTTTGGAAATTAATTGAGTTAAAAGTAATCCCACACCTCCTGCAGCTGCAGTGATAAGAATATAGTCACCTTCTTTGACGTGATAAGCTTCATTAATGAAAGTTAAAGCAGTTAAACCTTGAACTAAACTAGCAGCATACAATTTTAAGCTTTCATCAGAACTATCTGCTGGAAGTTTAAGAAGTTTACCATTGGCAGGATATTTTGTATATTGAGCAAAAGTAGATGGAGACAAGTAAGCAACTTTATCACCAGTTTTCAAATTGGTCACATTCTTTCCCACAGAAACAACCACACCTGAAGCTTCACGTCCTAAGACATAAGGCTTTTCACTTGGGTAAACACCTTTACGAAAATAAGCTTCGATAAAATTGATACCGGCAAATTTGTTTTTGATTAAAACTTCATCATCAGAAAATTTTGGAACTGGGAAATCTTCGTATTTCAAAACATCTAAAGATTCACTATTTTCGTGAAATAAGATAACCTTTTGAGTTGAAGGAATAGTAAAAGTGGACATTTTTCTCTTAACTGATATGAAACTAATTGGTCTCGTGTGTAAGAAAAAAGAACTTCTGTTATTAAAGAATCTTATTGGGTTTTTGAGATTAATTGACATCAATGTGGATATCAATGTGGGGAGGTGTGGTTCTTTTATAATTTTTATGGTGGAAAATGACAATTACTTGATTACTAAAGCTGGGGAAGTCGTGCGAGCACAAATCGTGGGATCCATAACTATTACTGAAAGCTGATTCAATATCATATAGTTACCCAGCAAAGAAAACTAGATTAATGGTACTTAGATGATTAATTGATATTTAGTGAAGATTTTTATAATCGTTGCTGAACTGACCAAGTTTTGTAAACCATTTACAAGATTTCAATGAATGATTAAATTTATCAGTTTCATATTTCATATACACAGACTCTACTTATTTTCCTAGGCAAACTAAGAAACAAATGCATACTAAAAATTAATAAAGGCAAATATAAACCCTTTTAAAATAGAAATAACTATGAAGGACTGCTCAATGGAATTGAAACACTGTAGTCTATTTATCTTTGAACTGGTCCGAACCAAATGGTTAATTAATTGACTTAATGAAGTTCTCCCTATAAAGAGCTCAAAACCATATTCAGATACTTCAATCAAAAGGAATCTAAGGAGAAAACTGACTGTTTTTATATTCAAAAAGAGGGAAGTTGTGGGTTTTAGATAAAGTAAAGGTTTAAAGCCACAGCATGCACAGCCTTTAATCGGGCTTCTACCATTTTTGAAGAGACAGCTCATTATTGAACTTTGGTATTAAGACAAGGTAACTTCCTCATATCCACACTGAACCAAAACTGAAAACCATGTTTTGGATAGTATTACTTTTCACAAATTGCTCATTAGGCAATTTAATATCCCCACATGTTACATTGGATGATCAAAGTCCACACCATCAGGTATCTTTTCACAACGATTGGGCCACCGAAAAACTCCTACTAGAGACAAAATCATTATATGTGATTAAAGATACTAATTATGATTATGCTTGTAATGTTTCATCTCCTGGGGGTTGGCTAGAATATGAAAGAAAAAATGAATATTTTTTTAATCAATCTTTAAGTTTAGAGCAAGAAAAGAAAGATGCAATTCAAACTATTAAGTCTTTTGCTAAACAGAGACAAAATTTAACTGATTATGAACAAAATTGCGTAAGTTTAGCTGACCGTTATTGGGCTTATAAATACTGCTATGACCATCGGGTCTTGCAATATCACTATGATCAAAATTTATACATGCAATCTGGTAGATTAATACTTCAAAAAGGCTCACCAATGTACACATTAGCATCAGTTGGTCAAGATCCATATGACAAATTATCTGATTTTGAATTAATCAAAACTAACGATGGCTCAAAATACTTAACTCAGGTTGTATATAATGGATCTACCTGTGATCTAACTGGAGAGGACAGAGTGACAACTATACATTATAAATGTAATGCAAAGTTGAAAAATCCAAAAATTGATTCGATTGAGGAATTACAAACTTGTAAATATAAATTGGTTATATCAGCTCCTCAATTTTGTGAAAATCCAACTTTTAGACCTGCTAGAGATATGACAACTGCTAATGTATCTTGCTTTCCAATAAAACCAGAAGACGGTTTTGAAGAACTGGAACAACCATTCAAACATTCACCTCTTGATATTAATAACATCTCTTTAAACCCAGCTGGATTTGGTGTTTTCTTAGGACAATATAAAATTAATAATGAGCCAACAGCGAATATTCAGGATCGACCTTCACATTCCAATAATTTTATATTAACTCATAAAGTTTTGGAATTTGATCCAGAAAATCCTGAGGTTGAGCAACAAAGTAGAACGGAATTATTATCTGATATAGCTACTGCTTTTTCATTCTTGATTCAAAACAATCGATTAAATACACCTAGTCATGTCAAACCGAATAGAACAGTCAACTCAACAGATAAATTTTTATTTATGGCTGAAGTATATGGTTTGGATATGGAGTTTATTGATCACGTTATGATTTCACAAGGAGATGGAGGCTTTATCGTGGCTTATTTTGAAGGTGAAAAAGATTCTTTGGGACATTACGGTTTAATGAATATTCTTGGGAATTTTTTGTCTTTTGAGTAGGTGAATGCTAATCATTGATGGTGTTTTGTTTCTTAAATTTATCTTTATATTTCTTATCAAGAGTAATTTTCAATATTTGATTTCATTTTAGACTACAAATTACTACGATGATATGATATATTACATTGAATTAAACCAATTGTGGATGTGATTTATATTATTCAAAAAAGTTAAGTACACCCGAATGTGTAAGTTGGATACTAAAAATGAAAAATGGATTAGTTAAAGGTGAAACGAATTCATGGATGTTAGCCAGGGTTAAATATTTATTTGTAAAATAAATTTAATATAACAAATTCAAAATATGAGATTCTAGTAGAAGTAAATATTTCACTAAAATAGACCAAAATTTTGCTTGTGCAAGGAAATGATATGATATTTAAGAAAGGTTGAAAAATTTCTAATTTAATTTAAAAGTACATGTGCGTATGTAAGATAAAATAAAAACAAATCAAAAGACAAAACAGGGACAATGGAGAAAATAGAGATAGTTTAAAACAAAAGTAAAAATTATACACTTCTAAATATACAGTTTTTAACAAAACATAACAAAATATAACAACACAACATAAAGATAATCAATTTAAGCAAAACAAAAAAGGATCACCTTCTTCTCTTAGTAGATCTTAAATTTGATCTAGAAGAACCATATGTACCAGCGTTACCATAAAAGGTAGCAGGCAATGAACCAGCATAATTATGTTGTAAGACAGGTATCTTAGAACTTCTTGAAATATTCAATTGGTCAGGATTAATATCTTTATTTTTAATTAATGATGTTACCAATCTAGACAATTTATGAAATTTTTCAACTTCTTGTTTTGATGCTTTAATGATTTTATAATGATGAGAAAGAGAATTGTTATTATGATGTTTTGACGATGTGTTATGTTGAGATAATTGTGATTGGATTTGCATTTGTTGCTTTTGAAATTGTATTCTTGTTTTTCTCAATTCATTTAATTCTAATAATAATTTACTGATTTCCTTTTGAGTTGAATTGGATTTAATTGCATCCTTTTCATCATTTTCTATAACATGACCAACACTCCATTTTAGAATATTTTCTAGATCAACTTCTTCATCACCTGGTGGTGGTATTGAGGTTGAATCTTCATTTTTCATATCAATATCTTTGACTTCTTTTTCTGAGTTACCATTGACTTCACCATTTTCTTTGATGGATGTACCATTAGCTGATGGAGTTGGAGCTATTCCTGAAGTAGTAACAGCATCAACATTTTCTTCAGTTATTGAGGCATTGTATTGTTTCTTAGCGTCCATCAGTTTCTTGAAACCAACCTGTTGTAACCATGTTAAACTTTTCCATTCATTTGAAATAATGGCTCTTGATTCATCACAAGTTGGAGCAAATGAAAAATGAGAATCATCATTTGAACCTCCATGCTTTAACCATTGAGATGTAGTTAATCTTATCCAAATTGGATGCATGTAATTTTCTAATACAGCTCCCGAAAGATGTTTACTTTGGAAATCTTTCGAATGATTTTGATTTGATAAAGGTAACTTTGGTGATATATTAGACAATGGATCTGGATTAGCTGAGCCAATAGTAGGAATAACTTTCATAACGTTCAACCCAGTTAAGCTAACATCAATGATTGGTTCTCTATCATCTAATTCAGATTTCAATGAGTTTCTAGATGTGAATAAAGGTAAATTATTTTGAGCTTGAACTTGCAGTGCTTCTCCAGTCTTATTAAAATATGTAGTTGAAATCAATTCGAAGTCTCTTGACAGAGTAGCTTCTAAACTAGTTTCATCTGCTTCGTATTCTTCTTCGCCAGTCACTTCTGAGTCATCTTGTAATTTTAAGCCTAATCTCAAAGTTTCTCGCAGTAATAGTTCAGTTGAAACTTTATAAAATGTATCAATATGCTTATATTGAGGTGCGTTATTTTCATGCTTTAACAAATTTAAAATACAAGAAATTTTCAAATCATGGTATATTTCATAAACTGAATGATATTGATTTGATTCAAACTTTTTTAAGAGTGTAGTTGAATGACTGAAAGTAGGAATAGTTAAAATGATATCTTTTCTTTCGTCTTCATCTTGTGGTTCTTCACCATCTTCAGTTTTTTCTTCTTTTGAGTTTTGTTTTTCTCTTAAAGAATCCAAATATTTTTGAAATGAATAATTAATATCTTGAATGTAGGGTTCATGGAATTCTTTCAAAGTTGGTATCTCTATTGATAATATACTTGAATCCCTATCAAGAGTGTGTAAAACTGAAAACAGATCAGAAAAGAATTCAGTAAATTTTGATTTGGAATTATGTTGTCCTTTCTTCATTTGGGCAAAAAAGGAAAAGGGAAACAAATTAATTTAACGCGTAATACGTGATTTATGATGATTTATGATTTAAAGTTGTCAATGAAATTTGATTTCAATTGGAACAAACTAGTCAATAGCCAGGTGTTTTTTTTAATAGGAGAGTATTAAAGATGAAAGAATACAAAAAACAGCTGTGTGTTGAACAGTATAAGATTGTGAAGGGAACGGGAGAGCGTGTTGTTCGTTGTTTGCCTTGTTTTGTGAAGCGCTTTTGCAGAGTATTGATAAAACAAGGAATTGAAGAAACACAACAAAGTTGCCATTAAAAAATTGGAATTGGGAGAAAAGGGAAATGTGGCACAGGGCTCACAACCAGTTGTCTGAAAGTGGCGCAATGGCGCAGTAAAATAAATAGCTCATAAAATGCGGATTAGCGGCGCAAAGGCTCTGTTTATTTTTATTACTAACTTTTTTTTCTCCATAGATCATAGATAACATGATTATTTTTCATTCTTCTCCCTATTCCTTTAAGCAATCAAAAGTCATACAACATGCCAGAAAGTAGAATTTTTAAGAGACATCAGACTGAATCAACTGATCCAGAGTTACAGTACTCTGGGTTTAAGTTGACAACAGGCACCCCAGCTTCAATTGATGTCATTTCTATCTCTGAATTGAGTGATGAAACTTTTTTTGATAAATATATATCCACAAGAACTCCAGTGATTATAAAGGTTACTAATGGATACAAGGGTGCATTACCAAATTTGACTGATTTCAAACTTGAATCTATTTTACATACACTACAATTTGATGAAGATATAGATGGAAATGAATTAACATTACAGGTTGAAAAAAAAATTGATGGTGGATTTGGTTCAGGAAAGGATAGATTGAAAATCACTTTGAATGAATTAGTTGAAAGATTAAGTAATGGTGAAGAATTATATAAGACCACCCAATACTCTGAAAATGATGTTGATTTAATGAATCAAAAGGATAATGGTATCACTGAAAAATATGAGAATGGCGACGAAGAAGATGAAGAAGATGAAGAAGAAGAAGAAGCTATTCCTTTTGCAAAATCCGCAGATTTTTCCGATGGTGATTCCATTGATATGAATAATTTGAAAGACGATTTTGATAATTTGGAGAGTGCCGATAACACAAATGATGATTATAATATTATTTCCAAAGATGTTCTTGGGGAGCCATTAACTTTTTTTGAAGCTCAAGATCGTGTTCAATCGTTGTTTCAGAAACCACTAACTAGATTATTCAATCAACCATCCAAGTTACCGATTTATCCAACTTACTTTAAAACATTAATGCCACAACAAATTAACCTATGGATGGGTGCTACCAAACCATCTGAAAACAAATTAGATATCAATCATTTGGGTAAACATTTACCAACTCCTAATGCTACATCATCTGGGTTACATCATGATCACGCTGATAATTTATATGTTCCTATTTCCGGAAAGAAAAGATTCACTTTGTTTTCTCCAGATCAAGCCATAAACTTATACACTGTTGGTAATATCAATAAATTATATGATACTGGTATCATTGATTATACTCAAGATCCAGAAACAGCGCCATTCTGGAAAGAAATAAGGAATGATGGGGCATTATTGAAAGAAGTTGAAAGATGGAAAAAGATAAAAAGTGATTTGGATATTCAAGATGATGATGAATATGAAAGAGATGATGAGTTCGATGAAAGTCATGATAAGAAAGATCCTCCATCTTTTAGCAAAATTCCACCCTCATTATTACATTTAGACGAAGTTACTGATCCAGTTTTAGCCAAGAAATTAAAGAACACCATAATTGAAAAATACCCTAAATTATTGAAAGCATCTAGTGTTACTGTCGATTTGAAACCTAATGATTTGCTTTATTTACCAGCTGGATGGTTCCATGAAGTAACCTCTTTTGGTGATGAAGCAGACCACGTCCATATTGCTCTTAACTACTGGTTTGCTCCTCCAAACAATAAAAACTACACTAATCCTTATCAGGATGACTATTGGAAGGACGATTTTGCCAGAACTCAAGTATCTCTAGAACATTTTACGATTCATTCTGAAAATATCCTCTAAATCACGTGCTCGCAATAAGGGTCCACAACCCTCGGAATTGGGTAAGCACTTTTCGTCCCCGCATTTTGACTCTTTGCCGATAAGCGAATCACTGCCTAATCGAGCTTAGTGATAAGCCAACAGTTGTACTTGGAGAACATCCCCGTACAAAATACTGGCTTGGATTCTTGGATACTATATACTTATTTATTTTAACGAAATTATAATCTATGTTAATGCATTAAAAAAAGCCACAAATAGCTTCAAAATTAGGATTATAGCACGTTTTGTTTTGGCTGCATGGCAAGTTTTCCGAATAAAAACGCAGTCACAGCGCGAATGCCACTTTCTGATAAACAACAACTTTTCAACCTGTGTAATTAGAAGTAGAAGATTAATTTGATAACCAATAGTTTGCGTTTACTAAAGTTTTAGTATATCTATACACCTTAAAGTTTGCAAAATATCTATAAGTCATACTACTTATTTGCAAAACTATTGCTACATAGAAGCAAAGCCAAAAAAACAAAATTTTTAATCTTTTGCCATTTGTGAAGTTTAGTTTTTAAAACACTAACTTGATAACAAAGCAAAAACAACTTGTATTTCCAATTTATAAAAGAGAAAGAAATATTTTTATCAAAATAGGAAGGTATTTATTAGTTTATCTACAACTTCCTTACAGAGATTAAAAAATATCAACAAAGAAATAACTACTCTTTTTCTTGTATATAGAGGACTGATTCATAAAATTTCAAAGATCAACAAGATCAACATTTTTCAAGAGTGTTTTACTTATCTTTATTATTAATTTCCTTAGGAACAAGTACTTGAATTTGGAGTTAAAAATTAGAACCCGAGTTTAATTGTTAATTTCTATAATATCATATTGAACTTTGACGGATATCGCCCATTTCAATTACTTGCTATACCTTAGTCGTTGCTCCCATCTTATATTCCCATCTCTTCAATTTTGATTTTAACTGATCTATCTAATTACTTCTTAGTGCCCCTTTTATTAGGTCAAGTGTGTTTCCAAGTTTTAGATATTTGTTTCGAACCATCTTTGAAAAGACCACCTGTTTGTGATTATCCGACTTTACATATACCGTTATATTATATCCCACTTATTTTCACCTTATCTCTTTCATTAGAATAAGAAACAAGAAGAAAAGATATTTTATTAGTTTACATTCGTTGTTAACATCTATTCATTTGGATTTTTTACCAATACCATATAACTTATAAAAGCTCAAAAATTCATTTATTTCATTATTGATCTATACATCAAATTATTATTACAATCATGACTTCAATTTTGCCACATCCAAAACTTGAAAACAATACCGATCCTTCAACTCCTGAATTCAGTACCGCTGTTTCATCCCCTCAATATCATTCTCCTTCATCAAAGAAAACTGACATATCTCATCCAGGATCTCCTTCGAGTGGTAGTGATAGAAGTTCAACTCCTTCATCAACAACATCTACTGCTGCAACTTCAATTTTAGATTCAAGTGAGTTAGTTAAAACTTCCTTACCTCCACCTTCATCTTTATCTTCATCTGCATCCACTCCAATACCTACTACTGCAACCAATGCAAATATAGCCCCGGCATCTTCGGTGCCTGTTAAAAAAGAGAAGAAAGAAAAAAAGGAAAGAAAAGAAAAGAAACAGTCAAATCGTGCTTTAACTACTGCAAGCGGGATATCCACCAGTGTTCCAGTTACTGGTGCAAGACCTAAACCTACTTCTCACCCAACTTTAGATGATGATGTTTTAATGGCTATTTTTGAAATTTTATTTTTAAAAGATTCAAAAGCTGAAGGTATGACTGTCAAACAAATTTGTGATATTTTAATTGAGAAACATCCTGATATGGCTAAATTATCTTCAAAAACATCAAATCTAGTGTCAGCTAAACTGAATGCTTACGTCAAGAGAGTTGAAAAAGGAGATCAAAATATTATTTATGCTCTATCTAGAGATTGGGCCGATGCTTCCCCTAAAAGAATGGTTTATGTTTACCGTGGATTATTAGCTAAAGACTATCATCTGTATGTTCAAAAAGTCATTGAAACTCAAAAAGCTAACATGGTTGAAGATCTTGCTGATTCAAATATGGATTCTGATTCTTCAAATCACGATTCGAAGAGACAAGGTCAATCCAAAAAGAAAAGTTTAATTAATAACAATTCATCTGGTAATTATCCAACTAATCTTCCTGCTGGATTTCCTCCTTCAAGCTTACAACTTGATAAAGGCTCTTCATTTATGGACACCTCAATGGATTTTAGATTACCTCAACTATCAATCCCGTATGCTTCAGCACCTGTTACAGCTTCGCTGAATAATATTTCTAATTTTCAAAATGACACACTTTTGAATGAATCAAATGAATCAAATAATCATACTTCTCAAAAAAGTTCAAGAATATTAAAAGAATCTGCTAATAGTAGATCTCATTGGCTTTCGGCGTTGCATGATTCAGATTCAGATTCAGATGAAGATGGATATGATTCTTTACAACCAGAATTTGCGGATTCTGAAGAAGAAAATGAGTTATATGCTAACAATGGTTACTATAGACGTGGTTCTATGATCGTCAGAGATAAAGTTCCTTCTACAATTGGCAAGAGATCTAAATCAATGAGTTTTATTCAATCAAAGAAACCAAAGACATCTCAACAACATTCATCATTGACAGCTGCTGCCGCAACTCCACGTATTCCTAAGCAACACTCTATTGCAAATTCACCGTCTGCTGCTGCTGCTGTTGCCGCTTTAAGAGCAGCTGCGCTGAATACTTTTAATAGTCCTGTTGTTTCTGAACCTAATCATCATGAATCTGTTCATTCAATCACCAATTCAATTATGTCTGATACTTCTGTTGAACCTTCAATCAGTATGAAATGGCTAGAAACAGTTAGATCTGGATTTTTGACCCAGGAAATTGGTGCACCAGAAGATATTACTCTGGCTGAGTTAGATGATTTGTTTGCTTGAATCCATGAAGTCAAGTTTTTGGTTTTTGGTTTTTGGTTTTTTTAGTTTTTATTATTTAATTTTTTCTACTTTATTTGTCAACTGTTATTGTTACAAGCTTTTTTTTGCTTTCTTTTTTATTATAGATAAAGAAACATGGTTGAGGCTTGAAAAAGTTAAATTATACAGCTAAAGATTGAAACATATATGTTTATTTTCCAAAGTTGGGTTCTCATTGTTGTACATATTTAGGTTTTTTTGTTTTTTAATTCCTAGAATCCCCCGCTGGCTGTGGTGTTTTTCTACTACTTTAGAAAAAGAACTGTAATTCCATATTTGTCTTGGTGGTTTTTAGAAATTTCATGAAATTGTTCATTATTAATTTAACTTTATGCTTTGTTATGACAACTTCATGTTTTGATGGCTCTTAATTATTCATCTTATACAATTTCTTTTCCTTGGTTATTATTTTCGATAATCACAATTCTAGTTTTTTACTGCTTTTTAGACTTCTATACGTTCTTCCACTCTTTTTCTTTTTTTATCACTCTTTTAAAGCTTTTTACCTTCTATTCTTTGCGTTTTGTTTTGCGTTTTTTTTTTATTTTGTTACAAGGGGTCTTTTAAATTTTTACAGGGATATTTAAATCTTAAACTTTTTTTCACGTTTTGTTTTTTTTAAATGGATATTCTTCTTTAATGTGCTTTCAAAAGGGATCACTAAATTATTCGATCCATGCTTTAACTTTAATTTTAGTAGGTGACAGTGATGTCAAGATATTTATCCTACTAGTTTCTGCCTAGATTTGAACATGTATGAGGTAGGCTTAAGGATTACTTTTCTTTCACGATTGACCATATTTTACTTAGAGAAAATACACCATCTAATTCACACCCATGAAATGTCAAATGTTAAGTGTAGTTTATTTTTTATAATCACAAGTACTTGGGTCCATTAAATCTCTTGATATATATTATGCAAATGAGCACATGCTGATAAACACGAAGGATACAAAAAGTGATAACAAATGAAAAGCCAGATTGA
This sequence comes from Ambrosiozyma oregonensis (nom. inval.), assembly GCA_003706315.3. Lineage (NCBI taxonomy): Eukaryota > Fungi > Ascomycota > Pichiomycetes > Pichiales > Pichiaceae > Ambrosiozyma > Ambrosiozyma oregonensis (nom. inval.). Next base: position 26,627 of record PPKY03000005.1, read on the forward strand.
CATATATGACTTATATAATGCAAATGAAGAAAAAAAAAGAAGAATAATGTATAAAAGAGCTAAAACAATCAAGTGGAAAAATAGTTAAAAAAAAGTAAACACAATCGATATAATGAACAAAATAATTTAATGATATCTAGTAAAAAATGACCGATGCCTGAGCAACGAATAAATAGGTATTAAAAAAACTTGATAAATCACACAGGAACATCAAACCCCAAAGCCATACTAGCCAACAACCAGAAATTTAAAATTGTTATAATCACCCAAACCAAAATAGCCAATATGGCAACAGTCTTCCCATTACTCATATCTTTATATCTGACCTGTTGATCATCAAAGAAATTTAGTTCTAAGTCAGAACTGGCTTCAATATGGTCATCGACATCCCTTCTATTTTGTAATAAGTTGTTTTGTTCAGAATCGCCGTCGCTCATGAATTGCAGTGGAATTTCACCGTTTGAAATAGAATCATCATCATCATCACCAATTCTAACTTTCATTATATGCTTATTGCAAGTGAAGTAAATCAATGGAGCGCTGATAAAAGGTAATAATAAACTTAAGATAACTTGCGAGCCATTTAAAACTGAACTTAAGCCTTCTCTTCCACTGGTTAAGACAACGATAACACATGGGGTTAATGCGAATATTCTTGTAATAATTCTCTTTAATCCTGGAGGCATTGTAACTTTAGCATGACCCTCCATAATTTGTTGACTTGCCACTGTCACAACTGTACCACCACACAATCCAGAGCATAATAAAGCAAACGCAAACACTGTACCAGCGGCCTTGGATAAATGAGTGGTCAATAAGTAATGTAAAGTAAATAAATCAGCATCTTCTAAGTCACCATCAGCATCATCATCCATTGGTTTAGATAAAGCTGAACCAGCAACAATTAAAATAGCAGCATTAACAAACAAAGCAACAACGAATAGCGAGACAACTAATTCTGCAATAGTATAGGACATAGTATCATTGATGGCTTTTAATGAAGGCTTATAATCATCTTTTTCATCATCATCTATATTGGGGACACCACAAAAGACACCACCACGCTTAGGCTTTGAAGCTGGAGGTTTGTAATGTCCCGATTGTATATCATATGCCTTTAATCTGGCTTGAACAACACCTGAGCCCAAATATAATGAATGAGGCATTAGGTTACTTCCTAATAATGCTGCAGACAAATATAATCCATTGATGTTTTCGAAAATCTCTTTTGAAGGTAAAAAACCTTTGAAAACGGCAGCCCAGTCAGTTGTGGGGGAAACATTAGCTAGTTCAATAGCAAAGCAAATCACAGTACCCAATACTAAAACCGAAACAAATCCTTCAAATAATCTTAGAAAAACCATTGGACCGTTTGGCCTATAAGCCATAATGACAAAAATAACATCAACAATGGTTAAAATAACACCCCAAAATAGAGGAATATCAAAGATAATATTAAAAGCAATCGCAGTACCAATAATTTCAGCAACATCGGTAGCAATAACAGCTATTTCAGCAAATATATAAATAATGTAATTGACAGTTTTAGGTAAATGTTTACGACAGTTTGTAGCCAAATCTTGGCCAGTACAAATACCTAATTTTGATGCTAACACTTGCAGGAAACCAGCCATGATATTTGAAATCATCAAAGAAAATAACAACTTATACTGAAACTGCGCACTTGCTATACTTGAACTGAAATTACCTGGATCCATGTATGCAACACTAACCATTAAACCTGGTCCTATATATTTCACAAATTTTTTCAAAACCATCACAAACCGTATAAGAGCAGATGGTCTATAATCAAGATCGGAGTTAGGTTGTGTGTTTTCAAACTGTTGAGAAGGTGCCATAGTTGGGTATTGTTTTGAGGAATCTGAGTTATGGTTTGAAGACGTTATTGGACTCAATGAAGAATCAGCCATATCAAATTCATTGATTGAACTAGGTAAGTCTGCTGAGTTCAGATTTTGATTATGCTGTGTACTTATATTGCTATATGCGTTAATCGATATGTCTTCTTCATTTTCTGGTAGTCTAATGTGCCTACTTGATCCTTTTAACTTTTTAGACACCATAATCACACGTGTATATTCAAGGTAGAAGTTGAGTAAATGGAAATAATAGTACAAAAACGAAGCTTAGTTTGAACACAATAAACAAGAGGTACAAGAGTCAGAAAAATCAAACTATATATATGAAAAAAAAGGTATTGTGGGGGTTCAAGGTAAATCGAATGCTAAAGCTGAATTTGGAAGTAACAAGTGAAAATAAAATCGTATTTGAAAAACAAAAGTCTATAATAACAGCAACGCTTATATCGGCTCTTCTTTTAGATGAGATTGTGGGATAGTGATAGCTTCAGAAAGAAGACAATAAATAAATAGTGATATATATATGTGATGACCTTGAATCTAAATAACTCTCCTTAGTTAAATGGTTGGAACAAGTGTTGCCTTGTCAAGATTTTCAAGATATTCGTCACGCTTAACCAGTTTTGAAATGAGTTGTTTTCAGTCAAGTCAGGGAAAACGCATCAATGAAATAGCGTCGATGGACGCATCCTATTGCGTCGATAAATCTCCGGGTGTTTCTTAGAGATAGTGCTTCCAGTTCAATCCAATCCAGTAGATTATAACTACAAACCAATAAATAGAAATAGTATAGAATGGAAATTAAGTTCAAACTAAACTGAATAATTTTAAATATTACGTGATTATGGGATATGTCAATCTCTCCATGTATCCTGCAAATCCAGGTCGTAGCAAATGGTTATATCTCTTTCTACGGCCAGGTAGCACTTTAACTGGAACAACATCGACATGACAAATTTCACTATCCTTTTCACTTTGATCACTTCGATCACTTTTTGGAATAAAATCTTCAGTGTTACTATATATTGATTTCAAACTTTTTTCTGTTTGCTCTAATCTAACCTTCAAAGTCTTTCGAACTTTGTATTCTCGAACAGGGATTAAAAACAAGAGACTCACAACAGTCATAAATCCAGAAAATAGTTGTGCTTTTAAAAATGGATTAGAGGCTGTCATGTCTCTTAATTTCAAAGCAACAACATTGGAAAATAAGCAAAAGGAACCAACAATAATACATTCAAAACCCCAGGCTGAAGGGAAAAGTTGAATTGGAACCGAATCTGGTAATATAGCTTGATTTAGTAGCTGAGACCAACCAGTAGTTAACCCTGAAACTATTGCAAATATTACAACACTTACAAAACTACGACAATTGATCCAGAATGCAAATATTATAATGATAATTACAATATTTAAACTTAAAGCAAGGTTTATTTTACCAAATTTATCGCCAGCCAATCCAATGAATGGTCTTCCAATCATCTGACATCCATTGAAAATAGCAGTAATATGGGCACCTGTTGTTTGTGATAAACCAAGAAATGTGGAGTATGCAGCTAACGAATAAGTAAGCACCATATATGAAGTGATACCAAATCCAAACCAGAATGAAATAGCAATAATTGGCCATTGCTTTAGAATTTTAGGATTAAAAATAACTTTACATTGTTGCTTGAATGAATTCCAAGTTCGTTCTCTCTTTTTAGGAACCCTTTCTTTTAGTAACAAAGTTCCAATTACATTCAAAATAACGGATATAATAGACACCATTCTTAAAGCCCATCTGAAATCATTTTGATTATCAATTATTTTTTGAGCAGATAACACAAACACAACACCCCCAATACCAGAGCCACAAACACAGATACCACTTGAAAGAGCTCTTTTTTCAACAAACCAAAAACTTAATTGAACAATGGAGGGATGAAAAATAAATGCAAATCCAAAACCCATCAATAAACCCTGAGTACAGTAAAGTTGCCATAATTCAGTAACAAAAGAAGTAAGAAAAAATCCAGCAAAATGCAGTGTAATACCAAAGATCATGGTCTGTTTCATACCGAAGACATTGGATGTGATACTGGCAATAGGAGCCAAGGATTGACTCAAGAAAACACATATCGAAGAAGTTAATGCATAATCAGTAGCTTTACCACCTTCGAAATAATCGTTATTAAGCCAATAACTGATATAAATACCAAATGAAGTTAGTGTCCCCCAAGTGGCTATATTTAAGAGTAGTTCTGCAAAACAAACAACCCAAGCATAGCCTTTATCTGGACTTGGATATTTGTCACCATCGTTGAACTGTGACATTTCTTGAATTTTGGTAGAGTCTATTTTACTTCCATCTTGAGTATCTACTCTTAATACATCTTCTATGTCAATATGTGTGAGTACTTTTCCAAGGTCTGTTTTTTGTGAATTTTGGAAATCTTCAGTAGTTCGTAAATTATCATCCCTAACGCTTGACGCTAAACTCCTTACTTTTGAAGATATTCTTTTGGGGACCATCAGAAAAGATGATGAGATTGATTTTCTTCTCTCCAAAGAACTCTGTATATTCAATTGTTGTAAAACGATATTTTGAGCTGAATTTAATGATTCAGCCTCACTTTCTTTAGAAGTGGCCAGTGAGAGAACATCTTGCGATAAACTTGGCCCAGACATTACTAGTTAGGTGGACACTGTAGGTCAGTACAAGACAAAGCCTAGTTACAAAAGTGTGAGGAAGTAAGAATTCCAATGAATTAAATATATATTCTTCATCTGCTAAGTAGAACGTGGTAAAGTTAACTAAAAAAAATTGAGAGAAAGAGTCATTTGTTTCGTAATGTATCTCCGGACCGAAATGACCGACAGCTAGAAACCAGAACAACATCAATTATGATTTCTTCAAAGGAAAAAATGAAAATCTCTACATCATATATATAAGTTCTGTATAATTCTCAAAACCAAGAACACAGAAGTATTACCGACGATCAACACCAAGACTCTTCTCTTTTGCTAATGGTTCTGGCAGTTTATATACGCCGCATACCACGTGACCAAAATACTCGTGCCTGGACTGTTTTTCCAATCCATTGCGGGGTACAGTATGGATTGAGTCAAACTAGGCTTTAATCCTTTGATTATCAGTACACAATTCCGAAATTTTAAAGGCTTCTTACCATATACAAATTATTAAAATTGCTCTAATGCTGAAATATTCAAAAGGATTACAATATTTACCCGGTTCGTGTCTGAAATTATCTGGCAAGCTTAATGCGAAAGTAACATGTCGTTATAATTCATCTTCAATTTCTTCCAATAATAAAGTTACTAATAAAAACATAAACAATAATGGTAAAACTCCAAGCGATAAATATACACCAGCTGAGCCTAAAAATCTTGCAGAAATATTGAAAAATGTGATTCAAGCTACAGGCCCAATAACGATTGCAAGTTATATGAGACAATGTTTGACAGATCCAGATTATGGATATTATACAACTAGAAACCCATTGGATCTAGAACACGGTGATTTTATCACATCTCCTGAAATATCATCTACTTTTGGTGAGATTTGTGCATTATGGTACTTTAGTTGTTTTTTAGGCCAATTGAAAAAACGAGCAACTGAAAATCCTAATAGTTTTAAAGTTCGGGAACGTAAATTTAGATTTATTGAGTTTGGTCCTGGTAAAGGTACTTTGATGTTTGATATTTTAACAACATTAACTAGGTTTATCAAAAACAATAACCCTATTGAGATAATGATGATTGAAAAATCGGATGTTTTGATTAATGAACAATATAACTTGTTATGTGATCCATCAAAGTACAAATTGATCAAAATTGACGAGGGTAATTATAAGTCCATTACTAAATGGGGCAATGAAATTAAATGGACTAAAGATGATGAAATACCAATGAAAGTGGGCAAAGAATATATGAATTTCATAATGGCTCATGAGTTATTTGATGCTTTGCCAATTCATCAATTTGTCAGAACTGAAAAAGGTTGGAGAGAGTATTTGGTTGATCTAAAATCTAACGTTTCTCCAGACATATTATTACCAAATGTATCCCATGAAACTTCTAAATTATTAAATAAGAATAAAGAAATAGAATTCAAAATAGTGCAAGCTCCATTTCAGACGTTGAGTTCCTCGTTGCCTAAAACAATTTCAAGATTTGATAAGCTACCAGTTGGCTCAAAAATTGAAATCTGTCCTGATTCACACAACTTTATTTCACAAATATCTCAAATAATTAAAACATCTGATATTGGTGCTGGATTAATCATTGATTATGGTACTGAAACAATCCCAATAAACACATTACGTGGTATAAAAAATCATAAGTTTGTCGACCCTTTCACTCAACCTGGTGAAGTTGATTTATCTATTGATGTTGATTTCACAAACTTGGTTCAGTTATTGACCCACGATGGATTTTTGACTCATGTTGCAGATCAAGGTGATTTCTTAAATTCAATGGGATTAGGATATAGAACAGATCAATTGGTTGCTTTCAATGAAGGAAACGAAGAAAAGAAGAGAAAAATTATAGAAGCATATAAGAGATTAACAAATAAGGGGGTTAGAGACATGGGTAAAGTTTATAAAGTTCTTGGTTTTTACGAAAATACTTATCAAAGCATTCCGGCCCCAGGGTTCTCTGAGATTGAAAAATTAAAAGGCCAAGAACTGAAGAGTAAAACTATAAAGAAGAACCCTACAGAACATGTTTAATTATTTCGACTTTGGCAAGGAATACTTTTGTTGTATATAAATATGTAATTTATTATTATTTTATCTAGAAATACAATTACTGAAAAAACTGGCACAAGGCTACAAAAATATTTGAAAGAGAAAGCCAATTCAGTAACTACACCTTGATTTTCTTAGGAGCACTAGTTTGATTAACAGTGTCTTCAAGTTTTCTTTTATTTTCAGCTTCTTTATTCAAACTAGCTTCAGGAGCCTTGGTTGTTGTTTCAGTTTCAATATAATTACCAGCACTGTCCATTTTCTTTAAAATAATCTCAGATATTTCTTCAGCTTCTTTAGCTTTATTAAGCAATTTATAAATCATATTTGAATTTTGAGGATTAGGAATAATTCTAGATAAACAATATTTGGTATTTGTTTTATAATTATTCACTTCATTTGCAAATTCCATAAATTCTTTGGCTGCAACGTACCAAGGTTTCTCTCCGTCTTTATTGAAACAAGTTGGATTCAATTCAGCTTGTGATGCAATCATACACCCAACATCATCGCCAAATTGTTTTTGTAATTCCTTATATTCACTATAATTTTTAATGCCACCATTAATTATAAAACTCACTTTGTTTTCTTTACAGATATCATGAATTTCATTTATATAGTCTCTGATTGGAGCTTCTCTATTTCTCATTTCTCTCGTTCTACAATGTAGTGTTAGATTAGTGATCCCAGTCTTGGCCAATTTCTGCACTAGTGTTAAAGAATCTTCTTTTGAATATAATAATCTTATCTTAACACTAATTGGCTTGTTATTTGGTTTACCCACTTTTTCCACTAATGAAGTTAAAATATCACACAACAAATCAGGAGTGCTTAACAAAGCAGCGCCCATACCAGAGTGAACTGAAAAATGTTTCGGACAACCAGCATTAATGTCAATACCATCAACATCTTTAATAACAATGGAGGCAGCTTTAACAGCTAATTCTGGATTTGCAGTACCCATTTGAAAAATCAATTTTTGCGATTCATATTTTGGATAAGCTCTGAAAACTAGATCTGTAACACCTGGAATTTTCTTGTTTCCAGTTTTGGATAAAAAATCTATTGAATTCAATTTAGTATTATGATAACGTTCACAAGTTAATAATCTTTTGTCTATTATTTCAGGGCCCCAAACTAACTGAGCACCATGCTTCAAAGCTAATAATCTTGTTGGTAGTTCACCTATTCTCACCATTGGAGCTAAAACCAATTTCCCAGTGTAGTCAATCATTTTTTTTGTATTAATTCTTTGACTAACAAAACCAAATGTTTGATTTTATATTTAGAAGTATTCTGGACTAACTATAAATTTTCAGCTGAAAGTAATTTTGATTTAAGTCTTTCTTCTAGTCTAACTGAAAAGATTTTATACTTTTTTTATTTTTTATTTTTTTCGTTTCTTTTTGATTCCAGTTGCGCGGCTCTGTACCCGGCAACTTTCACAGTTTGTGACATAATGAGATGGTTTTCTTTGATCACTGGTTAGCTTTAATAACATTTGAAGAGTTTATGTCAATTAGAATCATAATCACAGAATATTTCAAAGCTAATATAGCGTTGATTGGGAGCTCATTAATTGTTCTAGATTATTTAGCTTTCTCTTTAGTTCGTTTCTTCTTTAGGAAAAGAAATCGGTTCCTTTAATTAACTTTGATTGTGAATAGATAAGTCAATAGGGATGATGAGATGCAAATAATATTTAATGTTACTTTTTTAAAGATAATATGATTACAGAAACTTAACTATAAGTGGATAGATAAACACTATGATTAATACAGTAAATGGAATTCGGCTAATTCGTTTTTTTTGATTTGCCAATATAGACTCGACAGTTAAGAAACCTTACTAAATGGCTTTTTTTTCAATTGATTATTAATCACCAAGCACTCAATTTCTAAAGATTAGATTAGTTCAAAGATTTGATATTATCAATATTATAAATATATTAGTTACCAAGTATATCTGCCTAGTTATCTTACAATCTATCAAAAGAACAAAAATGGATAGACTCTTTTTTCTTACATCACCTTAGTACAGTTATGTTATGACGCAAATCTTTATTCTTTCTATCACTATCACCACCATACCCAAATTGGCAGGGAAATCGCTTCAAATGTATCTTTTTCTTACTTATCATTTTTTTCTATCTTATACACAAGTATTTATTTAAATGGCTGTTTTTTCATTTCATTTAAATACCTCCGATCATTCATTTTTTTTTTTACATCACTTCATAAAGATTTCTAAAAGAAATATACAAACAATCCAAGATATTGAAAATGAATTACCAAATTAATACGTCTGAAATCCCGGGAACCTCACATTTGGTGGATGTTGATCATTCACTACAGGCCAATTTAGAAAGAAAAGACGGTATAGTTTACATCCCAACTCCTTCAGATGACCCAAACGATCCTTTAAATTGGTCAAAAGGCAGAAAATGGATGCAAGTGTTTTGTATAGTGGTGTTTTGTTTTGGAGGAGGTGTTCCACTTTGTTGTGTTTACCCCATATTAACTGATATAGCAGCTGATCCATCAATTGATATTACTGTTGCTCAATTAAACGAAGGAACAGGTTATTGTTTTTTATTTTTGGGAATTGGCAATATTTTTCTCATGCCATTGGCTTTACAGTATGGTAAACGTCCTGTATACATTCTTTCAATGCTTGGAAGTACTCTGTTTACTCTTTGGCAACCTAATGTTAAATCCAATTCTCATTGGGTTGCATCCAAGATTCTAACTGGGTTGTTTTATGCTCCAATTGAAGCATTATGTGAAGTTAGTATTGCAGATGTTTTTTTTGAGCATCAAAGAGGTACTTATATGGGTATTTATGCATTAGCTTTATGCTCTTCAAACTACTTAGCTCCCGTTTTTTCAGGGTTGATAAAAGATGCAATTGGTTGGAGATGGTCCATCTATATTGCTTGTATTTTTGGTGCTTGTTGTACTGTGTTTTTATTCTTTTTTATGGAAGAAACTAACTACAAAAGAAAGTTGAAAGTCACAAGAGATGAGAATGGTAATATTTTAGAAATTGTCACTAGCATTAACCAAATCACCAAGGAAGATTCAACTGATAAGAAAGATCAATCACAAGTTCATATCGTCACATCTACTAAGATGGTTCAAAATTTAGTTGGTAATCAAGTTGCAACTTTAGAAGATGATGAATCTTTAATGATAGAATATCCTCCTGTTAGAACTTTATGGCAAAGGTTTTCTTTCAGTCATGGAATTCAAAAGGAAAACCATATGTTTGATTATTTAATTGCCCCTTTATATATGGCACAGTTTCCAGTTGTTTTATGGTCTGGTTTCCTATACGGATCTTCATTATTCTGGTACACAGTTTTGAATGCTACAGAAGCTACAATTTTAGGTGCAGAACCGTATAATTTCTCCTCAGGCAATTGTGGTTTAGCATATCTCAGTCCAGTTATCTTTTGTTTTATAATATATCCTTTAGCTGGTAGATCTGTTGATTGGCTAAAGATTCATTTTGCAAGAAAACATGGTGGTAGATCAGAAGCTGAGGATAGATTATGGGTTTTAGGAATTTACGCAATTCTAGGAGCTGGTTCTTTGATTTTATGGGGAGTTGGTGCAAGTAAAGGAGTTCATTGGTTTGGCCCAGTGTTTGGTTTAGGGTTATTAGCTGGATTAAGTTTATTTGGTGTTGTTAGTTCTGTTACTTATGCGTTAGACACATATGAACACATGAATTATGGTTGTATGACAGTGATTATTTTGATCAGAAATTGTATGAATTTTGGGATGGGATATGCAATCACACCATTTGTTACCAATTTAGGAGTTCAGAATTGTTTTATTATTTGTTGCTTCTTATGCTTGGTCTGTATAGGTAGCTTTATTGTTCCTGTGTTTTGTGGTAAATGGATGAGAGTTAAACAAAAGGATATGTATTGGAGAATTGTTCAACGTTACAAAAGCAGAGGCGTTATTCCCTAAATTCTGTCTATCCTGTAATTTTTCCATTTTCAATTGGATCAATATAACTTCAATCAATATTTCACAAATATATTTTACAGATATATTAGCCTTTTGTATACCTTTTTAACTATTTTCTTTACTTACTGCTCCCTTAAAAAAAAACGCAAAATTGATCACGCGCTAAAAAAAAAAAAGAAAGAAAGAAAGTACAAATAAGATAAAAAAAAGACTAATTAACTTCTTTTAGTGTTTTATAATGTTATGGAATATATTCTTTTAGATAATTAATCAATTTTAAGGATGTCCATCAAATCTGCTAAACGAAGAAAATCTTCCAATCTTGATGAAAATGAATCCTCTGCTAACACCTCTTTGTTGAGAGAAGACTTGCTTGTTGCTTCCCCCTTATCGCCATCACTTTTGCTATCTTCAGAACGGAAATTACCATTGGATAAGCTACCCAGAACTGCTTTGAATATCATCTTCTCACAATTATCGACATCTGACTTAGTTAATCTTTCTCTTTTAATACCCTCTTTACGACCAATAACCCAATCGCATTTACTACGCTCAATTCGCATAACTGCTGACGAGTCCCACCTTGATCAACGCTACATTTACTATCATGATAAGTCTGTTATAAAATCTGCCAAACAATTATTACAATTAATTTATAGCATTCTAACTCATGATTCAAAGGGCCAATTTATTAATGAACTTTTTATAGAATCAATGAGATTCAAATTACCTTTTTATTTAAGAATGTTTGAACCTGAAACTTCCTTAAAAAAGCTTGAAAACAGCAAACGACCATTTTGGGAGTTACAACTATCTGATGTGTTAAATGAACAGGAGATCAAATATTTATCAATTCAGCTACCTTTTGATTTGTCCAAGATGACCATGTTTGATGGATTCAAAATTTTATTGAATCACTCGCCCAACTTGAAATCTTTAGGAGCTTTTGATTTATCATTCTTTAAATTACAACAACTCAATAATGTATGCCGCAACTTGATAGAAGTCACATTCTCTGTGCAACGCAACAATGAACAGTATATATATCCCTTTGCCGAATGTTACAATTTGAAAAAAATAGCTATCCATTACGAACAAAAAACTGATGATAAACTCAAACAATTAGCATTAGATTTATACAAGGATAATAAATTGCAACAATTAGAAAATTTTAAACTAGCGTATATTAAAGTTGATTTCAATGAGTTAGTTAAGACAACTTGGTTTTCATTTTTTAGTGAATTGCCCAATGAAAAAATATTCACAAGATTGACTAATTTTGAGTTGAATGGGTGTCATTTTGATAATAATCAATTGAAATATGTGAATAAATTAATTAAAGTAATCCAGTTGGAAAATATAATTTCGTTACATCTTGGAATATATGAATATTCACACAAATCCAAGAGACACTCTGATGATGGATTATCAAACTTTGAAAAGAATGATAATTTTGTATTGAATTTATTAGAACCTCATTTAAAGAATTTGAAGTCACTTGTTATCAAACCAACCAAGAATTGCTTTTACTGTCAATTCAACTCAATAAATATCTTTTTGAATACCCATACTGGGTTAAATGATCTATCATTATCAGTAAATACGCTTAATAAACAAAACTATTTGGCATTGGTAGAATCATTGAAATGTCAAAAAACATTAGAAAGATTAACCTTTTTTGATGAATTCATAAATATGAAGCTACTTAATAATATGAAGAATTGGTTTTTCTATCAGAACCTTACTAAATTTGATCCATATCAAGATTTTGAAATTGAGGTTTCAAAACAAGATAAAAATCCAGAATTTAATATGTATATTGTTGATTCATTTAATTCATTCAATGGAGAGAATCATAATTTAGTTATATTATTTTGGAAGTTTTTCTTAAATGATTTTAAATTGACTGATTTAATTACAAAGTCATATTATTCTGGTTCTTTAAAATGCTTCAAATTATTTGGATTTAATTTCAGAGTTGTTGATACTGAAAAGCTAATTCAAATATATATTAACAATACTATTGGTTACAAGGATTTAATGTATTTTGTTTAGATAGTATTTATCAAATCGCTTAATATCAACTATCTTTCCTATTTTTAATGGGGTTTTGAGTTTTTAATTTTCTCTTTTATTTGGTTCTTTTCTTTATATATTTTATTTTTCTCTTGTATTTCTCATACATGGATTTATTTAATACTTGATTTACATTTATAAATATTAATCTTTTTAATTTATCTATGTACAATATACACAATTAATAGAAAGTAATCCACTGAATTTATATACAACAAAGATTATTTTTATCTTTTAATGCTTTTTAACTTGATTCTTCTTCTTGTGATCTTTATTCTTAATGACAGGAACAGATTTATCAGTAACAATATTTTTGATTTTTTCGATATCCTCCATGAGTAACTTTCCCTTTGCTTTAGATCTCCAACCAAAACCTAATTCCCTTTTTAACTTATCTTCATTTTCTTTCTTCAATTTTAACATGTCAGCATACATTTCATCAATTTTCTTAGAGTTTTCAACTTTTTCAATTGAATCATTTGAGAATAACAAATCAAACATTCTACCATCACCCCAAAAAAATCCCTTTCTGTCAACAACAAATGGAATTCTCTTAGCCTGTTCTCTTAAAAAGAAAAAAAATGAAGAATCATTGACACCATAGAAACCTTTACCTGAATAAATCTTTGCAGTCATCGATTTTTTTAATTCATGTAAAGGCATAGTACGAACTGGACTTGGGCGATATGGGAATACTGGATGAGTAGTAAATCTGACATATGGTTTTTTACCAGCCATAGAATTTCCAGGTAAATACCACATTCTTCTAATCAATCTAGTTGGGAACAAAGCAAAACCTAAACCAACTACAAATGGTAAGGCAGCACAAAACCAAACAATTGAAGTATGTATGACAAATTGAAGAGTATTTTGAAAATCAGTCAAATTCATTTCATTATCTTTAAATATTCCATCAGCCAAAACAGTACCAATGTGGAAAGCATTAATTGAATAAATAACAAAAACTAACGCAAATGCGTAACAAGCAACAAAATACAATCGATGTGGTTCAGCTTCATAAATTAGCTCAGGCTCTTCTTTATGAAGCAAATACTCATACATCTTCACCAAAGGATATTTGTTTGGTTCAGGAACACCAGGTCTAGGTAATAATGTTGGAATAGCTTCTTTCTCAAATTTCAATGAACTTGGCAAACGATCTTCTAATGTATTACTTTGTAGTTTTTCACCTGGAATTCTTCTTGATATGATTTTTTGCTTTTCATAAATTTCAGCAGACACGCCTGGTTTTGGAGATGTTTGTACTGGTTGTTGAGATTCTTTTTTTATATTTGGAACTGATGATTTATACCTATATGATGGAAATCTATATGAGGGGTTTGAATAAAAGGGTGTTTGGTTTATTATTGATGACGGCTTTCCTAATTTGAAAGCTAGTAAACTGGATCTTTTGTATATCAAAGAGTACGAAAGTCCGCTAAAGGGTCTCAAAAGATGCATAGTGATTAATAAAAATGTCAAACCGGGGTTTATCAGCAGTTGAAAATGTGATCTGATTTTGTTAATTTTTCGATTTGTTGAAGCTATTTTTCGCAGGTTCACATCGAGCGGCAATTTTTATTTTTATTTTTTTTACAATCAAACAAATGTAAAACATCAATTCTTATTCTACCCTATTCAAAAAACATCACATAATATCAAATAATGAGCAATAATAGACCTCTTCACATGGACAAAACTTCTGACAGAAGGGCAGCAGCTGCAGCCCAACCAAACAGATATCTAAACAGCACGCAGGACTTACAAATTAAAGACTCAACTCATTTGCAGCATTCAGTTAAACTATTCAAAGAAATTAAAGACAAAATCCAAAACCCATCAAAATATCATAATTCAAAGAAGGCAGTTGAGAGAATAGATCCAAAAACTGGTGAAAAATGGTTAGATAATTCTTTGGTTGATTGGGACCCATCTCATTTTAGGTTATTCATTGGTAACTTAGGTGATGAAGTTGATGAAGAATTACTATTCAGAACTTTTATCAAATATCCTTCACTCTCTAAAGTTAAAGTTCCAGTGAGTGGGAAGGAAGAAAAGAAAAACAAGGGCTATGGATTTATATCATTTGCAGACCCAGATGATTATTTACAATGCTTTAAAGAGATGAATGGAAAATACGTTGGTTCTAAGCCTATTCAATTTAAAAAGGCTAAAACTGAAATCGGTAAGACTGTTAATGTTCAACAGCAAAGAAAGAAAAACAAAAGCAAAAGAAGGACATTGGTATAGTTTTTCTGTTATTGTATAAGTCAGCGACATGATGTAGGCGTATAATTAATTTTTAATGTTGATAAATACAAAGGGTATAAAATTAATGCGAAGAGATTTACATCCAAAATAATAAGCAAAAGTAGTTGTAAATGAAACATTTTAAAAGTTAAGAGCAAGTACGTCTTTTAATAAATTAGCCTCTTTTGAGCTATATGTAAATCTACTGGACAAAATCTCCTCATGAAGACTTTTTAGAGTGGGGGTTAATGGACGACAATTTAAGAAAATATACTTCAAAAGTGCCAAAGTTCCAAGGTTGTCAAATTCATTAGTTTTTAACTTTGAAAGTAAAGATCTCAAGACTGAAGAAGAAGTCGATAATTGTCTTAATAGTTGAGAATTTGGAAATTTCTCAAAAGGTAAAATTCGAAGAAATAATTGCACTGTTGAATCAAATCCATCATTATTTTTAAGGCTTTGAACAAATTCAGAAGCCAAATATACGTGAGAATTGAGACATTGGTTGAATATTCCATCTTGAATAACAAGTATTTTATTAAGCTCTTGTATTGCCAAACCTCTATATTTGGTTGAATTCACCATACTAATGAAAAATCCAGTTCTGAATTCAGTTGATGATTCTCGAGAAGTTTGCCGAAATAACCTATTTATTATTTTAATTAATTTATCTTTAAATTCAGAGAGCTCTAAAAATTCAGTTGTGGCCTTCATCATTTTGGTAAATAATTTTAGTCCATTATTATCTTTATCCATTATTTGTAAAACTTCAAATCCGTAAGTCTTAGATAAACAATCAATAAATAGAATGAAATTCTCTATCAATGATTCATAATATAAAGGATCATACTCAGGTTGAAATAAATCTTCAGCTAATGATTTGCAGATAACAAATTTATTAGGTAAATCATTAATTATTGTGCGATATCTGCTATCTCTGCTCAACTGTGCTAGGGTTCTCAATCTTGATTCTATATCTAATGAATCAAAAACTTTAAATAAGTCTTGGTAAAAAGAGAAGTCTAGAAACTCTTCTTTTAAGGAATCAAGTGTGAACTTTGAAATGGAATCTAATAAGATAATTATATCATCCCTCAACTCTTCATTACCACGTACAAGGCTTGAACAGAGTATTACAGGAACTTTTTTTGCTAGTAATCCAGTGCTCAAATATAGGCAATCTTCACTGCTATATAACTGGAATGATTCAAATAGAATATTAACCATGAAAATAAAATCTTCCGTAATTTCTGTGCTCTGATTAATAATTTTGGAAATGAACTGCAATCCACCATTATTATAAAATACCCTCAATCCATCAATTTCAATTTTTGAAAAATACAACTCTAGAAAGCTAATCACAATAATTGAATTCTTATTATAAAGTTCCAATATTATTCTCAATTGATCATTGTGATTGGCAAATTCAGTCAGTGAATTCATATCACTTTTGAAAAAGTAAACAGAAATTCTTATCCATTCTAATTTGATTTCATCTTCAAAATCATCAGAATGTAATGCTGAAACCAATTCAAATGTAAAAATTTTTCTTCTTCTTGAACTGTATGAGTTGAAAAAGTCACCATTTACTTCTTTTAATTGATTTAGAGGAAGGCCTAAAAGATTTATTCTTGATTGTTTCGAGTTCTGCTTAATTGTGGTGCTGGAAGAAGAGGAAGGAGTACTGTTAAGAACTAATTTTCCGTGTGAGCTATTATGATTCCTGGAAACTGCATCATAATCAAATCCATCAGTAAAGTCATCATGAGCAGATTCTTTATATGCTTCTAATTTCATTGATTTTCTTTTGGAAGGAGGAGGAGATAATGAAGGTAAATTATTTCCTATTGAAGATAGTTCAAATTCTTTAGAGAAATCTTCTTTCCTCGATTCTTTATATTTTAATAGTTTTCCACCCTTGATCCAACTATGTTCCATTAATTGGGTCACGCTTGCTCTTTTTGAAGGGTTCAGAACAAAACAACAATCATATAAAAAGGACTTACAGTCTTTCGATAGGTACCCAGGTAAAGCAATATGTTCACCTCTACCAATTGCATGGCATGCAGGCATTATACCATAATCATAAAATGGGGGTTTACCAGTTAATAGTTCAACTATAGTGGAACCAAGACTCCAAATATCAGATTTTATAGAACATCCTTGTAACTTGATAACTTCTGGTGCCATCCAATATGGGGAGCCATGAGGTTCTGCTAAGCTTGGAAGGTCTTGCATATCATTAACATTATAACTACCAGTATTTTGTTCATTTCTATCATCGCCAGTTCCCTCCCATTTTGTACTTGACAACTTGATACTCACACCAAAATCTCCTAATTTAACAACTTCATCATGTAATAGTAAATTGCCAGCTTTAATATCTCTATGAATTATTCCGTTTGAATGTAAATAAGCCAATCCATTCAATATTTGTTGAACGAACTTGATGGTTTCAATCTCAAACAATTTCTTATTTGGTTTTCTTAGTAGTAAATTTCTTAATGAGCCTTGATTGCAAAACTCCAAAATCAGATTGAGTTCTGTTTGGTTCAAATGATAATGATATAATGTGACCAAATTTTGGTGATACAAACCCTTCATTATTACAATTTCATTTAGCAATTCTTCAGTTTTCAGTTGTGAATCTTCAATATCAATGGATTTCAGAGCATAAATTTTACCAGTTGGATTGTGATAAACTTTATAAACTTCACCAAAAGCACCTTTGTCTAATCTTCCCAGACTTGAATATTGGCTGAATTCTAGATCTGATAAGTCTGATTTGTGATTACTTAATTTAACTGTCCAATTGTTATATGAAGGAATGGAACTATTAGAAGAAGCAGATAACATTTGTTTTCTAACTGGTGATCCTGTAGTAGTAGAGATTGAAGCTGATCCAGTTACAAGTGAAGGGTATAGTTTTGAGCTTGATAATCTATTGGAATTCGAATATATACTAGATGGTCTAGATAAACTCTTTGGGCTTGAAATATTGCTGTTAATGCTTGAATTAGAGCTTAAACTTCTCAGAGAAGAGACTTGACGATGATGTCTATTTAAACTATTGTTATTGCTATTATTATTGCTATTATTATTGCCACTATCCTTTTTTCTAGTTGAATTTGGCGAGCCAGCTCCTAATGTATAGCCATTTATAGAGTTCACTTTGTTAGAATCAGAGTTTTTAGATGGGGAAATTAAAAATTTTGTGGCATCCAGATAGAGGTCATCAAAGCATTCATCAACTTTTGTCTCTTTGTAGACTGAGAGAGGTTTTTTGGACGGTGTGGGGGGCGTTGTTTGAAGTTTATGTGATTGGTATGACATTATTCTAGTGATTCCAGTTAGATTGAGAGTATAAAGAGAGCACACCAAAGTGCTAGCGTAAGTGTCTGATCGACTCTCTCCGTGTTTAGCTTTTATTGTTTGTTCGTTTGTTTACAGATAGATCATCGCCGGATCAATCACGCGTAATCGAAATCAAGTACACACTAGATTATATTGAAAATTACGAAAAATACACAAAGTTTATAACACAGATCCCTATTGAGATTCTTCTTTATTCCAAGAGAGTAATGAAGTATCTCCGGTTCTTCTAGGATGGACAAGGTTCACTAATAAAAATCCAACACTTAAAAGCAAGCAGATACCACCACCAACGACCCAACTAATACCTAAAAACGAGTTCTTACCACCAATGACAGATCTGGTGGATAGATAGATGTATTTGTGTCCACTAAATGCATCTACAGGCCAATGTAACCCAATATCAGTTTGGTAAGTACCTTTCTTTAACTTATCATCATCATTTCTTAAAACCATTTTAGAAAATAGTGAAAAAGCAGAAGGCGCCATCCAATTCTGGAATTCATACCAATGTTCAATGTCAGGAATATTGGTACTATTGTATCCATCAGGATAAAGCTTGACCCAATTTGGAGGTGGGACGATATCATCCAAATCGTATTTTGTTTTCTTAAACCTGGCCTTGTTAGAGTCCCAAGCAATACCTTCTCTATACATTGGATAATCATCAGAAGTATCATTAACAGCAGTAAAAGGTGTAAAGGTATCATTAAATAAAGAATTAGCAATTAATCCACATGGGTAATATTTCTTACCTTCGTGATTGATAGATAATGGTTGACAATTTTGACCAACTGTATCTTTAATCAATGAAGTTGAAGCGGCCTTACCATTTAATTGATCTTCACTAAATGAAATCGCATATCTTCTATGATTAGGATAGAATTTTCTTAATCTATAGAAAAAATAAACATGAGGTCCAATATCATCAGGAATTTCAAATTGGATTTGGCAAATATTTCTCTCTTCCGGATAATTATCCCAAATAGATGAATCATTAGTTGCCAACTTCCATTTTGGTTGAATAGAAATAGCATCTTTGAACTTGAAAGTGGAGTATTCATCAGGTATATCAGTCCAATAATTTGAGTTAGCTAAACTGTCACATTTAGAGTAGTCAATAACAAATTCCTCAACTTTAGAGGAACCGTAAATCATAGCAGCACCAATAGGAATAAAAATAACAGCAATGGTTAACAACAATGGAATAACAGTCTTGGGAGTTAAAATAGGGTGGAAAGCTTTCAATTTTTGTTGTGTAAATGCATTTTCTTTAGGTCTTCTACTCTTCTTAACTGGTTCATCTAATTGGGAGTCTGATAAGTCATCAATATCATCATCTTCTTCCATATGTGCTTGTTGTTCATAAGGTTGTACATCTGATCCTGTAGCATAGTCCGGATTGCCGGAACCTTTATTATGTTTGTGTCTCGTAGGTAGCCCAACCATACTATTATATAATGTCTATAATTGCCACTAGCAAACTAACCGTAGTTCACCAAAATTTAGGATAACTACATTTCAGTTGTGTATTTCCTGTTTTCTACTGCGCATTTAGTAGAGCCGCTCCGGCGATAGATTACGTAATCTTTTGTCAGGTCGGGTTTCTCAAAGTATTTACATGAATTAAAATGAATGTATACCAATTATATAATCTATCTACATTTATTTAGACTCTTCTTCAGTAACAGCAGTTTCTGGAACTTCAACAGATTCTTCACTTTTGGTGAAAAATTTAGCAGAAAGGTTCAATCTGTCAACAAGAGTCTTGGAGACACCCACTTTAGCTTGTAATTCTTCAACAAATTTGAAAAATTCAGCTGATTTATCAAATATATGTTTGAAATTAGCTTGTTCAGTTTCAGTTAATTTACTAACAGTTTGTTCAAATAATTTAAGAACGGTATAATTATGCTCATATGAGGCATAGTTTTTTAGAGCATTTGCCTCAAGAGCTTCTTTATTGAATTTTAATTCAGAGAAGTCTTTCAATGTTGAAGATAGTTGTTCAATTTTCTTGTTTATCAAACCCAAAGTCTTGGATTCTTCAGCTGGGACATTAACTCTTAGATTTAATAAAGCATTGATATAAGAAATTTTATATAAATTTGTGTGTTCATAATTAGCATCAGCTTTCAAATTCTTTTTGTTGTGTTTTAATGCAGGATGGACTTTATAACGTAACCAATCTAAACTAGATATACCTTGAGCTTGAATTTGTATTGATCTGATTAATAATATAGCTTCTATGTTCTTCAAATTGAATGAGCTTTTTCTATAGTTTGTTAAAGTATAAATGTAATTTAGACCACCTGAAAACTTACCAAGTTCTAAAGATTTATATAAATAAGCATTAATGGTTGAAGGTTTTAAAAAATCTGGAACTTTGGTATCTAATTCTTTTAAAGTTTTCTTGACGGAATATAACTCTTCAAGTAATACTAAATTATCAATAAATTGATTAAATTTTGTAATTGATGGGATACCAGTAAACTTTTCAGGCTTAATTGGTCTACCTGTTTTTTGATCGTGTAATTCCATAGATAGTAATAACTTATTATTTTTTTCTCTATAAACTAGTGGTTTTAACTTTCTAGGAACGGTATTGAAGTAAACAAAATTGTCAACTTGATCTTTAATATCATAATATTTAGATTTTTGTTGAACCTTACTTTCAGGTTGTTGTGATTGTGCCAGTAAAGCATATGAAGATTGGAAAAATCTTTTGGAAATTAAGCTATGAGCCCTTATTGGAGCTTTAGCTGATGCAATTTGATAGCTAAGCATGATGATTGCTATTAAAAGAACTTAGGTTTAAATAATAATTCAGAAGTCGTCCTAAATTGAAGTTCTCCATACAAATTTTCAAACTCCCAACGATTTCAACTCGATTTGACGGCGAGATGACTCGCACCTGTACACCATCTAGAAAAGTTATTATCAAATGGTCACGTGACACATATTTATCGAAATGAATTGCTTCAAAAAATTCCTGGATTTATATATGTTATATAAGGAATAAACCATTTCAATCTGAAGAATTTACTCGGGTAATATGCTTTGTCGAGTAATTCAAGTTAAAAAATACTATTTATCTAAATCTATAAGGCATTTCTCGACTCATTCTGTCTGCTTTAATGATATACCATTTCCTTTTAACCCAACTCCATTATATAATCCGTTAAAATCTCCCGGTAATAAACAGAATCAACCGGTTGCTATCAAGCATGAGAATAAGAATGAAGCTGTCAAATCATATATCTCATCAACTCAATCTTTCAAATTTGTCACAAAAAAATCTGATAAAGATTTGGAGAAATTAATAACATTATCTGAATTCTTGATAAATCAAGCCCAAATACATTCATTGCCAACAACTTTCACACTAGATTCCTTGCATGAAAATGCCCTACCAAATGAATTTAGCAATGAAATTGAAAATTTGTTAGAACAAATATTATCAACCACATCATCTCAGTCGTATAGATCAAATGTTACTCCGTTGATCCATAAAAAACTATCTAGTTATTTGTTAAATCAGAATAGAATTCAAGAATACTGGTACTTAAACAAACTTAATTTTCAACTGAATTCAAAAGGAACACTAAAACTGTTATTGGATCATTGCTTCAAAAATGATATGGAGTTTTTTATTATTTCATTATTGTGTAATATAGCTAGAATAAATCAAGGCAAGTCAGGAAATGATGGTATGATGAGAAAAGAGATTGTTGAATTTGTTAGCAGGAAATTTATTCAGTTTATAAAAGAGTATACAAACAAATATACAACGTCTCTGAATATCTCCAGTGAAATTGATGGAAAAGTTACAAAATCTGAGGAAATCGATTTGAGATATAAATCATGGCTAATTTCTCAATTATTAATTCAATTAACATCACAACAATTGACTGAAAGATTGCAATTGAATTATCCATTAATTAGTAGTTCAATAGTACCATTTGTTAATGAATATTTTAAAGATTACAATAAGTTGTTCCATTCGAGACCTGATTGTCATTCAAAGATTAAATCAGACTTGAATGAGTTCAGATCGTTAGTAAACTCCGAATGGCTGAAAAAAACAATAATTCCTTTCAATCTACAGGAGTGCTCTATTAAATCAATGAAACTAGCTTCATTATTTAATCCAAATATAGTATCACCTTCTGTAAAGCATATAAATAATTTATTGGATCAGCATAATTCCCAAAGAGCATATAAGTATTTAGACAACTTAATAAAATCAAAAACTCACACAATTTCTATTCATGAAATAACGCCATTCATATCATACTACACTACAAGAAAAAAGCTACCTGAATTATTACATTTTATTCAGAAAATTGAATATCAGACAGAGAAACATCGCATAAAGTTTATGGCATTGTCACAGTTTGCTAAATACTTGATTCAAATGTACCCACAACTATCAGCTAAACATAATAAACCCATTCCATTTACGGAAGAACAGTATAATGAAAAATTAGCCATTGTTTTCAAGTTCTTACATCAAGAAACTTGGTTGAATGACCACCTATGGGGATTCTCTACATATAACTTAAAAATCAGAAAAGAATTAGGTGTTTCATTAGGAGATCATACAGTTGGTCAGTATTCAACAAATTTAACAGGTGGCACAGTAGGGCACAAAGTTGAAGAAATGGAGTTTGTTAGTGTGGAATGCGTTTTGGAGGCTTGTAAGATTTTCCCTAAATGACATTGAAAAACAGATTCTGACTCCTAATTTTTAGAATTTCTTTAATGATCTGATGACCGAACAATTAATCGAACTAGTTGTAACGTAACATGTAAAATGATCGTAATTAATGAAAGCAGAAAAATAATACATCTGAAATACATTTCGTAGTTATAACGGAAAAAATAAAAACTAACGATTAATCATAGTACAAGTAACAGTAATAAAAAAAAGGCAAAGAAAAAAAGATCGGTATATACATTTTGATAAATGGCATTTTATAGCAATAAAAAGAGAATGAACTATTTCCTGAAAACCCACAAAGCTCCTAATTCAGTACAGTAAATTAGTCCATTGCCATTTCCCCATTATCTTGGGAAGGAAACGGAGCTGCTTGATCTTGTTGTTGTAAATGTTCAGTTTGATTTGATGTCTGTTCTTCTTGTTGATGTTCTTCAAAATGTGGTGGCTGGCCATCATCACCTGTTGATTCTGTAGCTTCAGTTTGGCCTCCCATGTAATTATTTAGTTCGGCATCTAATTCTTCAACACTCTTTTTAGCAACTTTTGGTCTGCTTTGTTGAGCACCTCTAGACTTGGGGCCTCTAGAGCCTCTTCCTCTGCTTCTTCCTCCTCTTGAGTCACTATATGTTTGTCTGACAAGTCCAATTCTATCAGCCAATGGAACAGCATTTTCAACAGAAATAATCTGTCCTGCTGCTCTTCTACCATCAAATTTTTCAACTGCTAATCTACAATCATTTGGATGTTCGTAACCAATAAATGCAATACCTGTTGATTCACCTCTAGTATTGAATTGCAAATTAACAAAACTTAAAGGACCAATTCCTGAAAACAATTTAGTTAATTCACCTTCGGTCAACTCAGGATGTAAGTTTGAGACTCGCAAATAAGCTCCTTGATTTGTTTGTTGTTGATCAGCTGGTAAGTGCAATAAAGGACGATGACGGCCATGGGATCTATAGTTACGATCAGGACCACGGTTATCATATGAAGAGTGATTATTACGAGAATTTTGTCTAGAATTTAATCTCTTAGAGTTTTTATTCGAACTACCTCTTGGTCTTCTCTATAATATCATATAATTAAACAATTTAAAGTTAGTTTATTGTTCAATGCTTGTAAATTGTGTCAATGGAGAATACTGTTCTGACAGCGATAAAGTAAGTAAATATTATGAAGTCATAAGTTAATTTAACATCAAAGATATAGTCAATATGTTTTGGAAAATTTTCGGTGTGCAAATCATTGATATCCTATGCCATTGATACTATTGTCAAAGGACTCATAATCAATGATTGGGCATTAACATGAAACAGGATTATATAACATACCAAAATCTCCAATGTTCAAGTCAACCAAAATTATATAACATATCTTTCCTGTCAGGTATCTTGTAGAAATCAAGTTATTAAACTCAATAAATTCTCCATTTGCTGAATTTTTGAAAATGAAATAATTAACGTACTGGTGCACCTCTTCTTGTAGAAGGTGAGCTTTCAATGATCTCATCCAATGATTGTTCTAGTAATGATGACATCCTTTAAAAATATATGTATGTATTAATTCGTTTTGTAATGAATTGTGGAGTTTTAAAAACTGTAAATAATTGGTGTTGTTCTGTTTGAAGGTGAACTTCTCAGTATTTGTCGGAGTGGCGATAAACCTCGGTTTGTGGTCTGTGCACGACCTTTATTTTACTGTATATAATATATACTTAATATAGGTTTCTTATATACTTTTGAAATCTACAGTTAAATAAAACTATTGGTTCATTAAAAACCCACATTAATTACATCCTATATAATTCTGTAATTCTGATCAAGCTTTCTGTAATAAAAGCTAAATTTCAGAATCATTATCAGAGTTAACATATTTTGATTTTTCTAAAAAAAGCTACAAAATGTTTAAACTACAGTACGGGTAGGTGTAAGAATAATAAAGTCAGAAGAAGATATACAAGAGAATTGCAAAAACAGTTAAAAAATAGTAAAACAGAAAAAAAATTCAATAACATAATTGGATTCTAAAAAAGGGGAAAATAAATAATAAAAAATAGAAGAATTATATATTAGAAAAACACGAATGTAGTAATCATGTTCCCTTCAAAAAATAAGACAATTTAAGTAATGACCTCTGAATAAATTAAATTGTTAGTGCAACATCGAAATAGGTTCTTCATCGTTAATATTATAATGTCTAAAAGAAGAATAATAAAGAGAAAAATAAAAATGTCATTAAATTAAGTTAGTTAGTTAGTCTTCAAAACTAGCGAATGATTTAGTGACCACCTTTACCTAATTCGACACCTGGAGGACAGCCTAAGAAACCCTTAATGGAACCGTATAAGGCGAATTGTAAAGAGGTCAAGGTACCAACCATAACCAATCTGGTTGGTAAACCGGCGAAGGAACCTCTAACACCTAATTGTTTAGCTAATTGAGCTAATAAACCAATAGTGGATTGACCTGGAGCTTTCTTAGTCTTGTTGACCTTGGATAATAAAGTATCAGCAGGTTGAGAAACTAAAGCGGCCATACAACCAGCAATAACACCGGCACCTAAGTTAACACCAGTAACAGCAGTAGAAGATAATTGCTCCTTTGGAGTTGGGATAACCTTGTAAATAGCTTCAGCAGCTCTTTCATAAGTTAAGAATTTAGCAATGTTATATGGAATTTGTTTGAATAAAATTGGGGTGAAACCATTGTAGAATGAACCGGCACCTTCTTCCTTTAAGATTCTAGAGAAACCACCAATTAAACCGTTAGCAAAAGTTGGTTGAGAAACTAATCTAATTCTAGTAGCTTCTAATGGACATAAAGCAATATCAGCAAAAAATTCAGCAATAGCAGCGGAACCAATATAAACAGCATCCTTGTATTTAACAGAAGTTTCATAACCTAAGTTATCAATGAATAATTTCTTGAATAATTCATAACCACCGAATTTGAAAGCACCTTGGATAGAGTAACCTAAAATGGTTGGACCTAAACCAGTTAACAGAGCACCAGCACCTTCAGAACTGACAATCTTCTTGATTGAACCAAACATACCAGTGTTGTAAACAGTTGGTTCTAATTGAATTCTAGTCTTAACAACATCAATTGGGGTCATAGAACCGTGGGTAACACCACAACCAATGGCACCGGCTAAGGCGAATTTAGCGTAATCGGAAACAGTAAAGTTAGGGATGACAGGGGCAGAGGACATCGTTTATAAAAGTAACTGTAGCTTGTAGATCAAATTAGAAAGAAGAAGCACATCTTAATTGGAAAACTCTGACTTTGACTGTCCAATTCTCTTGAACTGGCGCTGAATTTCTTTTCGCGCTCAGCCACTCGACGTGCCAGGGCCGACCACCAGCCATACAAATCCCTTGTAATTAGCCTTGTACGGTGGTGGGCAGTCGCTTACCACGTTCTGCCAGCCACCTACGCGCCACCTTGTCCTGGCCAATCAGCAGCCTCCTTTTGCTTTTTTTTCTTGATCTCAAGCTCGCGTATCGACCCTGCGACGATCTCCCCGGGTCTATCCGAAACACACCCGAACACCAGTTCCCTCTTTTTATCTTTTGAAACAATTTTAATTAATATTGATAGAAAGAGAGAAACAGAAAGGAAAGAAAGAAAGAAAGAAAGAAAAAAAAAAAATAAACTACATAAACCAAGTTAAAGATACAGCAACAAAATACACATAATTGATCACAAGATCAATAGATCAACAGATCAATTCTAACGTTGTCCTGTGAGCATAGCAGTCAAATCCTGTCTGACTCTAACGCCACCTTTAGATCCTTTACCATTAGCCAATTCTTCACTTAATGCATTCACCCCGGGAATATTTTCCTCTTTCATATATTTCATGATTTGTTGAACTGATTGATCTCTAGCTGGTTCAATTTGAATATTGAATGTTTTCCCAATTAAATCAGTTAGAAAATCAACCAATTTCATTACTCTTTTTAATCTATGAAAATATGATGTTTGTAATTTACTCCATTGTGGGTATGAATGTAATATTTGAGTCACTGGTAAGGTACATGCTTTATCAACTGGATTACCTTTATACCAATAGTCTACAATTTCATTTAATGGTAAACTTGCATTTGGTTTTGGTCCTCTTGGTAATTCGTAATGAACTATACTTTCAGGAACACCTTTTCTAATTAAATCATCAATAACTCCTTGTTTGTTTTGTTTAGTAACCCCTCCTCTATGTGATGGTTTTGTAACTTTACCTGAACTAATTGAATGTCTTTGTACTCCACTAGATGAATTAGATGAAACTGACATCATTCCTAGTAAATCAGTCGTCGAAGTAGATTGTTGTGGTGGTTGAATTGGTGCTGGTGGTAATGTACTTCTAGCTCTTGAATTTGGTGTAATTCTATTAACTCCATTACCTCCCATTGATCTATTAATTGGACTTCTATTAGGAGATTGATTTCCTGATGGTGGTCCATTAGTATTATTCATAATAATGGCACCTAAATCAGCATCCATGGCTAACATATGACGATCTTCTAAAACATGAGAAGATCCATGATTGTTGGAATTGACTCCATGATTTGAACCAGTTGCTGATAGTAAAGCATCATTTGCAACTGCAGCAGCAGAAGCTCTAACAGAAGTGTGGTGATGCTCTTCTTCTTTAGAAACAACTTGTAGACGATGCTTTAATTGATGTATTCTATATAAAGACTCTTCATAAATCAATTTCTTTGTTATTTCTTTTTGAATATCCAGTTTCAACTCCAAATAAGTTGTTCTTTGTAACTGATCTTCATTTAGTTTGATTGCATTTAAAGATTCATTCAATTTATTTGTAACATCTTTTAAGGACTCATCAAAAATTGACATCACCCTATGGTAAGGGATCATTTGTAAATTGGAACTATCGTTATTTTGGGACATGGATAAAGGGTGGACTTTGAAAAGGAGCCGTTAAACCGTTATATGTTTGTTTATGTTTTGTATTGTGTATACACTATCGACAAGCTGAGTGTGTATTGTTGTTTGAAGACAAACATCTCAATCAAACTTGTCAGCAAAAAATAACACCAATTTAAATTTTGTTGACGAGGCGTCTTTTGTATGGGAAACACACGACCTTTTCAATTTTTAAATTATTTTGTCTCGCTTGTTTCATTTTCAACTATTTCACTTTACAATTGTTAGTTTTCACAAAGTTAATTCATTCTATTGTTCAAATGAAAAAAAAAAAAAAAAAAAAAAAAGCAAGAATAATCTGTAAATATCTTAACCTTGAACTTTTTGCAAAAAAAAAAATATTTTATCAATAAAACATGCATTGCAGAATTTGTGAAACTATATTTCTTTTATTTAAGTTTATTTTTTACTATTAGTAGTACTATAGCCCACCTTCCGACAAGCCAATCATATTTAAGTGGAGCAGTTCCGAGTTAAATATGTTTTATTGTTTCATATAGATTAGTATAACTAATGTTATCAAATTTGAACTCTGATGAATTTATACATAAAACTCCGCATACAAATCCCGATATTCAATTTTCTTTGGTTCCCCTTTAATAAGGTTATCTGAAGATCAACCAACTTTATAATTAACTAAGACTTGGTAATAGAAAAAGTGATATCCCCCTTTAAAATAAAATAAAGGGAAGTTTAGATAAGAAGAAGTTTATTATATCACTTAAAATAAAAAATTAAAAGAAAAGGAGCAAAATATATCCTCAAACTCATTGTTTAATCACTACACTCATAATGGGTATTTTTTACTATTTTTCATTAATACTAAGCTTGAAATAAAAATATAATTTAATATACACAAAACCAAGTTAATATAAAACAATACGTATACAATCATAAAAGAAGTAAAATACAAAAAATTACTTTCATCATTAAGGCCTCAACCTAAAAAAATCTCCATATTCTTTTCTTTAATAATTTGATACCAGTGTGCTTTACTTCTGATACCATTAATACTTAAATCATCAATCTCAACAAAAATTCCTGATTTAGATAATTCTTCGATTTTCTTTTCTTTTCTTCTCCAGCTTTCCTCCATGACAACTTGTAGCTCTTTTATATTGGCAGCCCATATGTAGTTATATAATTTACCCAGTTGTCTTCTAAACCAGCTCTTATCTTCATCAGTAAATACGTCACACCCAGCAATAAATAATGGAAAGATATGAATAGTTAATGTTGGTGATTTATCATAATTGATTCCGTCAATCAATTTCATAACCTTCATACTTAGCTTCTGACTTGACTCAACTATTGGTACTTGCGGGAATGTATTCTGCAACATAATCAAAATTGACAATTTGTAAGATTCAGAGACATTAATATATTCTTCTAGTTGTAAGTTCTCCAATTCCATTTTACTATAATGTTGAGTAAATCCTAAATCAGGAGCCCAACCTAATATTTTTTTGTAAATAAAAACAGATTCTTTAACTAATTCATTAGGATAATCATAATTTAAGAGATCTTTAGCAAAATCAATTATCTCAACTGCGGTATCCATATAAGTGAAAAGTACTTGAGATAGACCTAATATATGATCTATTGGCTCTCCATCACTAATAACCAATCTCTTAATCTTAAAACTCAAACCATAATCAATTGTTTCGATATCAGCTTTTGTAATATCAGATCTGGATTTCTGTAATGAAGCCTTCGATAAAACTTTCATATACTGCCAAGCAGAAAATAAAAAATTGAAGTAAGATTTATCAAATGCATTATCAGGACTTTTTGGGGAAGGTGATTTACTTTCATATTCATGTTGCTTGTCGCTCTTTTCCCTAATCTTCTTCTTAATAAAATAACATGCACTTTTCAAATGCGATAACTGAGCTTGAACACCTTCATCCCAAATTTCACCTAGAGATAGTAGTAAACAACTAGCTAGAGTAACATCAAGTGGCAAAGAATCATGTTTCAATCCAATAGCTAATTTTTTAAAAGAATCAAGCATAAATTCCATACCTAATCGCCTCATATCTTGATCACCTTTAGAAATATGGAAGCACGTAATCATCGCTAACAAATCATTCAATATTGGATAATCACTCACAATCGGTACAAATTTTAAGACCCAAGGATTTGTAGTAGTATCATTGTAAATGCATAAAACTTTAGAAGTATATCTATCAAAACTATTGAGAAAGAATTGTGCTTTATCATATTTTGAAAATTTTGAACCTGACATTGGAACTATTGCGTTCATCTGATCTATATCTGTAACCCCAGGAGGCTCCTCATTATTGTCAGTTAAATTCTCAGTCGATGAAAAAGTTTCAATAATACCATAAGATGGCTTTGAAACTGTGCTTAAACTCATAGCAGGAGACTCGTTGCTTATAGAAATTTTCAATGCTTCCTTTTTTTCTTTTTTTCTTCTACTTCCTTTACTATGACATTTTTCATCAGTGTTGACTTTTTGAATTCCGGGGAGTTGTTGGATTTCTTGAACAAATGTCCGATTGGGATTCGGATTGGGGTTGGGGTTGGAATTGGAAGTATTACTTGTTAATCCAGGAACAGTGACATTTGTAGTTAATAAAGAAGCAATGGATATCGGTGCATATGGAGTTGATGGCTCAGTTCGAGATTGTTCTTTTTGTTGTCGTGGTTGCTGTTGTTTAGTCAAGTGTGAGTGTTGTTTCATATCACCTGTCCCGGTACTGGTAATTGAAATACTAGTACTTGGCTCAGAAAAAGGGCTTTTTATTGTTGACCTCCTTAGATGAGAAAAAGATGCTGAATTAGATGGATAAATTCTTGAATTGTTAAAGTCAGAATAGTTATTCACGCCACTGATATAGCCATAACTTAAAAATTCTTCTGGGTTAGCATTTGGTTGTCTATATTGGGGATTTGAATAGGTTGCAGGGGAGTAAATATATCCAAGAGGTGGATGATTACTATCGGGGATAGTTTGGGTTATATGACATTGGTCTGGAGCTAACATCTGTTGTTGGTATTGCTGAGGATGTTGTATCAGCTGTTGCTGCTGCTGCTGCTGTTGTTGTTGTTGTTGTTGTTGTTGAATTGGTTGATAATAAGAATAAGTTTGGTAAGAATTAAACTGCAGATGAGCCTGAGGGGGGTAAGGAGATGGAATTTGAGACTGTGAAAGTACAGTTTGATCGAAAGATGGATAAGTTGAAAGCTGACTAGGATTAAGAGCTGGGGTGTTTCTATATGTGCTAGAACGTAATCGATAATGGATTTCTTGGTCGCCCGACGCTTCTTGCTGCTGATTAGAAAGAATTTGAGGAGGGAAATGATGATGGGCAGTAACTGATTGGTTCTGAGATAGATTTAGCTGACGTGATTGTTTAGGATATTCTCTTTCCAGTTGAAAATCACTGTAATATAAGTTTGGGTTAGTTTCAGAAGTGGGTTGAGGTGGAGGTGGTGTGTGAGTTTTCTTATCCCCTTCTTCCTTTTTAAATTCATTAATAACTTTATACAAGTCTGTGGCAAGCTGCGGACTTTTTCCAATACCTTTAAGATGATTTTCAATAAGGATTTCTTGATATGACTTACCTGTGATTGATAAAGCAGCATTTTTAAATAATTCAGTCATTTTAGAGTCCTTTAAATCATTTGATTCTAATTCATCTAAATATAATAAATTGTTTTTTGAAGAAGACTTTTTCTCGTTAGTTTTGTTGGATTTAAAGATAGTTGGTCCATCAGAACTAGAATCAAAAGTAATATCCTTAAACTTAAAAGTTTGTGTATAGCCACCACAAAGAATACCTCGATTAATACATTTCAAACACTGTGGTTTGCTTTCGTCACATTTAATCTTATGTTTCTTACAAGTAATGCAACCATATCTGCTCTTTGAGCTATGAACATGCTTATCTTTACCTTTTTGAGGAGCCATTATATATAAAAAAAATTGAATTAGTTTCTGCTTAGTGGACTTTATAACTAATAAAAACACTTAAGAAGGTCAAATCGAATTAGAAGACAAACTTAAGTGGAGACAGTCAGCAGATATATATAAGACTAATCCAAGGTAAAGAAGACCGTGCAGAACTTGTAAAAGTTTAAATATGTATATATATGTTATATTGTAATATATTAACTAAAGGAAATAGATTGTACGTAACTAAGATTGTAATAAATATGTCTAATTACCGGGTGAAAGATGGGTAATTAGTTCGTCGAACGGACGTTGCGTATATATTTTTTTTGAATAAAAAAAGTCAAACTTTTAGAAATAATATTTTTTGAAATTTAAGCTTATTCACATTCTCTGCGAGTGAACCGTAAGATTCTTTGAAACTGAAACTGAAACCCATAGTAAATAAAAGGTCTAATTGAATCGATAATCAATCTTCTTTAGTGTTAAGCAAGTATGGCATGTACCTGCGATTTCCGTGTAGGTTAACACAACGATTAATTGCATGAATTCGGAAGGAGGTGGAGGTCGATCGTACTGTACTTAATTTTTTGTGGTCCTATATAAATTAGACATAAAGCGAGAACCAAGATTATGTATGTTAAGTGTAATGTATATGTATAATCTAGACGTATCTGTAGATGTATCTGTAGATGTATATGTTGGACACAATATAACAAATTGTGCTTTGTATGTTTTCTTGTTTAAATACTCCAGGTTTTTAAGAATAGAAGCTCCTGATCAATAACTTAGCCAATAGCCAAAATTGGATCTTGGATACCTCTTACCAACAAATCAAGCAAATAAATATCACTCCCAAAATGGAAGTATGTACGCGAGAGTTGGCGCGAATGGGAGCGCGTCCCCGGACAAAGATAGAAGCAGCGGTGATGGCTAACATGCGCCTCTATAGCCGGGTACACAATAGCACAGATCTGCATGTAATGGTGAGCGTCTCGCGAGAAATCTGGTTAGAAAGCCAGGTCTTTTAATTAACGTTTTTGAATAATAAAATAGATAGTATGAAGTCTATGAATTGAGGGAAATGTAGTGTTATTTAATTCCTGGAGCATGAAAGATTAATTTATTGAGAAACCATGCATAGCTATATTAGATTGATTTACCGAAATTAAACTAAAGTTTTTTTTTATATTTAAAGTAATAAAGAAAGTGAGAAACGGTTCAGAGTGTATTTAAAGTTGGTCTTTTTCAGATGCTTTAGTATAATTTAGCTTGAATAAAATTCCAATCATAGTGATAGCTCTATTAGTTTATTTATTTATGTGAGTGTGGAATCTGTGATTACTACTTTCGTGATCTAGATCCAATCTTTTATGTCGATGAAATTATGACCCTACGTTCACTTTAACCATAGGGAGCAAAATATTACATTTCACTTCCAATTTGACAACTAAATTTTAATTATAGAAATTTATTTAGTATTGAAAGTAAAATTTATATACAGTATACTCATTTTGATATTAAGAGCTATTTGTATCGTAAATCTAGATATTTAAATGGTGATCATAGATCATCTATTTGTTGCATAGATAAGGGGATATATACAAGAGAGAAATAAAATAGATTACTAAATCAATATTAGTTTCTATATTAAAATAAAGTAGCAAAAATGCTGAATTATGCTTAAATTTAATAGTCGCTAGTTTGAGAGATTGCTATGGGAATTTATGGAAGTTTTATCTTTTTATCAACTGTGTAAACTGTGTAAACTGTTGAATCATTAAATAAGAAACTTTAGAAATACTAGAAACATAAAATCAAGAGAATATACGAAAAATTCTTCTCAGACGTAATCTGGTGTATGGCCGCACAATAATAAAAAATCAGAAATATTAAATAAACTCTTTGACAAGGTTTGATTATATAACGTGTAAATGAAATTGTTTTCAGAAAAAAAGTGGTTGACTTAATTATAATTAGAATGTACCTAAAAGAGGTCTTTATTATTTTAATCAAATTTTGTTGCATTGTAATTAGGGGGAAAAGCTTATCCAAAATTGCAACCAAATATGATTCTGTAAAGAAATCAAAAAAAAAGCACCTGTTAGCGCATTAATTCTCCTTCTTAAGTTTTGTTCATATTCAACTCATTGATACATTCAAAGGAATGTTACTAGTTCTGGGATTAATTTCCATAACCATCATGCCATTTGGAGCCCCGGTTAGTTCAGTTAATTATCCATGGTTTGATAATTGCAGTCAAGTCTATAGCGCGTAAGTAATCTATCGTAATTGAATCAGAGATGAAACGATCTGTGTCAAATAATAAGCGACTCATATATATTCTGCTTTAGATAATAACATTTTGAGTTTTTCATCTATCTATTTTCCCCTTTTTTGAAGTCTATTTTCTACTTGATTTACAGTTATGGCTTGCATCATGTGATGTTCTCACGTGTGAGGCATTTAGGCATTGCCCAATGCGGTTTTGGCTACTCGCATCTTAATGATATATCATATATCAACTACCCATTATCAACTATTATCAACTATTGTCATTTAATATCAATTATTAAATAGACTAAACCCAAAACAACTATATATAAATTGATGCATTTAATTGAACGTTGAATGTATTAACATATTTTACCGGGAAATTATTATAAAATGTTATATCTAGTTACTTGGAGTTTCATGATACGAACATTTGGTATTTCTTTATTTGGACTAATGAAAGAAGAAAAATTAATGATCTTAATGTATAAAGTAATGAGCACTAGCTATCAAGTGAAAAATAAATTAGCTGAATAAATTTTAATGAGTAGATTCAATTAAAAGTAATATAATCATGATTAAGATAATACTTTACTGTGACTGTGACTGTGACTTTAAACCTTCTCAAATAATTTACTTATTCAGGCTGTTCATTTCCTGACAAAGAATACAAGCTTTTTCATAACTCGGTATTTAATTAAAAAAAAGGGATACTCATGTTCGGCATAAAAGGCGCGCGCTCTTTTCAGATTATTGTGTACATTACCTATATGCCAAACCATTGAAATTTCGCCAAATTATATTTCTTGTATTTGGCACGCTTTTAAATAACTACAGACCTACGGTTGTGTTTTTCTGATTTGAACAGACAAATCATCACTCAAACTTTTTTGTAACAATATGTATGTTATTTCAATTACTTCATTGGTGGTCTATATGCATATTTAGGTGATTAATTTGACAAAAGAAAGTTGTTCAGGTTATTTATAAACCATTCACCGAATCGGTGAACTTCAGCACAGAACTTAACCTTTAAATATTATACTCAACGACTACAATTTAAACATTTCATTTATTTTCATTTCAATCATTAAATATGTATATACTTTTGTTAGAATTTCAATTCTCTGGTATTAAAGATCAATCGATATATGCCAATAATAGTATTTAATAAAGCATTAAAGAAATGAATTACTAACATGAATTATTTAACCTAGAACATAAAATGTCTCAAATTGCAACTACTTCTCCAACCTCTGCCTCTTTAGTTAACGCTAAATGGGATATTGTTATCTCAAACGGTATTGTGAAAACTGGTTTAGGTTTAGGTGCTGGTGTTTTAGCATCCGTTTTATTTTTCAGAAGAAGAGCTTTCCCAGTGTGGCTTGGTATAGGTTTTGGTTTAGGTAGATCTTATTCAGAAGGTGACTCCATATTTAGAGAAGCTGGTATTAGACAAGTTAAAGCTTAGATTTACAGTTTAAATTATACAAAAATTATTCATTCACGTAGTTAGTTGTTTTCTTTAGTCTAGTCTTTTTCCCCGCATTTTCTTTATTTTTTAACTATATGTTTAAAAAAGTTTCTTGAATATATAATTAAATACACCATTTTTAGTATATTATTAACAATTTATCATTACATTATGTCCCCTTTTAGCCCTTTTTATTTTCAGCTCAATACATGCCTTTTATTTGGATCGCGCTACCAAGGAATTAAACAGGATTTACTTTATATAGAATTGCTGTTCGTCGCATTCAATTCTGTACAATCATCAGTTAAGAAGAAAATTAATAGACTATCTAGAAGTTTTTAATCCTGAAATAGGCACATAGGTTAAACTTTATTTCAGTACTGTATTTGAAATGTAACGGCTCATCTGGTCTCTTCATGGTTAGCTATCTAGTTCTAAAGGATGAACAATTTTCAATGTAGATTATGGAACTTTAATTTTTTTGAATTAGTTATGTGTAGAATTTAAATATAGTTGAGATAAATTGCTCTATTTTTCGAAGTGTATATGGTATTATACAACTCCAATATTTTCGGCAATTCAGGTAACCATGATTTTAAAAAAGAAAAAGGAACAGACCTGAATAATTGACTCTTAAAAATTCCTCCAAGCCGCACATGCCCTACAGAGTCACAGAAGTCTAAACGAAGTCTGACTTCGTCACAAAATACACGAAAATACACCCCTCAAACGCCCCCCCTGCCGTGCACTCGTCTCAAAAACCAGCACCAAGTTATCCAGAGTCACATAAGACCCAGGCATCCACTGACTCTGCTCTGACTCGTCTAAAAGCATCTAATAAACTATCTGTCAACGTTTTTGAACCTCCTTTTCGACTGCTTCAACACTTCTTTTCACCTCTTTCTCCTATATATCACTCTAGATCATATTGGTAAACCTCATATGACCCTCTAGACCCACCAGAAACACAGTCACACCATTCCATGATCCAATCACAGCTTCTGGAATTCTCGCTTCCGTCCAATTGAAAATTCTGCTTCTCAACAAAATTTGGATACCGCACACTACCAATTTAAACTAACTTGGAGTGATATTTGAGTCTGTTTTATGCCAAATAAATGATAGAAAAGGGGTATCGGAAGATATAGAGGGTTTAGGAGAGTATCATTGTATTTGATAGATTATAAAAGGTCAAATGTGTAAAGCATAAAGCTCAAAAGAGTTGAAATTGAATTATACCCTTGTCCACCCGCTGCGGCAATTTTCAACTGTGGGTTTCCAACCCCGATGAGTAATAGTGAACAACAAACTTAACCCAGTGGAACGACTGTTCAACTGTATAAATATTGTGAAATTTCCACCTTCATTGAATAACACTATTTCTTTTTACTCTAAGATTCTTTTTCTACTTAATCATACAAGTTAAACAAAACTTTAAAATCTTTTATAAAAAACCCTTAAATTATACAAAATGTCCGTTGATACAGTTCCTCAATACGAATGTCATAATGAATTCAGAAGTGATACTTTTACTGTTCCAACCCCCTCAATGATTGCTTCAATTACACAAGCTTCAGTTGGTGATTCTGTCTACAAGGAAGATCAAGATACTTTGGATTTAGAAGCTAAAGTTGCGAGGCTAGGTAATAAGGAAGCTGGTTTATTTTGTGTTTCTGGTACTTTATCCAACCAAATTGCTTTAAGAGCTCATTTACATCAACCTCCTCATAGAATTTTATGTGACTTTAGAGGTCATGTTTATGCACATGAAGCTGGTGGATTGGCAACTTTATCACAAGCTATGGTTACTCCAGTGATTCCTTCTAATGGTACATACTTAACTTTGGAAGATATTATTGACAATTATATTCCAGATGATGGTGATATTCATATGGCTCCAACTAAAGTTGTTTCACTAGAAAACACAATTCACGGTATTATAATGCCAATTGATGAAATTGAAAGAATCTCTTACTGGTGTAAAGAAAATGATGTTAAATTACATTTAGATGGTGCTAGATTATGGTGTGCTGCCGCTGAAACTGGTATCTCAATGGCCGAGTATTGTAAATACTTTGATACTGTCTCGTTATGCCTATCAAAATCTTTAGGTGCTCCAATGGGTTCAGTTTTAATTGGTGAAAAGAAATTAATTGAAAAGGCTAATCATTTCAAGAAACAAAATGGTGGTGGTGTTAGACAAGCTGGTATGTTAACTAGAATGGCTTCTATTGCTATTGATGAGAACTTTCCTAAATTACATCAAGCTCATGTTTATGCTTTAGATGTGGCTAACTTTTGTGAACAACATGGTATTGCTTTAGAAGCTCCTTGTGATACAAACTTTGTTTTCTTAGATCCAAAAAAGGTTAGAATCAATCCAAGCGTTTTAAATCATATTGCACAAAAGAATAACGTTAAAGTTATGGGTAATAGGCTTGCTTTCCACTTTCAAAACTCTCTGGGTGCTATTGAAAACCTAAAAAAGACTATTTTAGAGGCTTATCAGGATTCTTTAGAAAACCCTTTCATTTCAAGAGGTGCTGTTAGATTATATAGATCAACTTCACAAAGTTCTGAAAACACTGTTGTCTCTTCTGAAGAGCACAAAGGAAAAGTTTAGGCTTTTTTTGCATTAGCATTTCATTTTATGGCATTACGGTTCAATAATTATTAGATATCATGGCGAGTTCACTTACGGTTAATATTTTTAATTTCAGTTTTAAAAAATACTGAAGAATGTTTTTGTAACATTAATTTTTAATTTTTTTTTATGTTTTAATTCTTTTGTATATTTCTTCTTTTTGCATATAAATTTTTGTATTTTAATTCAACAAAAGTTTGTTCCTGAAAAAAACAATAACGCAGCGCCGAGTAGAAAGAAATCTCAAAATTTCTCGACTCATCTAAAATCAAAACTAGGCTTCAAATTTAGAGTTGCGTAAAAAGGGTTCTTGACTTACTAAAACCAAAATCTTTTAAGGGCTCAGCTCAATTACAAATAAACTCATCTCTGTATATATCTGCTTTTTATCAACTAGTTCCTTTTTTCATTCAGCGTTCAGGGTTTCTCTCAAGTTTATAATTCTTTTTGATCTTTAGTTTACTTCACAACATATCAAATCGAAAAGATTTGATCTCTTTTAAAACTACATAATTCCTTTGTTTCATACACTTGTTTACAATTCAACATGTTGATTGCTTTGGTACTGGCTATTCTTGGGTTCGTTTGGCTTTTTCGTCGATATATGCAATTGATCTCTGTATCCACTCAAAAGGCTGTTCGTTCTTTAAACATTTCCATACCTAACGTCCCACTTATTTCAATTGATAAAGTGACTCATACAAATATGGTTCTACATTGGGATGGACCAAGTAGTAACACCTCCAATGATACAAATACGCCTAATGAAAAAGATCATCAGCAATCGTTTGTTCCCACATCTACACCTGATGGCCCACCAAAATTAGCGGCACAAATCACTCCAAGTTCAATAAGTCATTACGTACTTTACATCAATGGTATCCAATCTGTTATAATTGATGGTTCTGATAGTTCTTGTATGTTAGATGGCCTATTGCCTGACAGTCACTATCAAGTTGACTTAGTCGCTTTTAATATGTCTAACTTTAGATCTAAGTCATGCCCAATATATGTGAAAACTGCTGCCTATGAAGTTGGAGAGAACGATGACTCACCCTCTTTAAAACATCCTACTGAAATTTTGAAAGTACTATTACCTGAAGAAGAGCAAGGTAAAGCTATCTCAAATATTGTTTATAAACAAACCACTCCCAAATGTAGGTCTCGTAGCGGGACCATTGGAGAAAAATCCAATAATGGTAATATCAGCGATGATATCAATAGTCCTTCAGTTCATTTGGTTACTGATATTAATGAATTGAAATTTTTACTAGAATCAAGTGTCGATGAGGTTAGATCAATTAAGAAATCATATTTAGAAGCGGAAGCTGAATTTAGAGAGGAAGAAGCATCTTTGGTTAATTCAAGGGATGAGGCAAAGAAAAGAAGAAAGATTGAAGATTCAAACAGGGCAAGTTTACAAAAGGAAATTAAATTGTTAGAAGGTCAAAGAGTTACTGCTGCTAGTAAAGTTTCAAGAGATAAAGAAAAGCTTGCAAGTAGAAAGAAAGCAATTCAAAAGAAAGTCAATCAAATGGATCAATGGAAATCCAAACTGATAGAAATGAAAAAAAAAGAAGATACATTAAAGGTTGACCATCCTAAAAAGATTGTTGAATTGAAATCACAAATCCAAGAATTTAATAAAGAAATATTTTCATTACAATCGGAAAATCATACAATTGAAGAAGAAATCAAAGATGCCCTTGCAAGTAGAAAAAAGATGGACGCCACAAAGCAAAGAATAACAGCAATTTTTGAGGGATTGAATTCTCAGACTGATAAACAGACTGGTTTATTAAAGCATGGTGGTTTGGAATATTTTGCTGAATTAATAGCTTTGAAACCAGAATGGGAAACTGAAATCAAATCTGAAATTATAACGATTGATCAAGGTGCCGAATCTAAATGGAGAGCAATTCAGCAACAAGAATACGCTAGACATGAACAATTAAAGCAACAATTAGATGATACTAGGCGCAATATGTCTGGACGACAAATCCAATTCACCGATGACAGAGTTAATAACTCTTATACTCGTACATATGGAAACAATAGTTCGTCTGTAAATTTAACGCAAGGCAATTCAAACAATTCAGCTTTAAATCCTCCCCAATCTATGAATATTTACAACAATGGTTCCATTAATAGTCTCTTGTCAGCCAATCTTTCAGCAATGCAAAACAATTCTTATAATAGTTTGAATGATACAAATTTCATCAATCAAATTTCAACTAGTCCAAATACAAGCAACGTATGGACGCTCAATCAAGCTCGTGGATTGACTATAGATACAACATCATCTTCCAAATTAACTCTGGAAGATGATGCGGAACCATCAATCTCACCATCTGCTAATATATTTTTGCCACAGGACTTGATTGAAGGAGATGATTTACGTTTGACCACAACTAAAACTTCAGCTTCGTCGTCTCCAAATCCAGCTGATAATTTACCTCATCCGGCACTTCCTAGATTTCAAACTACATCAAGTTTGGATAACCTCAGAGGTTCTGGATTGTATGGTTCGCTTGTCAATATGGATACTTCTCAACAATTGAAACCAGTAAGCTCAACAATTACATCATTAAGTGCGTTAACTAATACTTTGGCAAATAATCCTTCATCTGCTCCTTCAGGTAATATCATAGGATCTCCACGCTCGCTAAATATTCCTCCACATACAGCTGAAGCTAGTAATTATGATAATTTATCATTACATCTCACACCTGCACAACAAGAAATGGAAGATTTGAAGAGTATCAAAAGTTTAACCTACAACAAAAGAAGTTTATTTGATACTTTTTCCAGCCACAATAACAACAGTAGCAACAGCCCAAGTCGGAATGGATCTCCAAATGTCAAGGATACAAATGTTTTGAAATTATTTAGTGGGTTGTCTCAAGGTTACACCCAAAGTATTTCTAGTGCTGATGGTAATAGTCTAATGCAAGATTTTCCTCAACCTTCTGACTATTTAACTAGCAGCACCAGAGCTAGAAGTTCCAGTTTTGGTTCTAGTATTTGGACAAGAACAAGCAATAATCCAACCACCAGTGCTGGAAACCCAAACTGGACTGGTGGGCTAAGTTTATTGAATCCAGTTAGCCTAAATGCTACTCCTATATCTTCGAATTTATCTGCACATCAGCATCAATCAAATTTATCTAATGGAACTGATGAAGTTAGCATTACTTCTCCTAGGATATTTTTTAGTAATTTTGACTCTCCTCCGGTAATCAAAGCTGAATCATTAACTTCTGGTGCACAATCTTCAGTTCATACTGTCGATGACTTGCATGATCAACCATCTTCATCGTTATTCAAAGCCGGTAAATTTTTCAAATTTGGAACTTCGCCGAATAAAACGGTCACTAAATCAAGTGATAAGTCATCTGACGACTTGGCAATTGAAAGCAGCGATGATGCTCATAGTAACAATGCTGCAAACACCACAAATACATCATCCAATGGAAATACCAGTGGATCAGGACTACTTTCAGGAGGTTTTGGTGCAAAATCATCAAGATTCTTCAAGCGTGGAGCAAGAAGAACATCAAGTGCTACTGTTCATACGCAAACGTCAGACAATAGCACTAGTAACGAAATTGGAAATCCCGCAAGTACTTCAAGTGGTTTGAAAGATAGTGTTAATGGTTCATTAACAAGTGGATCTGGTAAAGAAAAAGAGGATTCGGGTACGCCGATTACTAAAAGATTAAGTTTGGGTATTTCATTTAAAAGAGGTGATAAGGAGAAAGATAAAGAGAAAGAAAAAAACAAGATTATCGAAGAGAAAGAAGAGCCAGTAGACATTCATGATGATAATGTTACTAAATAAAAGAATATCATTTATTTTTACTTAATTCGTTTTTCAAAACTTGTTAATTTTTTTGTGTGTTTTAATTTTTACTTGTTATTATTATTTTATTAAAATTTTATTTATTCATAAGTTTTTTTACGTTTCAAAAAGAAAAAAAAAATTTATGCCAATTTTTCTCTTCATTATTAAATATTTTGCTATACTAATTTGCTTTTTCAGTTTTTTTTTATTATGGTCATTTATCTTTGTTAAAAAAAGGTATGTAATCTTTATCCTTTTCCAAACAATATTTTTCATTTCCTTAAAATAAAATTTATTAAGATTAAACTTATATCAAAATTTAT
This sequence comes from Ambrosiozyma oregonensis (nom. inval.), assembly GCA_003706315.3. NCBI lineage: Eukaryota > Fungi > Ascomycota > Pichiomycetes > Pichiales > Pichiaceae > Ambrosiozyma > Ambrosiozyma oregonensis (nom. inval.). The sequence continues at coordinate 69,089 of PPKY03000005.1, forward strand.
AAATATGGTTATCCACAGTTCGCTTGTACAAATGATATGTAATTAGTAAAATAATGTAGTACAGGTTAAAACATGAAAAGCAAAAACAAAAATTTATGAGAAAATACATTTGTATATGACAACTTAAAAAACAGGATCGATGCAATAAAACAATAAAAAAATGAATAGAATAATTTTAATTTGATGTTAGACATGAAAATTATTCTAGTTTAGGTGCTTTCTTTCTTTCTTCAATTTCAGCCAATTTATCTTTCATAGCTTTTCTATTGAGCAACCTTTCATCCATAATATCATCATCACTCCAGTCAACATTAACTACCCTACCTAATTTGGAGCTATCTGTATTTCTTAAAATCCTTGGCTTTTCAGATTTCCATTCATCTTCAACGTTTTCAAATCCATCATCGTAAACTTTTTTATAGATTGAATAAATCACTTCTTCTTTTTCTTTTCTAACTTCTTCTTGTGCCATCCATTCCATATGTTTTAAATCATCATTTGAAGGTTCGTAAATATGCCATATAACGTAATGAGGTAATCCATAAACTGAAAAATTCATTCTTTTACACATTTTACCAAATGCTTCAGTTTCAGCATGTTTCTCAAATGAAAAAGCTGGGAAATGAGAACCTGATTTGAAAACCTTTGCTTTTGACAAAATTGAAACACCACCAATTCCGTCTAATACCATTTCAGTTTCAACATCACCATATGGGTCTCGAAGGTATGCTAAATGAGGTCTCCATGTAGCATATTCAACATAACCCTCAACAATAACAGCATCTTCATCTAAAGTAGAAGCTAGTTGTAATCCACCATCACTTTCTTGCCATGAATTTAAATCATAAGGTTGTTGATTTCCTAACCATTCAGGTAATGGTCTCCAAACGTTTGGAACGATAACGTCTTTATCATGATGCATTAAATCTTCAATAATAGTTGGAGGAATAGTTTCCACATCAACATCTCTCCAATAGACCCATGAATGATAAGGTTTTATGGCCACTGAAGACAACCAATTTCTAGCTCTTGCCATCAGTTTACGTCTAGAACCTTGAGCAGCAAATCCATGTCTATCAGAAAACCCTTGACCAATATTTTGTCCAAAATCTTTTTCAAAAATTTCAATAGAACCAAAATGTTGTTCTGAATTTGGATCATTTTGAATTTCTCTTAATGATTCTTCTAAAACAAGCATAGTATCATCACTTGAATCCGAAACTAAAAAGGCCAAATCTATTAAATTATGTGGATACGTCATATTTTTCATATGACCAAAAAACATAGGTAAATGAGAAGCAGCATCTCTTAAAGGAACACAAAAGATAACTCTTTCATTATATTGCCAACCATTTGGCCTTCCTGTAAAATCTCTCAGATCATAGTAATTGGTTTCCAAAACATCTTTTGGATTAAATCTTGGAGTATATAGAGAAAAAAAAGAACTTGTTGTGGCCCCACCTATTATTGCAGATGCTATATCAAGGTTATTGAACAGGGAAATTAATATGAAAGTAAAAAAAATAATTATTATTGTTGTTATGAGTTTTAGATGTTGTTTCAAGTAACGTATATTTGTATTTCCTCTGTGTCGTCTTGGAAATAATTTTGGTGATCTATATTTAAACTTGTTAGTAAAAAATCCAATGATAAAGGAAAGTGAAGTTTGTTAAGTTTCGAAAATGATGAACACATACCCCAAATACCGGTCATCCATCGTGTTGTATCTTAATAAATTGATATTAAGAGAAAAGGTTGTTGTTGTGAAATGGTGTTGAGCTGAGAATAATAGCTAAAGATTTGGTGATGTGTCACAGAGATATGCATGTTGTTGATTTTTGTTTTCTTTCGTGATTTGTAGCGATCGTGTTCCTGGGCGTGCGAGCGCTATTCACTCAGGGCGTTGCTTTAGATAAAGGATTTGGTGGGATTTACATGATGTGGATGGATTAGGTTTGCTATACGGTTATACAGAGGGGGGAGGTCAAAGAAAAATATCACCACCAGAGACTTTACGGGAAGACTTTCTGATTACCGGAGGGGTTTTTTTCGGAGTCGTAGAACGGACTTTGGTTATGTTTAAAGAAGAATTTTGGGATTCATCTTCTGTGGAAGCAACTTTTTTTGGAAGCCTTCTCTTCGGGCCTTTAGCCCTTCCTTTTGTGATATGTTTCAATTTCTGTCCTTCCTTTTCTAGTTCAGAGTTGTCAACAGTTGTCGCTTTACTTATAGTTCTAACTGGAGGATCATCAAGTGTATCATATGGAGAAGGAGACGAAGAGATTGATGGTGAAATACCAGAATTGAATGAATTCTTGATCGTATTATTCAATGTTGAGGCTAATTTCTGAAACATTTGGTTGTTAGCTAAGCCAGGTAAGGCATGAGGTCCTGATTGTGCAGTTGGGAAAGTGTGACTTCTATTTGGAGAATTTCTTGTAGGGGATGTTGAGAAAGAATCAAGTTGGCCATGACCATGTGTTGCTGAAATTTTACTTTCTAATTTATTATTAATCTTTGTTCTGAAACGTTCAAATTTTTGTAAAGCTTCAGGCAACTCAATTTGTGGTTTTGGAGCCACCTTAGGCTTGTTCAAGCGTCCAACTCTCTTTAAAGCTTCAGGAACTTCTCTTTCAAGTTTAGGAGAAGGTTTGGGTTTATTTAAAGTTGAAAATCTTAAAATTCCTTCAGGGACCTTCTCTTCAGGTTTAGGGGTTATCTTTGGTTTATTCAGAGCAGAAACTCTCTTCAAAGCATCAGGTTTTTCTTCAGATTCAATTGTTTTAGTATACTTGGATGGTTTCAAATTACTAGTAAATTTTTCAGGAACCAAGTTGTGAATTGCCTTAGGTTTCGGAGCAGGTGTTGGTGTTGGTTTAAGCTTTCGAGTTAAAGTTATAACAGAAACTTTCCTTTCGTCTTCAATCTCATTTATTCTCTTTTTTTTTGGTAAAGGAACATTTGGTTTGTTGGTATTATATGACAGTTTACTATTAGCAACAGCAGCGAACATTGGACCTTTTTTATTTAATGAATCGGAAACTAGCTCGTCAGATCGTTTGGTAGGAGAGGAAGCACCACCACTTGTAAGGAATTTAGCATGCATAAATAGATCAGGAGCACGTTCACCGACTGTAGTATCAATTTTGTTTGGAGACAAGGCTGGGGCTTTGGCAGCAGCCACTGCTGACATAACAGCCATGGAGTTTGGCATAGGAATGTAATCCAAAGCAACATTGGCTATCGGCTTTCTTGGGGTCTTTGGTTTTGCTTTGGGGATAGGAGTTGGCTTAGGCTTCTTATATGCTGATATGTGAGATGTTGACGAATTATTCGATATGGATCTGTCAAGTTCTGAAGCCACTTTGTGCTTGTCAGAATATTGACGTGAGGAAACCGAGGATTGATCGGAATGAAATTTAGATGAAGCAGACTTATTTGAAGAATCAAATAAGGCTCTATCTGAAAAATTAGAAGAGTTCAAATCAATTGATTTATGGGACGTTACTGATGACTTATATACAGTTGAAGATGATCTATCAGATGCACCGTGTTCATTGAGAAGAGACAATCTATTTGAAGAATAAGATTTTTCAAGTTCACCAAACTTCCAAGGCTCCAATTGTTCAGGCTCGCCATCATCAGTTGAAGAATCATCTTCATATTCGTTAGGTGAAGATTTGATAAGACTAACGGTGCTGTGGTTAAGATTTTTTATAGTTGTAGGTTGTTCGTCTTCTTTCTTGGTAGCTCTTTTAGATACAAATATTGATGTTTTAGGACTGAAAATAAGATCTGTTCTTGTAGGAGTGTTCAAATAATCATCAGCCTTTATTGGTTTAGGTTCGTTTGCCTTTCTTTCACTAAGTTTAAAACTGCTGTTTACATCAAGTTGATTCATCAGTTCAGCTAACGAGTCATGGCGCTCCTTATATGTCACTTCAGTTGATGTGGAACCCGTTTGAGCCAACGAACTAGCGTAAGGTTTAAGATCAAAATCAGAAGGTCTTGCAATAGGATTCAATAATTCAATATCTAGGTCTCTATATATGCTTCTTGATGCAAAACTATTACTGTTGGGCTTTTGATGATCCAAACTTGCTCCAGCAATATTTATTGATTGTAAAGAAACACTTTTTGTAGGAACCATAGGTTTACCTTTCTTCTTAGGTGAATTTTTATATGCTTGTCTTTTTCTTTCGACCTCTTTTTCTAAAGTGGAAATTCTATTATCATTTTCCAGAAACCTAGTAGAGCTAAGTTCTTGAAACGTATTCAAAAATCGATCAACATCCGGGTCAGCCATGGTATTAGATAATTTCAAAAACAATGATAATTCTAACTTTATTGTTATGTTCTAATCTGAACTGTTTAATATTATTTTTTGTAATTATGGTTGTGAATCTACGTGTGGCAAAGTCATATTCAAATCTAATCAGGTCAATTCTTCTGTTTACCATTCCCCAAATCTTTTACTATGAATTTTATTTGGGTCGCTACTTCCCCGTTTGGAACATCGACGCGTCGATTCTCCTACTATTATTTCTTCTATCTCTCTAAATACTTAGTTAGGATTTATAAACATTTTTCCCTGAATTCAGCATGAATCACTTTGGACTCAGTTTTTATCATTATATATAGTATACTGAAAATCTAGTAAATATGTAGTTTGTTTGAATTACCCAAAAAGCAAGTTTGATTTTTGAATATCATCTAATCGGCACCCTAACCCAGCCAATCTCTCTGTGGCATATTCACCCAAGTAAAACTCTATCTTTGTTCATGGATGGATATCTTATATTTTTTCAAGCTCAGATCCTGAAAAATATCGAAATTTGGGAACTGAAATTCAATTGCCGCTTGTTTGCGTGTCAAAATAAAGTTTGGGAGCATTGATCAACCTAGTTTGATTGGCTTTATTGTAGATCATAATTTATCTTTGACTTCTCTTTCAAAATATGTATATAATATCAACTTGACTTCTTCTTCTTCAGACGGCCACATTGGCTTCTATATGTGCTACTGGAAGCATATTGAGGGATAAAATCATATAACTTGATTATAAAATCATTCATTTCTTGTCTTGTTGGTCTCGCGGCAGAGTTTTTATTTTTGCCAAAAATAAAAAATAGCCATAAACTCTTACACAAGAGAATACCTAGTAAGGAGTAATCTAAAAGTTTAATAGCTCTAAGTGATGGAGAGAGAACCAAAGCACAAGGTTTATATGAGTGAACCTATTGAATTATGATTGTAAATGAGTGGAGAAATAATGGTGTGTAGCCAATTGTACACATTTTTTGAATCATTAAAATATAGACCATTTCAATATATCCACAAAGAATCAGCAGTATCGCCAGCTGAAAACCATTTGAAGTTGAAATGTGACTGATATATGAATAAGTACAATATGAGCTTCCACAATACAACAATAAATATATACCATCAATTTCATAGCTTAGGAAGCAATCTTCTCCAATTAATAACACATGTATGAATGCTTGCAAATAAGTGTTTAACCCCCTCATCCAAAAAAAATACTGCGGTATAAGATGTTGAACCCCGGTGAATTATATATCTAGAAATCCATTAATATCATCCATCGGTATGACCATTATAAATTATCTATGTTGCTAAATTTTTGCAAGTTTCAGCTAGTCAGGAAGTTCAAGAAGAAAAGTGACAAACTGAAAAGCAAAGACAAAAATAAGTCGATTTCTCTACTGTTTAACTAAAACAAAATTATATTTAATATGTACTCTCCAGACTTAAATACCCCTCTTTTGTAAATTAAAAGTAGTGTGGACTTACTCAGAATAATTTATCTAATTAGTGTCTTGTAATAAAGCTGATAAGATTTCTAAAGATTAGAGAGAGGGAGATGAGAACATATTCCAATAGAGATTCTTTAAAGAGACTTTGTAATATATAGAAAAAAAAACAAAAAAAATTAGTAGCTGTCGGAGTAAGAGAGATAAATCTCCGTCAATTATTTATCCAACAACGGGGGGTATATACCTTCTATTGATATGATATCTTTAGAACTAGAATGTAACCTTTGTTTTCAACCATGGATATTTACTCCTTTAATAGGTGGTATGAATTAACATACCTAAATTGACTATAGTTTGATCTTAGAATTTTCAGTAATAGAAACGATAATCTTTTTTCTTATAAAATCTATATATTACACAAAAATTAGATTGGGAAAACACTTCACTTTTTACACAAAAAATTAATTAAGAAAAAGAAAGTTAAGAAATATTAATTAGTTTGAAATATGGATGATCCTGAAACATGGCTGACCTATAACCTGTAATTTGTAACAATAATGATTTACAGCAACAATATAATAAGACATGCATATTATCATAATGATAATGGAATGTGATGACTTATTTCCGATAGTAGCGTTTAAACAGATATTCAACTTTCACCAACATGAAGCTCGTTTTTAAAAACTAACGTTTACAACTATCTGAATATAGAAATATTGCCAATTTTAAAAACAATATTGGGTTAATGGTCTAGTGGTATGATTCCTGCTTTGGGTGCAGGAGGTCCTGGGTTCAATTCCCAGTTGACCCCTTTTTTATTTTCAAACAAATACTCTGCTCTCTTAGAAAACTAAGATGTAGTTTCATTTTACTTTAATTTTTGTCCTAGGTTTTTATTCTGATTGTACTTAAGGCCCAATCATGTTTCAGAGACTGTAGAATCTGCAATGAAAATAGTCTGGCAGAAACACGTAAACTTCTCAGGAAGAATAATAAAGTTTTTGACTTACAACGCGCTTTTCGCTTAACGAATTTATTGAATGAGTAAGTGATTTTAGATTGGTATTTCTTCCTCCTATCCCAACCTTTTGCAGCATTAACCCTTATTGGTATTGAACTCAATATACATCATCATTATACATAACAATAGACTCTATTTTGAAGACTTTTCAAAAGTCAAAAATTCTTTTAAGAACATCACTTTACTAAAACAATTGACGTCAAAACTTTATTTACCTTCCCCAGAATCTTCTGTCACCTCATATAACTTCAAATTTTAGCCATAATCTAAAATATACCTTTAATAGTCATGCTCAATTTAGATAAAATAATAGAAGATGTCAAGAAGTGTAAAGTAATCCCTGAAAATGATGTTCAGGAGTTGTGTTTTTTAGCTCAGGAATTACTAATACAAGAATCCAATATTCAATTGATAGATACCCCAATAACAATATGTGGAGACATTCACGGCCAGTTACATGATTTAATTACATTATTTGATATTTCGAAAGATCCACCAGATAGTAAGTATTTGTTTCTTGGTGATTTTGTGGATAGAGGATTTTATTCCTTAGAGACTTTTTTATTATTGTTGAGTTATAAAGTTAGATATCCTGATAGAGTGTTCTTAATTAGGGGAAATCATGAATCAAGACAAATTACCTCAGTTTATGGATTTTACGATGAGTGTCTTAGGAAATATGGATCTGCTAATGTGTGGAGATACTGTTGTGATGTATTTGATTATCTTGCGCTTGGAGCTTATATTATTTCATCTGGTGGAAATCAAGAAGGTGTGTTCTGTGTACATGGAGGGCTAAGTCCAGCTATTGAAACAATTGATGAAATAAGAATGATTGATAGAAAACAAGAAGTTCCACATGATGGGTCAATGTGCGATTTACTTTGGTCAGACCCTGAAGAGAATATACCAGCATGGGCCGTGTCTCCTAGAGGTGCTGGATATTTGTTTGGATACGCTGAAACTGAAAGATTTTTATACAGAAATAATTTAAGCTTGATTGCAAGAGCTCACCAATTGGTTATGGAAGGCTATAAAGAAGTGTTTGATGGTGGGCTGGTTACTGTCTGGTCTGCTCCGAACTACTGTTATAGATGTGGTAATGTGGCTGCTGTTTTAACATTGAATGATAATTTGGATAGAACTTATACTGTATTTGACACTGTTCTCCAAGTAAGCAATGAAATACCGTCAAAAAAACCGGTTGCTGATTATTTCCTATAGCTATGTTTAACGTTGTTATGCTTAACATTCTTACTTTACTATATTTTGTTTCGTTTTGAAGACTTATGATTTTTTCCTATTTTTACCATTTTTTTTAATGCTTAATTTGTATATTTCTCTGTATATTTTTTCAATTAATTAACCGATTGACTTGCTTGACTCCCCAAAAGACTCCACGCCGCTCGATAAGAACCACAGTTTGAACTGTCGGATATCTAACTAAGATGAAATGCACCACAGTTAGTGGAGTTATATTACCAAATTCAGCGTGGTATTTTGGTTTTGTTGGTTTTAATTCAAGTATTTAAAGATAATTTATTTCCCAATAGGTTGATATCTTAGTTATGTACCTTTGTGTCAAGATAAACTTATTATCATGTCTTATTCTAAAGAGTCCAAAATCATTATAGTTGGATCTGGTGTCTTTGGTTTATCTAGTGCCTATAACTTGATTTTGAAAGGTTTTACGAATATTGAGATATTTGATCGTATCAATCATGAAAAAACTAAGTACAATCCTTTGAAAGGATCAGATGCAGCAAGTGGTGACATAAACAAGTTTTTCAGAATTTATTATGAAGAAAAAACATTGTATTCAAAACTAGCAATTCAGGCATTGGATACTTGGGAGGAATGGAATAGAGATATTTGGAATTTATCTGACGATGAAAAAAAGAGATTTATTGATAAGGATTTAGAGCTGTTTAGATTAAGTGGTGGTTTGAGAATCAGTGATACTGAGGAATTAAATTCTGTCGAAGCCACCAATTTAAAAGGGTTTGAGAAACTAGGATTAAGATCCACACAGTTTGATGTTAATGATGAACATGATATTCTAAGAGCTAAATTAACTGGATGGAACAATAAAATGGAAGTAATTAAGGATTTGAAAGATAGAAAAAAAGTGAATGGTGTTTCTGGTACTCTTGATGGAACTGGTAGGATGTTAAAAGCTGATAAAGCTTGTTATTACGTTAAAATTTTATTAGAAAAAAAAGGAATTAAATTTCATTACGAAGATGAAGGAGAAATGGTGGATTTGATTACTGGCCTTGATGATAAAACTGTTACTGGTATTAAAACTGCTGATGGAAAAACCCATTCAGGCGATTTGGTTATTGTTTCAGCTGGACCTTGGACTACTTCCTTAATACCTGAATTACATCATAGAACGCAGGCTTCATTGGCCAACATAGTTTATGCCGTTATTCCAAAAGAGAGACAAGATCTAATTGACAAGTATTCTGAGTATCCTCATATTCAATGGAAAACAACATCCAGTGAATTTGATAGAAATAAGAATCAGTTCAATGGAGAAGGTGGGTTTGCTTTTTTCCCTCCCACTAAATCAGAAGGAATTTTGAAAGTCAACACTAGACAAATCAAGTATTTGAATCCAACAAAAATCGGAGATAAGTATATATCAGTACCAAAGACTTTAGGAAATGAAAAATTACCTAAATCTGTTATCGAAGAAGCTAAAGATATAATCATGGCCTTAGCTCCTGATGTTGCGCAAATACCAGGTTTGAAATTAACTTCAAAATTATTTTGGTATACTGATGCTATAAATTCTGATTTTGTTATTGATTTTGTTCCTCAGTTCAAAAATTTACTAGTTTCAACAGGTGGAGCATCTCATGGATTCAAGTTCTTACCTGTTTCTGGGAAAACTGTTGTTGCAAGAGTTTTAGGAAAATCAGATGAATATACAGAATTATTCAAATGGAAAAGTCCGGATGATATCAAAGTTGATAATTATGAGTTGAAAAAAGAAAATATCAATGAGGATGAGAGACGTAAGTTTTCTAATGCCGTTTTAGTTGAAGATCAGGATTTATATTTCAGTAAAGAGGATCTTTCCAGACTTAATTCTATCGTTTTATGATCATGTTGGAAAGTTTACTTTTATAGGTACATACAAAAATATTTACTAAACTAATATATTGATGTATGCTAATTTAATTTTAATAATGACTGATAATTTTTTGTATATGTTTGATCATTTCCAGATAATTTTGTTAAACACATGTCTATTAAGAGTTGATGCAAAACTGATCAGAATCATCAGAACTGATAAGACTACCACAAGACCGGTAAGTTGTATTTCCAAAAACAGATATCGTTGATAAGAAATCAAGTGATAAGAAACGCGCACCCAACTGATAAGCAAAATTTTCAAGTTCAGAGCAAGTTTATGAGAATCTGGGTGATGTGATCCATTGGGCGGACAAAATAAAACCAACTTAACAACAGGTAGGGTTCTTTCATAAATTAGAAAGTTACTACAAAATTCATGAATCTCTTGTCTACAACTTGCAATTCATCAATTGGCCAGTAATCCAACTAAAAAGACATCCCAATTCTCACTCCTCAGACACCCTCCTAAAAGTCCAACGATTAGCTTAAACTACACAGTACATATATTATGACTGTTTCTTCTTTTACACTACCTAATGTTACTATTATAGTATTGAATCTCATATTCTGTTGTATTCCTTTACTACAGATATACTTGAATCTCAATGTACGGAAGAACAGGCTCTTAAGAGAAACAATTAACGAGGATTTACGTTCTTATTTAAGTCTTTCATTGACGTCGAATGTTTTCAATGCTATAGGTTCTTTGATTTGCCTTCTATCCAACATTTGTTTTGGAGATAATAACAAATATAGCTTGAGTTTTTGTATAGTATGGGTATTGTTGAATATATATTCAACCATTCAATATTTTAGCTTTCCAACAGTTCAAAATGATTCTATCCAAGATCAAATTTCAGAAACAACACATTTACTATCTACAAGTGACTCAAAAAAATCTAATCCATTTGATCATACATCATCATCATCACCATTCATTAATTACACTTCTGAGAACTATTTTCAGTATTCACAACAGTTGAAAACAGCCACTTCAGGGGGCACAGCAACACAAACACAGTTCAAAACTATACCTTGGTCTCCACAATATTCAGAGAACATGATGTTTAATTTTGACCATGATAACCTAACAACTACCGTTTCCAAAAAACCAAACCATCAACAGCAGCAGCAGAATCAACAAATAAAACGATCAATAACTCCATTACAACCAAACTTACTTCAAGTAGCACCAATTTTAGCTACATTACTTGCTGTAACCCCAGTTGGATCAAATGCTATGTCTATTAACTCATATGAATTAGACCAAACATCAACAAGCTGGAACAATGAATTATGTTTTTTATTCCTTATATCGTTAAATTTTGTATTCGTATTGATATCAAAATCATTTCAGTTGATCACAATATTTCAGAAACAAAGTACATATGGACTATCAATTTTGGGGTATATCATTGAAACAGTGATTTTAATAATTTATTTGGCTTTTGAGGATATATTTAAAGGGAAATTTATTTATTTATTTAATTCAAATATTCAATTTTTAATCATTATAATGATGAACTTAATAATAATTGGATTGAATTATTGGATTGCCAAAAATAATCAATATAATATTGAAAAACTCAAATTATCCATTGGAGAAACTATAAATAATAGAAGCAGTTGTTACATCAATGAAAGTGAACTAAATGGAACATCATTTACTGAAGATCATTGGTGGTCTTCAAATGGATCAGGGTCTAACAGTTCTATGCTTCATTTCTCTGATCAACTGAAGAGTTATGGGTCAATGGAGGTTATTAATGGTGTTAGCGTAAAGGTAAATTGTGACAACAATAGAAAGGATGGATATGAAAGTCATTTTCACGAAGATATATCTAATTGATAGGAAAACATGTATTTATTTATATTCAATTGAAACCTAAATCCAATGAGATCGACCGACGGGTCTACGCCTCACGCCGCAACCACACAGACATAATTTAGACTGCATGGCGTGGCGTGGAGGCTGGATTTTTTTTTACACCCCATCAGTTTGAAGAGTTCCTAGTTTATTTGGTTTTAGTTTCGTGTTGATTGTTGCTATTTTCCGGTCAAAAGCTCAAATTAATTTAAACCATGTCAAAACTAGCAATTTATGATTATCCAAAACTTATTCCCCAATTAGAGGTAAGTCTTAGACTTGAATTGATTGATACAACCGTGTATTCAATCAAATATTTATATATATATATATATACTAACAGTATACTACCATCTTATATAGATATTTACAAATCAGCTGGTGTCAGTTGTAGATAATTTGCCTCAAAGGAGTCCAAACTTAGAATTTCAGTTAGAAAAATTTATAGATAGTCTTGAAGCTTTCAAAGTGATGTATAGCATTTCTAATGGGTTTAGAATTCTAACAAAAATTCCAAAAGAACATGATAAAGATATTGATCCTAAAATTAAAGAGATTATTGAAATGGATCAAAATACAATGCTTGATGAAAATAATTCATTGAGGCTCATTTTGAATCTTGAAAATATTGCTAGAAGATTAAAACAACTACCTACATTTAAATGGTTTGAAATGGATTTCTTCTATCCCTACAAAGAATGTTGGAAAGAGATTGAGTCTGCCAGAAAATTATACACCAAAATTTGAAGTTAGTTAATAATAATAATAATAATTGGTCCCATAAGCAAACAATAAGTGAAGTCAGTGAAATAGGTGTATGAATCAGATGCACACTCATGTGCAATCAAAAGCATAACAATAAGCTCCCAAAGTCTAGCCCAGACATTCAGGCCTCCACTCGGACATTGGATTGCTTGTCATCTCTTCTAAAACTTCTTATCATTCACCAGTATGAGAACCTTACTTTAATGTTTGTTAGTTGACTGGAGCTAAAACTGAAGTAGATAAAAACAGGAATTGGAAACGGGAAACGGATAGGACGTAATGATGCGACTGCGACGGCGACGCATGCGTTCAGTGTAAGGAACATTAAACTCCATTAACATGACCAGAGCAATCACTATTGATCGAGGAGTGGTCCATTTTCGTTGAAGTTAAGTTAAGTTAAGTTAAGTTAAGTTAAGTTAAGTTAATTGCTCCACCTTGCAATTTATTAAATTAAAGTTTTCTTGCCATTTAAATTTGTTTGGTTAACCGAATTAATAATTCCGAATTATATAGTTTTAATTACTTTTGAAATTATATATCTATAATAAATTAAGAAGATCAATTTATATATATAATAATGTATATAACAAGAAACTAGATGAACACAAAAAAGTTAATTCAAAATAAGCAAAAAAATTCATTTAGCAATCAATGAACGCTACTAATATCTAAGACATCAACTGTATAATATACATTCTATATTAGATATATTACATTCCTTACCGATATAGTCCTTACAATTTTAAGGATTAGTTTACCTAAAAAAAATAAACAAAAATAACAGTTTTGAAAGAAGTGAATATTAAAGTATAAAACATTGGAAATTCCTTAAGTTGTTTAACAAGGAGAGTTATATGGGTTCCTATGGTATTGGCCACCAGGTAATATATATATACCTATTTATACAGTTTTACTTGGTTATATGCCAATGTTTTAAGTTTGAAATTAAGAAGTTTGGGAATCTCAAGTTATAGTAATTAACCCTTTTGTGTATTGATTAAACTTTTGTGACAGGTGATTAACACAGTTGTGTTTAAACACAACAGAAAAAAAAGTTTAAAAAATAAATTATATCAAAGAGAAAGCTAGATATTTTAGAGTTGTTACCTTTTATAGTATTGTTCATAGTATCTTTATTTTTTTATTTTATTCACTACAAATTAACAAGCAAATATAGACTAAAAAAACACAATCATTAGCAACAATAGCAAATAAACTCCAGACCACAAATCATTCCTTTGGAATCCTTATCCCGTAATACAATTTCATCCATTAAATACTATGAAAATTTCTATTTTCTTCAGTCAGGACATTTTTATGATCAGCTGGATTAGCAGCAGATTCGTATAAAGTAATGATTGGATCTCTAGTAAGTTGTTTGAATTCACCTCTTAATTCAATAGAATATAGATGTAAAACTTCATCGTCATCGTCTGTCCAATTATTTTCAAAAAATATAGTTAAATCATTAACGCCGCTGAATAAATGTCTTGGTAGAAAATGCTCAACAAATGTATTATCATCAATGAGTTCATCATCTATTATTAAATTTGAATCGTCTATACCAATTTCAGGATGCTCAACAGTAAATGTTGGTTTAGTTGATCCAATTGAATCAAAATCTAAATTATCAAAATTTTTATAAAATTTAATAGATTTTGGACAATGATCACCGGTTTTTGAAGTTCTTAGAATAACTGAATAAAGCTTAACAGTAACTTCATTAAATGGAATTTTCAAAATTAATTGATTATCAGCATCACTTTTGAAAATTGGTTTGATTTCATTTTTAGTTACTTGTGATTTAAATAATTTTGGTAATTCTGATGAATTATTTGATAAATTAAATGCTGTAAGATTTAAGGTATTTATCTTAGAATTCAATGACTGGGAAACATTAGTTGGAATTGGTGCAGCTTCATGTTGGTGTGTATGAGGGTGATCATGGCCATCACTTGATCCATGTATATGTGTTATATGCTCATCATGACAATTATGTGACATTATATTATATTATATATTATAACTATACGTATAGACTTGTTTGAATTTGTTTCCTGTTTGCTACAATTGACTGATTTGATGTCTCTCGATTTTCAAGAGATGTTGAGCCACAAGAGTTCCTTGCACAGCCGTTTGTTTTATTCAGATTTTTTAAAAAATTGAAATGATGAAATGATCAAAATGATCATTGATTTATCAATAAATAAACTAAATAAACAACTTCAGTATTGTAACTATTAGATTGAAAAATGACACCAAATAATTTACATAGAAGAAAAAAGCAAAAATTGAATGAAAATAGACAAAGCACAACATCTTCCATTTTAAATAAATCAGGTAACATAACAAGTCAGGATTCAGAAGAAGTACCAACTGATACAGAAGACCAAGCCTCTTTACCATCCATTTCACTTAGTAATAATAGACCATTAATAACTAATGAGAGCGTAAGGTATTCACAAAATTTAACAATCGATTCTCAATTTGGTCCTGATCTAAATAGGATTGTGATAAAACCAAATGATAATATCAATAAACGTATAAATCAAATTTTTAAATATCTTACATCTCATATACTTGTAAAAGATAAAGAGAATTCTCCAATTGAAGAAGTTGAATTATTGTTGATTTCAAAAAATGAAGGAATTCAAAAATTAGTTACTATAATTGAAATAGTTAAACAAAAATTAAATAATCTTCCAAAATCAAATTCATCATCTAAAAATTTTAAAAAGAAAACTTCAAATGGCCAAATTTTAGTTAAGAATGATAGATTGGCTAAATTCGATAATCAAAAAAGTATAATGATTGGAACAACAAGGATTGAAAATATGCCAACTTATCAATATAAACAATTTAATTATTTGGATTACACAACAATTCAACGTTCTGAATTACGCTCAAAACAAGAAGAAAAAAGAAAAAGAAAGTTAACTAAAGCTACAGAAAAAGTTGATAATGATAATGATAATGATAATGCTAAGTTTAAGGATAATTTTAGTAAAGATCATATAGCCATTCTACAGATAGATAAAACTATTTCATTACCTGTGATGTACACTTATTTAAACTTCAATCTATATGACGACAATGCACCTGTCAGATTACTTAAAAGATTTGATGATTTAATTAAAGATGGATGGAGTTTACAAGATCAGTAGTCTTTTTTTTATATACTCGTTACTACTTATTTATAAAGTAATTGATAAATGTTTTACATTTTATTACAATAAACAGTCTCGTAAGTTGTTTCATTTATATTGAAGATGATGATGATGATGATGATGATGATGGTTGTTTATACATGTATGATGTATGAAGAAAGTAGAATAAATAGTTTGTTGTTTTCAAAAATTAAAGAGAAGAAATGATAATAAAATAGCAGAAGTATATATAAAACAAAAAGCAAAACATGGTAGAGATGTGTACACTCTAAATTATCTTTAGTTATTCATGGTTAGAGTTTGAAATAATTGGATGATGTAATTGTAATCATTGATAACAAATCTTAAGGTTCAATTTGAATTAAGTTGAAAAAACATAAACATGAGCAAATTTTATTAAGCCATATAAATAATTAATGATGTCCTTGAAAATTGAGAAAAAAAAACAAGATATCTACCAACAATATCAACTTAACTTAAAACAACAAAAAAAAGATCTTTTAAAAATATACAGATATGATGAATAACGAATATGCCAAAAATAAAGAAAACTGAATTGAATAGACACTTTGCAATATATTGTCAAACTTATTTTTCTTCTTCTGGTTCTTGAGTCTTGAACTTTTCGACAGATAAGTTACCTGGGAAATTACCAGCAGCTCTTTGTTCATCCCATTCTTCAGTCCATTGTAAAGGACATAAAGATTGGTAAGTTTGGAAGAAAACTTTACATGGAGCAAAATCTTCACCTTTTAAAGCAACACACTTGTGGTAATCTAAGTATGATTGGTAACAGTGCTTAGTTTGGTTTTGTTGTGGGAATCTGGCATCAAAACCTGGAGTTTGTAATTTGTAGTCGGACATGGTATATAGATTAGTGAGTTGGAGTTAATATGTGGATTCTTAGTCAAACAAGTAGTGAAATCTTCAATTCTTCAGATTTATCTCTTCTTTAATAAGCTCTCTCTCTTTCATTGCGCGTGGAATGATTTTTTGTCAGAGTGAGTAAAGTACGCGATCTGATTGGCTAGTGGATAGATGGTGCAGGGGTGTAAAAAAGTCGATCGTCTTGTGGTGAAATGGTCGATGATTGCATAAGGCGATTAGAAAGTTGTTTCTCTTTCTCCTTTTTGTTTGTGATTTTGTTTCCTCTTTTCATATCTTATTAAATATGTTATGGCAAAGATAACAGTTCTGGACACTTCTATTTGATTTTATATTTAATGTTTCTTATATGGATCTCATATTCAATTGGTTCAGATCTTTCACTGAGGACAATACTGAGCTATTCAGTGAAACTTGTTCTTTAAGTGAAAGTGAATTTGCCATGCAACATTCAGATTTAGTAAAGAAGAGAGCTCATTATTTTACAAAACAAGCTTTAAAAGTTCTCAAAAATCCGGAAATAACAACTCATCAAAGTTTATCAAATTCAGATCCCAATTTTTTTATCGATCCTTATTCAATACTTGGTATTATCAAATTAACTCAAATGGATAAAACAGCCATAATGGCTGGCTACCCTTTCTTGTTTGAATTAACTGAGAAGTTTATCATGTTAACTTATTTGTTTGTGGTTACAGATCATAAAAATATATCAGATTTTGATGAACTTGTTTTTGATATTCTAAATGGAATTGATTATGCGGAACGTTCACCAGCGACTTTAAATCTGGTTCATGTTAAAGCTCAACAGGGTTTAAGAAAAATTGAACAATTAGGGGCAACTTTTTTTATATACAAATTTAACCATTTATGTATTCTATCTAATATGATGCTTCGAAAAGACTACCCAAATTTATCACATTTAAGAGTAACTCTCTACAGATACATTGCTTCATTTCATATTATTTTTGAAAGAAGAGCCTTTGATAGTGTATTAGAAAATGCGAAGAAAGAAAGAGAAACCCAACCACCTCCATCTTATACTGGTACTTTTCAACAGAAACTAGTGTATATTTTATTCAAATATGGGTACAGTAGTCTTTCTAAAGAAGAAGAAGATTATTTTATGATTACTATTGGTTTGAATCAAAAAGAATTTTCAATTCAATCCTCTAATTTATCCGATAAGAGGAAATGTTTTGTCAGATCAAGGATTTTCAAACTATTAACAAGAAATGTATCAAATGAAATTACTTTTGAGAATCTTTTAAAAGAAGTTTGTTATAGATATCAATATGAAAGAACTAAAACAATAGATAGGCTTTTTGAAATGATTGTTTTCTTTTCACAATACAAACAGTCTGATTTTTTCATATATGATCCTTTTTATCGAGACGCATGTTTTATTTCTAACGATGGGTTCAAATCAAAATTTGATTATCTATCATGCAAAAGAGATCAGTTGTTCAAAGAATTTAAGAAATGTATTGATGGAAAATGCATAGAAGGTCATTCCGATCATTTAAGTCTAAGTGCTGTAAGCTGCGTCTGCTCTTTGGATGATGATACTTTTAATCAAGATTTTCCAGGAATGTCTGACGTTAGAGAAGAATTCTATAGATTGGTATTAGTTTTTGAGCTAATGCCTAAAAAAAGTAAAGCTCTTTTGCTTCTGATTTGGGTAGGAAATGTTTTCTCAGACCACATTTTAAGCTCCCTTGTTATAATTGGTATAATAATTATTAGTTATTCGTCCATAGAGTTTCGTTTCGATTATATATGACTGGTAAACACTCTTTTTCTATTTATTTGTAAATTCTAACGCTTCACCAGGTTGAGCCGCGGCGGGATTCCCTTTAAAAAAGAGTATTTATTTTTTTCTTTCACCTTAAACCACTGAACATGAGTCTAATCTAAGTTAATCGATACAACCTACGAAAATGTCTTCAGCAAAAGGTAAGCATTATTTTTTTTGGTTTTTATTAGGGACTATAACCAGCTTGAAAAATGTTACTAACTCTTAATAGTGAGCGCATTCGCTGCAATAAACAATTCTGATTCTGAAGACGAAATCATCACTTATACCAATGATGATCAAGATGATATCATTTCACCAGCAGTTCCACAGACAATAAAAATAAATTTAGGAACAATACATTCTTCAACCAATGATTCTTTTAATATTGGAGCTCAAAGCCGATCAAGATCAAATTCCTACTATAACGCTTCTAATGTCAACCTAATATTTTCTTCCAAATTCAAACCGGACAATGAAAACGTAGTTTTTGGAGAAGACTATTTAATAATAGGTTTGAAAGTGGGAGAATCAGCAATGATTAAAGGTCAATACAAGCTAATAATACAACGAGGTGCAGTCCAAATCGATTCAATTACATATCACTCGAATCCTTCTAATGAAATAATCGTAAATGCACCAAGTTTTGCTCCTCTACCTTTAATTTATGCTACACAGGTAACAGATTCAAGTATAACAAGTGATTCCAAAAATGATGAAAATGAGCATCTTTTTAGTTCAGATTATAAATCAGTTGTAAAAATTTCAAATCTATCTAATGGATTAGAAACATTTGGATCATTATACCCACAATTGAAAAACATATATCCCAATTTTCAAGATGAATTAGAATCAATCTCTACTCAAACATTCAAACTTCCTGAAGATTATATTAATGAGTTTTCTGGATATACATTCAAGTTAATTTTTTCCAAAGATGAAAGAAATGTGGGAACATCTATACCCAAGTCGTGGACAAAAGAAATCAACAATTTATGCGATGAATTTGTAAATTTTACAAAAGCATCTAAACAATTCAAAGTTCTTGTTATTGGACCTAAAAATAGTGGAAAATCAACATTTTTAAGATTACTTCAAAATAATTTGACAACAACATCACATGAGACTTTTACTCGTTTAAACGTTTTAGATATTGATCCAGGTCAGCCAGAATATTCGTATCCTGGATGTGTATCATTAACAAAGCATGAACGTCCTTTGTTTGGTGTTTGTTTGCCATTTATGAAGAGACAAAAATATAAAATGATCAAGAATAGTTTCATTGGTTTTAATACCCCTCAACGTACACCATCTCTTTACTTTTCTAAAATAAAGGAGTTAATTGAAATTAATAATGAATCTCATGTGCTGGTCAATTCACCAGGATGGATTAAAGGTTTTGGTATTGAAATTTTAAGACAATTTACATCATCCTTGAAACCTACACACTTAGTTTATTTGACTAGTATGAGTGGACTTGATAGGGATGAAACTGAGGGTGAACTACTCAGTCAATTAAGCTATGATAAATTAATTAAAGTGCAAGGATGTTTTGTTGGTGATGATGTTGTTAGATATGCAGCTTCACAAATTCGTAATTTTAGATTACTCAGTTATTTGCATTATGATTCAGGAAATAACAATTTTAATTTTGAACCTTTAATCATGAAACCACCTTATAGAATATCATACGTTTCAGGTTCAGGAAATGGTGACGAAGATACGTTAGTTAAATCCAATATAATTGCAGGTGTCTGCATTCTTGATTCAAATAACGTTAATCATGAAGATTTGAGAGAATGTTTAGAGGCCCAAATTGTTGGATTATTTGCTATTCCATTGGACGAATTTCAAGTTTCTTTCAAAAAATTAATTGATAATGGTAAATTATCTTTTATTGATGATTTACCTAATTTAATAATTGATGATAAAATACTAGAGACTATAGACATGGAATTTTTAGGATTAAGTTTAATTCATTCCCTTGATAAAGAAGCTTCTTTAATAAACCTTTATACTCCTGTTCAACAATCAATCTTGATAAATAAATTCAAAGATGGTGATTACAAGCTTGTGTTAGTTAAAGGAAGATGTGATGTACCAATTGAAGAAACTATTCCTAGGGCTTTATTTCAAAAGAAAGGAGGTAAAAAACGAAAGGTTTCAGATATCCCTTATGCTACGTTCACTGCTAATCTGGGAAAAGGAGGTAAAGCTTTAAGAGTGAGACGTAATATCATGAGAGGTGGCCAATAAGATTTGTAATTTAATTAGCATTGAAATAAAAGATACACTGTATTATATAATACTATATTTATTTATATAGATAGACACTGCTTCCCAAAAAGGAAGTTTCCTTTCATTGAAAATTCGCTTACTAAATTTTCAGCGTCTTTTCGCTTCGAATGACTGTTATCAAAAATTTAGAGAAGTACTTAAGCTACAATCACAACTTTCTCCCTGTTTTTCTTTTAGTTTCGGTTTTGCTCTCCTTGGACCATCCAAACCTATTCTTTAAGCCACATTATAGTCATGTCTAAACACACTGCAGAATATTTACCAGAACAACCAACTGAAGTTGCATCCATCTTACAAGGTGGCTACAATCATCCATTATTGAGATCATGGCAACATGAAAGACAGCTTCACAAGGATATGTTCATCTTCCCATTGTTCATTACAGATGATCCAGATGAAGAAACTCCTATTCCATCTCTACCAAACATCTCTAGATTTGGTGTTAATAAGCTAATTCCATATCTTGAACCTTTGATCAAAAAAGGTTTGAAAGCCGTCATTTTATTCGGTGTTCCAATGAAAGAAGGTACCAAAGATCCAGAAGGTACATCTGCAGATGATCCAGATGGACCAGTGATTCAAGGTATTAAGGCTTTGAGAAAGGCATTTCCATCCTTGTACATAATGTGTGATGTTTGTTTGTGTGAATATACCTCTCACGGTCATTGTGGTATCTTATATGAAGATGGTTCTATTAACCAAAAGCTGTCTGTTAGAAGAATTTCTGCTGTTGCTGTTAATTATGCTAAAGCTGGTGCCAACTCTGTTGCACCTTCTGATATGATGGATGGTAGAATTAAAGCTATCAAGGAAGGTTTGATTGAAGCTGGTTTAGCTCACAAAACTTTTGTCATGTCTTATGCAGCTAAATTCAGTGGTAATTTATACGGACCTTTTAGAGATGCTGCTTGTTCTAGCCCTGGTCAAGGTGATAGAAAATGTTACCAATTACCATCTGGTGGTAAAGGTCTTGCAAGAAGAGCTTTACGTAGAGACATGGCCGAAGGTACTGATGGTGTCATTGTTAAACCTTCTAGTTTCTATTTAGATATTGTTAGAGATTCTGCTGAAATTTGCTCTGATTACCCAATCTGCTGTTACCATGTTAGTGGTGAATATGCTATGTTACATGCTGCTGCTGAAAAGGGTATTTGTGACTTGAAAACAATTGCTTTTGAAGCTCACCATGGTTTCCTCAGAGCTGGTGCAAGATTAATTATTTCTTACTTTACTCCAGAATTTTTGGATTGGTTAGATGAATCTTACAGTTTTTAGATGCTTGGTGTTCAATCTCTCTTTTTCGCCTTACTTTATGACTTACCCCTTCTTGTAAATATCCATTCTTAATATTGTCCTAACTGTCCTCTATATGCTTGTATCTATATAATTATACTTATACTAATATAATTTGCTTTAATTTACAATTTACAATTTGCATAATTTGTATAGTAAAAATTAAGTACATACTATATGATATAAATTATTTCTATTCATATTTATGTGTTTTACAAATATCTATTATGAAATTCAAGCAACCATAGGACCTGCCTTCTTTGCCTTATGTTTAAGAGGACTTTGAACTTCTTCTTCTTCGTCTTCTTCAGGAGCCTCATTTTTGTTATCTTGTTTAATTGTTTGAGTTGGAGCATCCGGCAAGATAGGAATGTTAGGGACAACAGGTGCATTCTCTTTCAATTTATTGCCCAAAGCTTCTTTTTCTAATGCTGCTAATTCGGCTTCAACTTCGTCTTCTAAAGAGTTAGACATCACTTCGCCTAATCTTTCACTCAACTCTTCTTGATAGCGTATACCTTCTTCTGAATCATCCATTATTTTTTCCACTTTTTCCATGGACATTTCTTTATTTAATTGTTTGAGAACAGTATTTCCTTGTTCAAGACCGTACAGAACATCTTTTTCTATCAGTTTAAATTCTATTGTATTTATTAAACTCTCTAAAGTATTAGCTTGTTTTTCAACGGTATCTAATAAACTCTCTTGATATTTCTTTTTTTTTAAAGCTAGCAATGCTTTTCGTTTATTATTCGTTCCAATACATTGTTTTGCTATTTCCTGTTCTCTCTTAATGACTGTCTGTATTTTTAAAGTTGCTTTATGTAGTTTATCTCTTTGTAATTTTAATTGTAAAATCGCCTTGTCTTGTGCAGTGACTTTAGGTGGTTTTTTACCAGTTGTAGAAGGTGCATTCCCCATTAGTTGAAAAATAAAACGTAGTAACTAAGATGCTGATATTAATCAATATGATAAATTATTAACAAATTTACTAAACAATCAGTTAGCATAAAGATTATTAACCAGAGATAACCAGCTAAACAGTCCAAAAACCAAAAAACGACCACCAGCACTTGAAAGTCAATCGACGTTTTCTTTAATATAATTATCGACTGATATGCACAGCCTGAAAATTAACCATCTAACAAAATTTTTTTTTAACTGTAATACGGTATTACCGATAGATCTCTATAATTGGGCTTTGTTGAAGGGAAAAACACAATACATATTTGGTAATTTATCATAAAATGGCTAAATCCAAAAATGGAGCTAGAAAGCCTGGTGTTTTACAACAAGATATGGATAATAAAGTATACTCTTTAATAGATCGTTTATTAGATGAGAAAACAAATTTAGGTATTACTAAAGGCCCATTCAATTCAGCATTAGCAAGACATTTGACCGGAGAAGAAGTTTTCACATACGTTAAGAATAATGATAGAACTTTCACCAGAATTAGAGATGAAATATTGAGAAAATCTATTGATAGATCTTTAACTATGTTTGTGGAGGAAGAAGAAGAAGAAATCAAAGGTATGAATATTGACTTAAATACTTTGGATAAAGAAGGAAACGAAGAAGAACCTTTGGAAACTGAAGAAGATAATTTGGTAGACTATCCTGATACCAATCAAGCTAATAAAGCAATTGTTAGTTTATGGCAAAATAATGATAATACAAATGATGAAAGTAAGTCTGTACAAACTGATGGAACACCAATCGCAACAGCTGATGAACAACAAGGTGTAAATCCAGACACTAACAAAGATAATTCCGAATCTGATAAGAAAAAGAGAAAGTCTAAAGCTTCACCTTCAGGAAAATCTAAAAAGCTAAAGAAAGATAGAACACCACCTTCTGTTACTCTAGAATCACTTGGAGGTTTGGGAGAAGTTACTAAAGAGTTATTAGAGGTTGTTGGTATGCCTATATTACATCCTGAAATATACTTATCAACGGGAATTGAACCTCCAAGAGGTGTTTTACTTCATGGGCCTCCAGGTTGTGGTAAAACTACAATTGCAAATGCATTAGCTGGTACATTACAAGTTCCATTTATTTCATTAAGCGCACCTTCTGTTGTTAGTGGAATGTCAGGTGAAAGTGAAAAAAAACTTAGAGAAATTTTTGAAGAAGCCAAACAATTAGCACCATGTCTTATTTTCTTTGATGAAATTGATGCAATTACACCGAAAAGAGACGGTGGTGCTCAGAGAGAAATGGAAAGAAGAATTGTTGCTCAATTATTAACCTCCATGGATGAGTTATCTTTGGATAAGACTGATGGTAAACCGGTTATTGTTATTGGTGCTACAAACAGACCAGATTCATTAGATGCAGCTTTAAGAAGAGCTGGCCGTTTTGACAGAGAGATTTGTATAAATGTTCCTGATGAAGGGGCTAGATTCAACATATTACAAGCCATGACATCAACCGTCAAATGTAGTGGTGAACTAGGATTACGTGAAATAGCTAAAATGACTCCTGGTTTTGTTGGTGCTGATTTGAAAGCTTTGGTCGGAGCAGCTGGTGTTGAAGCCATTAATAGAATTTTCAGCACTTTAAATCAAGAGGAAGAACAAAGCAATAGTCAAGCTTCATCAATAACAGTTAATAAAGAAGATGAAATGGAAATTGATGAACAACAACAACAACATCAACAGTTGGAAAAGATACAAAAAATAGCAAGTGCTCTTACAATTCAAGATGGTGACTTTTTAGCACTTTCAACAATTCAAAAATTTTTGTTGAGACACCCAGAACCATTAACACCAGAACAATTAGAACCATTACGTATTATTAAGGAGGATTTCTTGACATCATTACCTAAAATTCAACCAACCGCAAAAAGAGAAGGTTTTGCCACTATACCCGATGTTACTTGGGCCAGTGTTGGTGCTTTATCCAGAATCCGTGTTGAACTTCATATGGCTATTGTTCAGCCTATTAAAAGGCCAGAAATTTATGAAAAGGTGGGTATTACTGCTCCTGCTGGTGTGTTGATGTGGGGTCCACCAGGTTGTGGTAAAACTTTATTAGCTAAAGCTGTGGCTAACGAATCAAAGGCTAATTTTATTTCTGTTAAAGGACCTGAATTGTTGAATAAATATGTTGGTGAGTCCGAAAAGGCTGTTAGAAAAGTGTTTGCTAGAGCTAGAGCATCTGTTCCTTGTATTATTTTTTTCGATGAATTGGATGCATTAGTGCCTAGAAGAGATACTAGTTTGAGTGAAGCCAGTTCCAGAGTTGTTAATACCTTATTAACTGAATTAGATGGTTTGAATGAACGTAAAGGTATTTTTGTCATTGGAGCCACTAATAGACCTGATATGATTGATGCTGCCATGTTAAGACCTGGTAGATTGGACAAATTACTATATGTTGAATTACCAACGGCTAATGAGAGATTGGAAATTCTTAAGACTTTGGTGAATTTGAATAATACACCTCTTGATCCATCTGTTAATTTAGAGACAGTTGCCCATGATGAAAAATGTAGAAATTTTTCAGGTGCTGATTTATCATCTTTGGTTAGACAAGCTGGTACAAATGCCTTACAAAGAAAGATATTTACAAATATTCAAATTGGTGTTGAAGAGATCAAAGAAACAAATGTTGAAGATCTTGTTGTTGATAGCGATGATTTCATGAAGGCTTTGAGTGATATTAAACCTTCTGTTAGTGATAGAGATAGACTGAAGTATGAAAGACTGAATAGAAGAATGGGATGGGATAAGACAGTTACAGCGAATGAAGATCCCAATAAAGCTGATTCTTCATAAATATAATCACCTATTTAGTTTTCTAGTTTATACACAACAATAGTTTTAATGAATAATGTAATTTACTAAAGTATTATAATTTTATTAATGAGAATTATATATGAATAAGAACTGAAAAATATCTATTTAGTTTTTTCTTCTGAAAGTAGGGGTAGGCATATCGATATAATTAGTATTATATAAAGAATCTGAAGTTTGTATACCTTTGTATTTCAAAGATTCAATATCAACCATATCTTCATTCAATTCATTAATCGAAGAGACACCAAGCAACTTCATATCTCTAATCATTTCAGTTTTTAAGATTTGAATGGCTCTTTCAACACCAGGTTGACCATATCCAGACATAGCATACAAGAATGGTCTACCCATACCAACACCGGTAGCACCTAAGCATAAAGCTTTAATAATATCGGATCCTCTTCTAACACCACCATCAACAAAAATATGAAAGTTACTGCCATCAAAGTTTTTTTCTTTAAAAAGCTTTTTGGTTTGAGCCAATATTTCAACTGGCGGACAAGCGAAATCAAGTTGTCTACCACCATGATTTGAGATTAATGCACCAGCTAAACCAACTTCAGCTGCTTTTAGAACATCTTCTTTTCTTAAAACACCTTTTAATGCAATTGGAAGTTTAGTAGAATTATTAATTTTGATGATATCATCCCATGTAAGAACTTTATATTCAATATCAGCAGATGCGAAAACAGTTAACGAATCAGCAGACTCTGGATCAACCGTAGTTCTAATTTTATTATCCTTTTCACGATTACCTAATGCTGGTAAATCAACATTAATAAAAACTGCTTTAACATTTTTGTAATTTGTTTCAATTTTTTTGAAAAAATCAACAGCATTGTCCAATTGTTCTTTAGTGTAGAAATGAACTTGATAAAAGTTATCTTGTCCTTCACCAGCCTGTGCCATAAATTCATCTAATGGATATGAAACCTGAAATGGAATCATATGTGGGATTTTCTCTTTATAAGCAGCTCTAATTAAATTCAATTCTGCGTCAGGATGAGCAATTGGTGATCCAGCAAATGCAGTAATATAGAATGGAGCATCAAATTTGACACCAAACATGGTTGTTTCTAATGAAACATTAGTAACATCTGTCAAACATTTTGGTCTGAAGAAAATTCTACCATAAGCATAATGATTTTCTCTTAGTGAAAATTCATCATCTGAACCTGTTGAATAATAACCCCAAGCACTATATGGTAACACTGCTTTAGCAACAGCTTCAAAATCATTGATACTAAATATAGTGGATAAGGAAGGTTTATTAGCTATGTTTTCTTGTCTTATTCTTTCTGCTTTCTCATAATCATCTTCATCATCTTCATTTTCTTCTTCCTCGTCATCATCTAGTATAATGACTCTATGTTTCTTTTTTCTTGAGTCATTCAATAATAAATCTTGTTGATCCATAAGTCCCAAAGTAACACTGGTTAAACCTGCAATTGACAATATAAATTTTGAATGAAATTTTGTTTTTGATTGTTTGGATACAACAGTTGATAAAAATTTTCTTCCTAAATACTTTCCAGTGAATCTGTTCCCAGAAACAATGGTTTTAGATAATGACGAAACTCTGGAGATAAGACTCATATTATTGACAATTAAGAATCTGCTAATGGAAAAAAACACAAAAACAAATTCCATAAACTCAATTAATTCATAGCAAAAGACCAAACAAGAGACTACTTAAATAGTAATTCCAAAATCATTATATCGCCATGAGTTGTACATTGTTCAATGTTGGTAATTGTGTTTTGATATCGGCATTTCCTGTTTGAAAAAAGTTGGAGTAATTCCCGACGCGGCGGAAATCGCGGTGCTTTTTAATAGTGGAAATCTTTAACGAGGTGACGATAAGAGAAATAGCACTATTTGGAGTCTGTTTGGTGACTGTGTGGAGTCTGTTTAGCGGGTGGGTGTTGATGTGATAGGAGAAAGAATAAGAGGATAGGATGAATGTAATTCATGAAGATCCTTTAAAACGGGTTGCTAGTATCTCTATTTAAATTTACATTTACACAGTGATAAAAGAGAAGATAATCAATCATCACCTGTATTATCTGTAAAGCATGGTACTTAGAATTTCTAAATACAATGATAGTGGTAGAATATAAGACCTTTGATATAGTTATGTCCATACGATTCGCAAAAAGACCAATTATACCAGTTTTACTTAGTTTTTGACCATTTGACCAATCTCTTTACTAAAATGTTAAAACGCGAAACGCGTGAGAAATCAAATTCAAATTCAAATCATATTTGAAATCTGATCAACTAAAATCAAGGGCAAACTTGTCTTATTACCACTTTATATTCATCCTATATACTGAATACTACAATCAAGATGCCAGTTCCATATCCAGATCTTGATCCCTACGAAGAACTATCAGTCACCAACAAGGATGATCCAGCAAAGTTCAGAAAAGCATACCTAAAGTTAAGTTTAAAATATCATCCAGACAAACATCCAGTTGATATAACAGAAGAACAAAAGGAAGAATACAGAATTAAATTAGACAGAGCACAATTTAGTTACGCTATATTAAGTGATTCAAAGTCTCGTGCTAAATTTGATAGAACAGGCTCATTAGAATCTTCTGTGGGTGATGTTAATGATGATGATTTTGACTGGTCTGAATTTTTCAGTAATATGAAAGCAGATGTAGAAATTACACCTGAAGTTATTGCTAAAGATAAAGAAAAATATCAAAATTCAGAAGATGAACTTAATGATATTTTGGAAGCTATGTATTCTTGTAATGGTGATTTTCCTCAATTATTCGAAGTTATTCCTCATTTAGAATTTAGTGTGGAAGAAGAAGAAAGAGTTATGAAAATTGTGGAACAATTAGAAAAAGATGGAAAGCTATATCGGGATGAAGGTGTTACTTCATACCCAAAGCTTGAAAAATATAGAAAAAATAGAAATAAAAATCTTAAAAAATTATTAAAGAAATCCAAAAATGAAGAAATTGAAGCTGAAGAAGCTAAAGAAATGTTAAAAGAAATATCAAATAATCATAATATTAAAGTTGATGATTCCGAAGATTCTTTAAGAGCATTGATTCAAGCTAAACAAACTAAGAAACAAAATGTTTTTGAAAGACTGTTTGCAAAATATGACAAACCACAAGTGAAAAATAACAGTAAAAAAAGTGGTGTTAAAAAAAACAAAAGAACTCATGATGAATTAGATGATGCTGAATTTGAAAAAATTCAGAAAAAAATGTTTAAAAAGAAGGATAACAAAAGTAAAAGGAAAGTTTAGAAAATTAAGTTATAAATGATCACATTTGCTATCTTTTTGTTGTTATATAGTTTTTGCCAATATATCGTGTCTTATATTTTCCCTTGTAATAATATTAAATTTATAGCTATAAGTTATAGCGAGTTTTTGTTAATTTTAGAAAAACTAAACATTATGCGGCTGTACGGCTGTGCGGTAATTAAGTTTTTAGCGTTTTTTGAAATTTTTCTTTTTATATACGAAATTTCAATTTTTTTTTTTGATTCCCTTGATAAATATTGTATCAATCAATCAGTATAGATTACATCAAAAGTTTTTATTCTTTGTTCTTAAAATTATTGAATTAACAAGATTATGTCTGAATCGAATGAATTAAAAAGAACTCAAGAGTCCTTATCTGAAACTTCATCCGAAGAAAGACCAACTAAATTAGCAAAAACTGAAGAAGTTGAAGTTGAATCTACTACATCTACAACAGAAACAACAAAAAATTTATCAACTTCTGATGATTTGAAGCCAATTGGAAATTCCTCAAAACCAGTTGGTAATACTGAAACTGATGTTGGTATTACTAATTTTATCTACAATGGTCCAGGTAGAATCACTGGTAATTTGAAACAACGTTATACCGATTTTTTAGTTAATGAAATTGCAATGGATGGTAATGTTGTTCATTTAACTGATTTAGGTATTCCAGTTATACCTAAGACACCTGAACAAATTTCTGAAGAAGTTAAAAAAGCAGCTGAAGTTAAACAAGCTGAAGAAAAAAAAGAATTTGTTTTGGAAGATGAGCATAAAAAACAAATTGTTGAATTTTTTGGTGAAGAAGATACGGAAAAAATTTTAGGATTGTTAAAAACCGGAAGTAATGTTGAAACTAAAAATTGTTTTGATGATAAAGATGTTCGTACTAAAATTCATAGATTATTAAGAGAAGCTTTCCAAGGTAAATTAGATACAATTACTACACAAACAAATTCATTTCAAATTGGATTACGTACAAGAAGTAATACAAGACAAAGAAGAAGGGATAGAAATTTAGATGTTAAGCAATTGGATCATAAGTTGGGAGAACAGAAAAACTTTTTACATTTCTCCGTTTATAAAGAAAATAAAGAAACAATGGAAATTGCTGGTATTTTAGCTAAATTCTTGAGTATCCCAGTGAAATGGATTAAATATGCCGGTACTAAAGATAGAAGAGGTGTCACTGTTCAAAGAATGTCAGCTGAAAGATTATCTGTTGAAAGAATGAATAATTTAAATAAAGGTTTGAAAGGTTGTAAGATTGGTGGATTTAAATATGAAAATGTTCCTGTTAATTTAGGTGATTTAAAAGGTAACGAATTTATTATTACTATTAAAGATGCACAATTAGTTGAAGAATCTGAATCTAGTATTGAAGAAGCTATTAAACCTCTTTTGGATTCTTTAGGAACTAATGGTTTTATCAATTATTTTGGTATGCAAAGATTTGGTACATTTACTGTTTCAACTCATGATGTTGGTAGACAAATCCTACAAAGTAATTGGAAAGTTGCAGCTGAATTAATTTTAAGTGAACAAGACATTTGTATTCCAGCTTCAATTGAAGCTAGAAAAATTTGGAAGGAAACTAAAGATCCTAGTGCAACACTTAAGAAAATGCCAAGAAAATGTAGCGCTGAATATTCAGTTTTAAGTAGATTAGAACATTCAGGTAAAGAAGAAGATGGAACATTTTCTGATAATTCTTATTTTAATGCTTTAATGGGAATTCCTAGAAATTTGAGAATTATGTATGGTCATGCATATCAATCATATGTTTGGAATGTTATTGCATCTCGTAGAATAGATTTGTTTGGTTTAACAGTTGTTGCTGGTGATTTAGTTATGGTAAACAATGAAAAGGATAAACAAGAACCAAAACCTGAAAAACCAATGCAAAATTCAGAAGATTTGGATGATGATGATTTTAAAGAAGATGTTAAAAAAGATACATTTTTTAGAGCTAGACCAATTACTGAAGAAGAAGTTAGAGCTAACAAATTTGATATTCATGATATTGTTTTGCCTACTCCTGGATTTGATGTTATTTATCCAGAAAATGAAAGTTTAAGACAGTTATATGTTGATGTCATGTCGAAAGATAATTTAGATCCATTCAAAATGTCTAGAAAAGTTAGAGAATTTTCATTAGCCGGATCATACAGACCTGTTGTTGCTAAAGTTGAGAATTTAGAGTATCATGTTAGAAAATATGAAAATGTTTCTGATCCATTAGTTAGATCTGATTTTGAAATCTTATTATATAAAAATAGAGCTGAAAAAAGAGGGGAAGAAGCTATTGAACTCAAACAAGTTTTGGATGGTAAACCAGATGGTGATAAAACTGCCATTATTATTAAAATGCAACTACAACCCTCAACATATGCTACTATGGCATTAAGAGAACTTATTGTTGGAGATACTTCTAGATATGGAGATGTTGTCAGTCTTCGAACCAATGTGTAGTTAGTTATCTTTGTACGCTAGATGGTAGCAAGTGGCAGGTGGCTGTAATTATTTATAGCCTTCGCTCCTCTACATTTCTCTTTTGTTTTTTGTGTTTACCAATCACTGCTTTAATTTATAAAGACTAATTCTGTTTTTTATGTTATTTTATTTTTTTTTTTTTTTTTCATTTGTATTGCTTATAAACAATTTCTTTATTTTTTTAGTGCTAAATAAATCTAACAACAATTTTCACTCCAATTTGCTTTAACTTGCTAGGTATTATCCTAATCATCTCCCGTGTAACAACACACGCAACGCAGAGAAACTGACAAACAAGACAATTTATTTGTTGCTTTAATTCAAAATTTTAAATTGATAATGACACCAGGACAATTTATTGTGTCAAATGATATAAATAACAAAACAACAGGCCTTCCAAATATGGTTACAAATGATAATAAAGATGGATCTAATAAAAATGATAATAATATTTATAACAAAACAAACAATAAGAAACTTTCTACACAAGTTAAGAATAATAATCGTACTTGTACTATAGGATCATTGAATTGGTATGGTTCTACCATTAAAGGTAATGATAGTTCACCTGGGAAAGAAGAAAAAATTGGTTTTAGAAGGTTAGCCAAGTTTCTTTTGTTTAATGATTCTAAAAAAAAAGAGAAGTCTGATGGTAAAGTTAATTATCAAACCATTGAATTGACTAATGATTTAAAAAGTGATATAAATAGTACGAATAATATTAATAACAATACTCATAGCCATAAAAATGATAATAATTCCAAAACTAACAATAGTAATAGTAGTAACAATGAGGAATCAAATAAAACTAATCCTAATATAGAACAAACTGAAGTTTTTAAAGAACCACATACTACATTTATTAGAAGTAGTCGAAGATTACTTGGTGATTGGAGAATATCTGCCAAACCACAACCAGATAAGGATCCTGATTTTCAAATTAAAGAGAATCAATTGTTAAGTAAACTTTTGGAAGCTGCACAATTGAATAATGAAGAAGATGAAAGAAAACTGAGTTTAAACGGAAATGATTATAATAGAACAGAATCAAAAGATGATTCAATTTTTAGTTATAAAACAAGACCTGATACAAGAGAATATAGTAAATTAAATGTTAGTTTCAATACTACCAATAATGATGATGAAGATGTTGATGGTAATTACAATCCACTTCAAGTTAATGATAATATATATAATATTCCATCTAAGAATGCTAATAAAGGATTAAATCTTCGGAACAGTTTATTTTTGGATACTTTATTTATTTCAGATACTCAAAGTTGTTCAAGAATGGTTGTTCTTTATAATATTGGACAACATACTAGTTTATCTAGTTTATTAGCACAAATTTGTGGAGGACCTTTAGAAAAAATTAGATTAATCAAAGGAGATAATTTATATGAAACTAAGAATTTTGAATTATTTGATAATATTGACTGGAAGAAAACTGTTTTAGGTGTTTATTTTTCTAAAGTTGAAGATGCATATAAATTTATGGAATTTTCAATGACTGGATTATTTAAAGTGAATGGAACATTGGTCAATGCAACATGGATTCCTAAGAAATATCAAGAAGAATTAGAGAATACATATAATAATACTGGAATGTATCAAGATGAACAAGAAGGGTTTGATTCCAATTTTTATTTACAAAAGATGAATGCACCTGAAAATGCAACAAGAGTTTTATTATTTAAGAAATCGATTATTGAAAAAGCAAATAAAAGACCAGATCAAGATAAAGCGAAAAGAGAAGGATATCCTGATCCTATATTGAATTATACTAAAGATTTTAAATTTGAAGATATTCGTAAAGAATTTGAACAATTTGGTGCAATTGTTGAAATATTCCCAGTTGTTTCAAAAAAACTTTGTTTTATAGTTCAATTTTTTGATGTTAAATCAGCAATAATTATGAAGAATCAATTAAAATTTGCAGGGAAAGGATTAAATTATGATGTTAATTGTCATTCTAAAAATTTGGAAAGTTTAAAAGCTAAGTTTAAAGATTGGAGTGTATTGTATACTAGAGATCCAGCTGATAAACCATTATTGATTTGAAAATGATCGGATAAACTCGGTATAATAATAATAATAGGGAATTGGTCGCATTTTAATATAGAGATTTTTTTTTTTGTTAGGATTTATATATATATATATATATAATTTTTTTTTATCTTAAATTTATTCAACACAATATTATCAAAGTATATTACATATCAGAATGATTAATTCTGGATATGGTCATGGATTTAGGTTCATGAAGATTGTTAGTTTTACAAGTAGAAAATTGATTCATAGTGGACCATTTACATGGAACAATGTTAAGAATTTGAAAGAAATACGAAGTGGATATGGGTATAGTACAATAAGTGATGAAATATTGAAAGAAAGAGAAATAGAAAGGAAAAGTTTATATAGATTATTAACTAGAAATGGAGGAGAAGGAGAATTAGAAGGAGAATTAGAAGGAGAATCAGGAGGAGAATTAGGAGTGAATAAAATGAATGCGAGTGATACATTACCACAATTTCAATTATTATTAACGAAGGAAAAAATTGAAGAGTTATACGAAATCGAATTAAATAATAAGAAAGTTATTGAATTAAAGAAAAAAATGATTATAAATTATAGATTTTTTAAAAATTATTTAAATTTTTTTAAAAGTGGTATTTTAAATATTTGGAAGAATTATAGATTATTATCAAAAACAATTTATGGTAATGGTAATAAAGAGAAATTTATTTATAGTAATTCATTAAATGTTAGTGATAGAATCTTTGAAATTAAGAAAATGAAAGTCACAAGAAGTGGAATTAATAATATTATTGATGAAATGGCTAATGTTATTAGATTAACTGAAAATGAATTTAAAGCTAAAAAAAGTAATATTTGGATTGAACAAGAAAAAGAAACAGAATCTGATAATAAATTAATTCATTTAACAAGATCAGAATTTCAAAGAATGATTAGAGATAAAGAAAATTTTATTAAATTACCATTATTTGCATTATTATTTGGACTAATTGAAGAAGGTACAATATTAATATGTTTATTATTTCCAAATATTACACCAAATACATGTGTTTTCCCCAGATTAATGCCTGTTGTATATGATAAAGCATTTCAAGCACAACTAAAACTACAATTATTAATTAGATATGAGGAAAAATATAAAGATATTATGATGAAGAATCCATTTCTAATGAATTATGATGAATTAAAATGGGTTTGTGATTTATTACAAGTAAATTATGGAATTAAAGTTAATAAAGAAACATTAAGAGAAAAATTGATGACAAGATATAAAGAAATTTTAATTGATAATTATCTTATAGTTAGAGATGGAGGAATAAATCAACTTAATGAAGTTGAATTGTTTGAAGCATGTATTAGACGTGGTATGATTGACTATGAAATATTAATTGGTCAAGAAAAATATCAAGATGGATTATTTTTAAAAGAAGAAGAATTAAAAAAGATGAGAAAAGAATTAATTGAATTTATTATTAAATTTAACGGTCAAGAGACTAGCGTCGGATTACTGGGTGCCAAAATTACTAGTAAATATTAGTATAATGTATATAATGTAAATAATGTATATAATATGTATATAATATATAATAAAATCATATGATTAAACGGAAAAGAGAAGAGCGACGCGTCCATCGACTACAACCGACTCACCCCACTGACCACCAACCCGATCGACGCGCCGACCCACCCCCTCTCTCTGAGCGCTCCCATTCGTTGGGCTCTCCCTTCCTCTCTCTCTGTCTTTCTCTAGTTACTTATTCCCTCACCCACTGTGACTCTGGGCCTCTTCAGCCAGGCCTCTTTATATTCAACCCATCCCGGCTTTCCCTTTTCTTCTTCTTTTAAAGGTTCCTTCTTATAAACATTCGTATTTATTGAAGGATCACCTATACTACCACTCATTCTCATCTTACTCATTAACTATTCCTCAACTCTCCTCATCCCTCCATCAACTTCTTAAATATCAATTATCCTGAATTTCTCTTTCTCTACTTTCTTTCTTTCCCACTTTACCACTAAATTTACACCCATAATTATAAACTACTAAAAAACTTTACCTCCACTATGCCTAGTCGATTTGGATCCTCTCTGGCTAATCTAACTCATTTAAAACATCATGGTAATGATAATCATAATTCTTCTTTAAATGGAACTGGAAATTTGAGTCCCTCGATTTCAAGTGCCCCAATGGGTTCATCTTCTTCCAAACGATCAACTACAGACTCAATTGCTGATGAATATACAACTCAACAACATTATCAACATGAACAACAAGTTCAAAATCAACATCATAATCATCATCATATTTCTCCTTCACAACAACAATCTCATCAGCGTCATCCTTCACCTCCACAACAACAGCATCATTATTTACCACAACCTCAACTTCATCAACATCATCATAGTTCTTCAAGTTATATTCCTCCAATTCCAACGGATATCCCTTCTCCGACTTCAAATAGTAATAAAAAATCTTCAATGGTTGGATTGAAAAGGTTTTTTAGACCTTCTAAAAAATCTCATGAAAATAGTAGTAACTCTTTAAATGTTTTAAGTAGTAGTACAATTTCATTAAAAGAAAGATTAAATTCCCATTCACAATTATCTCCACATTCAACTTCTTCATTAGTTGGTGGTCATTCTTCTAATGCTAATAAAGAAAATACAATTTCCTCTCCAACTTTTACTCATGATGCTCATAATAATATGATTGTTAAACCTGATCCAAAATTTTGGGATGATTTAGAAGGTTCACTAACTAAAAAGTATGGTAAAATGGGTAAAATGTTAGGTTCAGGTGCTGGTGGTTCTGTTAGATTAATTACAAGAGAATCAGATGGTGTTACATTTGCTGTTAAAGAATTTGTTCCAAGACGTCCAAATGAATCAATTAAAGAATATGCTAAAAAATGTACTGCTGAATTTTGTATTGGTTCTACATTACATCATCCAAATGTTATTCAAACTTTAGACATTATTTCTGAAAATAATCAATATTTTGAAGTTATGGAGTATGCTCCAATTGATTTCTTTGCTGTTGTTATGTCCGGTAAAATGACAAGATCTGAAATTAATTGTTGTATGAAACAAATTACTTTAGGTGTTCAATATCTTCATTCTGTTGGTTTAGCTCATAGAGATTTAAAATTGGATAATTGTGTTGTTACAAAAGATGGTATAGTTAAGTTAATTGATTTTGGTTCTGCTGTTGTTTTCAAATATCCATTTGAAGAAGATGTTGTTTTTGCTCATGGTATTGTTGGTTCTGACCCATATTTAGCTCCAGAAGTTTTATCTTCGACTGATCATTATGATCCACAATTAGTTGATATTTGGTCAATTGCAATCATTTATTGTTGTATGACTTTAAGAAGATTTCCATGGAAAGCACCTAAAAAAGAAGATCCAAGTTTTTCATTATATTGTATGGCGGATGATATTCCACATGATTATGATGAATCTTCAAGACATCATAAACAATTATTAATGGAAAGAAAAAAGAAAATTCAGGAACAAAAGGAAAAAGCCGAACTTGAAGCTAGAAGTAAACAAGAATCCCCAAAGATTATTGATGAATCATCAACTACTAAAACAGAAGATATCCCACAACAACTTAGTAAAAAAATTGAAGAATTAAATATAAATGAACAACAACAAGACTCTTCAAAGCTGGAATTTGAATTACCCGATCCAATGAAAGTGGCCGTCAACCCTGTTTTAATACAACCAAAAGATAATGATAAACAAGAAGTTTCATCTGTTGCTGAACAATCGCATACTACAGGAATTGCTGAACCAGTTTCAACCGTTAAAGATCCATCGATTCCAACTGAAGATTCACATTTAACTACTGCTCCAGCTCCAGCTCCAGCTCCAGCTGAAACTTCTGGCTCTACACCTATCCCGGCTCCACAAAGATTATCTGAAAACACACAACAAGACCAACAACCTTTGACAAAATCAATCAAGGAAGAAAAACCAGAAAGGAGACAAACAACATCAAAAACACATAGACAAATACATGGTCCTTATAGATTGATGAGACTTTTACCGCATGCTGCCAGACCATTGATTTCTAAAATGTTAACTATAGATCCATCAAAAAGAGCTACTATCAAAGATATTATTTCTGATGAGTGGTTTAATGAAATTAAGTATTGTACTGTTGTAGACGGTAAGACTATTAATGATCCTGGTCATAAGCACTCACTTGATATATAGTATTTTGGAATGTTGATTTGGTAACATTCTTTTTTTTCTTTTAACTTTTATGATTATTATTATTTTGTTTTTGGGATTTTTTGTTTTATTTTTATTTTTGTGTTTATTTTTATTTTTATTTTTGTTATTTTTTTGAATATTAGGCATTTTTTATTTATTAATTATTAATTTGTTAAATATTTTGTTTCAGTTTTGAGTGCTTCCAGTTTCATGAATTTCGTTTAAATCTTGTTTAGATTATTTTTATTCTTCTTTTTATTGAAAAGAAATCTGCTTCACAGATTTCTCAAGATTTTAACATTGTGTTGTGGTTAATTTTTTTCAATTTTTAATTAGTTTCTATCCACTTTATCCACTTTTTTTCATTATTTCTCTTTAATTATATATATCACTGTTTTTTTTCTTTCTTGTTTTTTCTTCAATTTTCACACACACACACATACATATATCATATCTTTTCATATATTATTTGATCCATTCTCACCCATTATTATACATACATATCCATATGCACTACACTTTGTTTTAAATTATATTATGTTTTATTCCATTTTTCTTACTTGACTTTTAAATTGATTTTTTCAACCATTTTCTTCTTTTAATGATACATTCCTTATAATCACATTTTTCTTTTGTTTTCTGTTTATTTGTTTTGCTTTATTTGTTTGTTTATTTGTTAGTTTCAATTGTCTATTTATTTTTCTTATATATACATGTTCCTTTCAATACTGATACGTTCAGTACATATACAAATCTTCTTGTTTTCTTCTTATCTGATGATCTATCAGAGTTAATTTTTATTGATACGACCATACTCAAATATAATCTTGAGAAGTTTTTGTTTTCATTTCATGCGTTTTTCTCTATTCTGTTTTATCTATACATCAAATATCTATTCAACGTACATATACAAACTTAAATTAATTTCATGATTTATAATCTTTATCGATCAATGATCTTAAGACTTTAATATCATCAGGACCAGTTCTACAACAACCACCAATAATACCAATTCGATCACATTGTAACCAAGAATTCTGTGCCATTTTATCAATTTGTTGATTGGGTTCATTTAATGGAGTTGACCATTTTTTAGTTATACCATTATAAACTTCCCCTGAATTTGGATAAATTAGAATTTTAACATTATTCAAAATTAATTGATCACCAACTTTATTAATTGAATCATTAATTTTATTTATAATATTTGACGATTGATTTAATTTACAACAATTTGATCCAATTGCTAATAAATATTCATCAGTATTCTCATTCAAATATTTTAAAATTTCAAACCATTTAGTACCATCAGCTAATTCATTTTGATCATTAACTGAACATGATAAATAGTAATATTTCTGTTTATTATTTGGATTTGAATTAAATGAATTAATTAATTTAATTAATATTTTAATTTCTTGAAAACTAGGAATAGTTTCAAATGCAATTAAATCAACATTCAATGAATTATAAAAAAATTCCAATTTTTTGAAATGAAAATTTAAGATATCTGAATCTTTTGCATTTCTATAATTTCCAGTATACTCAGATCCATCAAAAAACAAAACACCATATGGACCAATTGATCCAGCTATATAAGATTTTAATCCAGTTTTTTCAAAATGTTTTATTTGTGCATTTAAACATAATTTAATTGATTTATCATAAATTTCATTAGGATCCAAGTTTCTTTTTATTAATTCACTATCATATAATTGATATGATCCAGTTAATATTATATCAGAACCAGAATTAAGATAAGTTAAATGAAGTTTCTCTAATTCTTCTGGATGTGACATAACTATTAAACCTGACCATAATGGATCGTTTATATTCAATCCTTGCTTTTCAAGCTCTGTACCTGTAGCTCCATCCAATAGAAGAGGTTTCCCTGTAACAAGTTTTTCTTTAATAGACACCATCTTATTTCTTTCTAGTAATTGGGTTGAATGAAAGGTAATTGTAGTTGGGACAAAAACCAAAATTCAACACCAAAATTCAAAATCCATTTTCGAATTTTCCGCTAAGATTCGAGCCGCACTGATAAGCGCTAAGCGGTGATTTTGAAATATCTCTTTTTCAGCTATAAAGTTAATAGATAAAAGATAAACACTAGTTAAGTTTATATGCTGAAGGAAGTACTGATTTAAATTTAATATCAATTTAAAAATGTCCGTCTCTACAAGATTATCAATTTACTGGCCTGAATCAGATGGACCTGTTGTTTCAGCTGAGAAAACCAATACATTAGTTTTATCAACACCATCAGGTTTATTCACTGATATTAGATCATTTAAAGAATTTAATGGAATTTTCCCATTTGAATGGGCATTTGCTGGATTTGAGAATGTATTAGGAATAGATAATGAAACCAACTTATTAAAAATTGAATTTAATCATCAATTTTTTGATAATTGTTTTATACTAGATTTATTTAATCATATTAAAAATCCAACTAAGTATCCTAAACTTCCATTAAAAAATGAAATTCCTGATGATGTCGGATTTTTTAAAACTTTACCAAATGGATTCAGAAAAGAAGTTGGTAGTATGATGAATTCAAATACTGGGAAAATTGAACCATACGTTGAAATTTGGATGTCTTTAGATTTGGCTTTATCTACTCCTGATAATTATGTGTTATTAGATGATAATAAAGTTCCTACTATTGTTGTAGATTCAAACGTTTGGGATGTTGTTAACAATGGATTGTTTGAAGGTAGAATCATTAAAGTTGGTAAATGGATTCAAGGATTAATATGGAATAAAAAAAATTTATTCAATGATGAACAACCAAAAATTAGTGTTATTAGATATTTTGGTTCTAACATTAATGATTATGATAAAATTATTGATTTTGGTTTAGATGTTGATAAATTTCCTTTAGGTGATTTATTAAGTGGTGGATCAATTGGTGATAAAGCTACTATTGATGGTGTTAGTTGGATTTGTGTTGATGCCGTTGAAGATATTTATAAAAAGGTCAAACTTTCAAAGTTATAGTTAGCTAGAAACCAGTTAATTTTTAAATATTACTTATGAAGTTTCCTGGGTAATCGAAAACAGGTATATTAAAAGAGTAAAAGTAGAATAAACAAAATAAAAAAAATAAAAAAAAATGAGTACCTAATATACAATATCAATTAAAAAACAAAAAACAAAAAACAAAAGGCAAAAGCTATGGAAGGTATATATATATATATGTATATATGCGTGATTGATATAATATGAAAAAATAAAAAGTAATACAGTTTGAAAAAGACAGAATGAAAACAGAATGAGCCATATCTTGAAAATAAACAATCGTTTCTTCAATTAGATAATTATAACAAAAAAAAAAAATAAGGATAATGGTAATGTTAATGGTAATGATGATAATAATAATAATAGTAATGTTAATGGTAATGATGATAATAATAATAATAGTAATAGTAATAATAATGGAAAAATAATAATAGTAATAATAGTAAGTCAATAATAGTGATGGCTTGGTAATAATGATCATGAAAATAAAATAGTGTGAATAAAAATGAAGAACCAAAACTTCAATCTGAATAATGATTATAAACTAATCAACCTCATCTGAAAAAAAAAACCCAGTAAGCATTCACTTCTGTAGAGGAAAACTAACTCAATCAATTAAGGTAAAAATCCAAAATCAGAACCAACATTAAAAAAATCTTCATTTTGTAATAAATTCCAATTACTGAATAAATCCAACTCAC
Organism: Ambrosiozyma oregonensis (nom. inval.); assembly: GCA_003706315.3. Taxonomy (NCBI): domain Eukaryota; kingdom Fungi; phylum Ascomycota; class Pichiomycetes; order Pichiales; family Pichiaceae; genus Ambrosiozyma; species Ambrosiozyma oregonensis (nom. inval.). The sequence continues at coordinate 110,660 of PPKY03000005.1, forward strand.
TACCACCATTTCCAAATCCATTCTTACCAGCACCACCAGATTGCTGTTGCAGTTGTTGCATTTGTTGAATCTGTTGTTGTTGTTGCATTTGTTGTAATTGTTGTAATTGCTGCTGCTGTAATTGCTGTTGATTTGAATTTTGGTTTTGTCCATGTTGTAGCTGTTGATTTGTGTTATCAGTACCCAAACTGCTCAATAACCCAAAATGCCCATTCACCCCAGTATTATCACTATTAGGATACGAGATTGTATTCAGTTCAGGAATAGTACCCAATGGATTCAATGTAGTTCCATTACTTCCTGGAGTTGTAGCCAAATTATTGTAATTGTTCATATTAGGATAATTAGCATTAGGAGTAGTAGATGATCCGTTATTGTTTTGATGAATCATAACTAAACCAGTTTGTGGAATTTGTTGTCCAGATTCACCAGTCCAAACAGAAATATTATTAATCATAGCAGTTGTTCTTCCAACAAATGGTAAAAGTTCTGGAATTACTGGAGTTTGTTGGTTTGATGATGTCGATGCAGTTGAACCATTTACAGAACCTGAACCTGAACCTGAAACTGATGCGTTGTAGTTTGAAGAAGATTGAGATTGTGAGTGAGGTGTGGTGGTATTAGATGAGACGTTAGAATGATTGTTATTGGCAGTGGTATTACTATTGGATTGAACTGGTTGATTTGATTGAATGCGTGTGAATGATGTTGTTAACACATGCTGAGTTGGTGGTGTGGTTGTATTATAATTGGGTGTTGTTGAAACGGAAGGAGACTGTAGAACTAATGCTGTTGGAGTTGTTGCAGAATTAGTAGCTGATGGTGGTAGAGGTGGTAGAGAGAATGAATGTGAAAAATTTGGGGAATTCAAAGGCTGTTGATTTTCAGAAGCAGTTATTGGTGGTGTAGTTGAAACAATTGGGATTCTATTGTTAGTTAAGGTTGTTGTTGAAGACAAGGAATATGAGTTAGCATAAGGTGATGAATAAGGAGATGTTGTTGAAGTCATACTAATTTTTCTTAAACCTGTAGGAGAAGCAGAAGTCATTGAATTAGATGAATTTTGTAAAGATGATAAATTAGGTGGTGGAACAGATGAATTGTTGTTTGGTAAAGGTAATCTATTATTATTACTTGGTGAGGTTGAACGAACATCGGAAGTGGTTAAAGAAGGAGGATCACGAGGAAATGAAGGTGGAGAATGTATTAAAAGATGAGATAAACCCCTTGGAATAGCAGATCTAGTTAATTGTCCTTTTCTCTTTGTAATTTCTTCTTCTTCTAATTTATCAGCATCAGTTTTAGTAATATTTAATTTTGATTCAACAGTATAATGTTGAGTTGGTTTCCTAACAATTGCAGGAGGCATACCTGGTTCACTCGAATAAATAATTTCTGATGAATCAGGACCACATCTTAAAATCAAATTACCAATAGTTGCATGCATTATTTCATCAAATGTATCTCTAAAACTAATTGCAAATTTTGTTCTTTCAGCCATAACATAAAGTGATATAGAGCAAGCTCTTAAATCATCCAAACCAGAAAATAAAGCTTCTGAAACAGCTGGTCTGGTATGTTTTTTATCATCACCTAATAATTTTCTTCTCATATCATCACGATTTCTATGTAACCATAAACAATAAATTAAAGTTACACCAGCAATAAAAGTTGTATGAATATTTATTATTGAATGACCACTAACTGTTTTTTGATGGAAAGCTTTGATAGATTGACAAATTTGACCAGCAGCTGCTTGGCATTCTCTAAATAATCTATCTTCAGGGTCTAATAATTCTAAAAATGGTTGAATTAAATTTCTAACTGATCTATAGTAATAAACACTTAAAGTTTCATTTTCAATACCTCTTTTAAAACCTTGACATTCTTTTCTCCAATCTTGTAATTCTTGAAAAAATTTCTCAACTTCAGGTAATTGATCTCTTGTTACTATTGATGCTGAACTTAAAATTTTTAGTTGTTCAATAAATCTAGCTTCAATTCTTCTAATTTTAATAGATTGATTAATAAAAGTTGTTCCATTGCCCGGATGAATTGCTTTTGAAGGTTCATAATCAAATAAAGGTAAATCTGAATCAGCTTTACTTTCTTTTAGTATAAATGGCTTTGAAACTGCAATAGCTATTGATTTCTCTAATAGATAAGCACACCAAAAGCATCTCATTCTTCTATCTTTTAAATCATCAGGAATACGTTGATAAGATTTTGATCTATGTAAATGAAGTTGTAAACATGATTTCATTGCATCTTGAATAACAACGTATAAACCACTTGAATCTTTATCAGTTCTAATTAATAAAAAACATAACAGTATTAAAATTTCAATTTTACGTAATGGTTCAATATTTTTAAAAAGAATAATATGTCTCAAAGCTGATGAAATAAATCTATATGGATTTGGACCTCTATATTTACCTGTTGTTTGATGTAACATTGTTGAGATTGCATAAATTAAAGACATTCTTGCGCAATTAAAATGATAAAAGTCTTCATTTTGATATTGAACTTTATTATAATAATCATTATGAAATTTTAAAACTTCTGCTTCATTAAGTAATGGGAATTTATATTGTAATAAAGCAAAATAAATATCTAAGCATTGTTTTGATAATTTAACATCCATATTGAATATTGGTTCATATTTTAAAAATTCTTTTAAATGATAATTTGATAATAAAGACTTATTATATTTGTCTTGGTTTTGATTCATAAAAGTTTCAAAAGGTTGTGATAATTGATAATCAAACTGATTAAAAGGAGCTTCATTTGGAGGTATTATAGTAGGATTAAGAAGTGATGGTACACCACCAACTGATACTTTATTGGGGAGTATTTCTTGATTAATTTTATTATTTGAATTTGCTTCTTGAGGTAACATTGGTGAAATCTTTCTATATTTTAAAGCTTTTGCAGCTTGACCAGATAGTTCAACTGAATTTGAAGTAACAATTTTTTTAGTTTTTTCATCCAGTAATTTTTCCAACTGTTTCACTTTTTTTTCTAGTAATAAAGTATATTCATCTTTCACATTTGGTTTATTATTTGCTCCATAACGAGGAGGTTGAACACATTGTACATTTGCTTTAATACAATTAGTACAACTTGGAGATCGTTGATCACATTTTTGCTTTCTTTTTTGGCACAAATAACAGGATGTAGATCTACCTTTTTTATCTTTAATTGGAGGAAGTGTAAGAGGAGTATCATTCCCTGATCCTGTAGTTTCAATAGATTCATTCATTTATGAAATAGGTTTGTAGTTGTAATGGGAATCAAATCAGAAAATTAATTTTAAATTAAAATAAAAATGAAAATAAAAAAAAAAACTTCAAAATTTTAAATTTAAATTTAATTAAACTAATAGATATTCAAATTTAAAGATTTGAAATTTCAAGTGGTAAAAGTAATAAAATAATAAGAATCTAATATATGTTTATGATTCCATTAAACTTGTGTTTGCGTTGTATTTTTAAGTGATTTTTTCTAAGTTATTTTAAAATAAGTAAGGGTGTTTTTCTTTTGTTAGGGGGTTTCGATTTTTTGTTTTTTTTGATTTTGAACTGGCGGGGCCCGCTGAGAATTTGGCCGATATCGACAACGGGCCAATCAGGGGGCTGGATTTGGGGTTGGGCAGAATCTGGGGAAGCTGGGGATTACTGAATTACTAGATTACTGGATAAAATATAGAGGATAGAGCTGTTGAGGCTATCTAATAATGGTATTGAAATGGTTTTCTAAAAATGGTTTAAACAAATACCTGTTGAACGTTTAGTAAAAAGTTATATTATAGTTTTATTATTGAGTGGCCCTAGTGGTTTTAAAATATGAAGTAACACGGTCATGGTCATCATAAAACATTTCAGTGGTTATCTTACTCAAATCTTCAAATTTAGGTCTGGTTTTGTCTTCAGTTCTTTCACCCCTTAACTGCAAATCATCATTTAACCAATTTAATGCTAATGGATACAATGAATTGGCCTTCTCAATTGTAATACCTCCATTTGAAACTTCTTTACAACTTTCATCAGTCTCAGAATTGATATATTTGATATTCTTAATATCAAGCTTTTTAACAATACATCCACCACTTAAATGAATAATATGAGAAGGCCAGTCTCCTAATCCATCAAAAATATGTGTTGCATAAACAATAGAACAATTTCTGATTTGAGTTTCCTGTTTCAAAAATTCAAGTAATCTAGATCTAACTAAAACATCTAAATCAACTGTAACTTCATCTAATAATAATAAATCCCATGGTTTTAATAATCCCATACATAGTTGAATTCTTCTACGTTCTCCATCAGAACATTGATTCATTCTCCAATTAATATCAATATCTAACATATTAATCAATTCATTTCTTCTTTCTGGATATATATTACCACCAACTGAATCAATTAAAACTGTAACTGGAATATCTCTTTGAGTAATACCATTATTAGCCCATTCAGTACCTAAATAAGTAATCACACCACATTTGGCCTTTTCGTAATAATCAAAATCAAATGGATTACCTCCATTCAATCTAATTGATCCTTCTTTAATTAATTTTTGTCCTGCTAATATCTTCAACATAGTTGATTTACCAGCTCCATTGGGTCCAACCAACAATAATCTTGATGATTTTGGTAATTTAATATTAACATCATAAAGTCCAACTTTTTTACTTTGAGGGAAAGTATAAGTTAGATGTTCAGTTAAAATTGCAAGAGTCTCAGATGACTCTGTTAATAAAGAAGATTCCATTTCTTGAAACAATAATATTATGTTATCTTATATTAAGTTTAAAACAATAAAAGAACTAAATTGTGGAAAGAAAACAAGTGAATAAATTAAGCGATTAGTCATTTTTAAAATTGATTTAGATCAGCATATTTCCGTAATTTTTTTTAGGTTTATAAAACAGAATAACAATGAATCACATCCTTAAAATATGCTCTATTGAATGTATCACTAACGGTTGTTTTAATTTATGAAATTATAAAATTTTAACGAATTTTAATTGAATTTTAATCAAATACAGTCACGTGATCCAGAAAAACTAAACTAGTTTATTTCCATTTTACTATAATGTATTTTTCTTTGAAGATTAATGTTTTTTTGAAATAAAATTACCTCTAACAAATATAATTTTATCAATAAATGATAACTTTATGAGTAATTGTGAATTGGTTTAACTAAGAAAAAGTTCTGAAAAATTCGTGAAATTGAAATTGAAAAGCGATTTTCAATTATTTATTTATTTTACTACTGTGCTTTTAAACCAGGGATAGCAAATAACACACATTACAAACAGATCATGTCAATGGAGGATTCAAACAACCTATTTGATGCAGATTTCGATCTATTGAATGAAGAAGGTGACAACGAAAACGATGACGAAGAAGAAGAAGAAGACGCTCCAATGGTTGATGCTCCATTACCTGACGAAGACAATGATAACGACAATGATAACGATGAAGATATGGATGAAGATGACGATGAAGATGACGATGAAGACGAAGATGAAGAAGATGAAGAAGGTGAAGGTGAAGGTGACGTAGATGTTGATGTTGAAGCTGAAGCTGGTGTTCAACACGATGTTGATGTTGATGTTGGTACTAATGCTGATGCCGATCGTAATGTTAATAGCCACGATAATAGTCACAATAGACATAAAGATGATGATGAACAAGAAACTTCTTTGAATAAACAAACTTCAGAAGCTACATCTACTAAAGAAAAGAAAGACACTACCACAACACCTAAAAAACCATCATATCCTGATCCAACAGTGATAATAGATTCAAATCCTACAACAGCAACCACTTTAAGACAAAGACTTGTAGAAAGAGCCAAATCTTCAATAGTAGTGGAAGTGTCACCTCTAGTTGCAATTCCATATACATCTCCTGTTCATTCCATTGCATTAACAAAAGGACCCAAATGGTTATTTACAGGTGGAGAAGATGGTTTAATTAGAAAGTTTGATTTTTTTGGTTCGGTAGAAGGAAGAGCTCCATTAACTGTTGCTCAAAGACATCAACTAGTTGATTCAATTTCTTATGGTGGTATGATCACTTCTTATTGGGAAAATGAACAACCTTATTACAAAAATGATTTAATGGAAGAATTAGCTAAACCTCCTCCAAATTCAAAAAATAAAAATAAGAAAATCGATGTTTCCACTATCACAACTTATGAACCTCAAGTTTCTCCTGTTTATTCATTGGTAGCTGAATCTAATGGATTTTGGTTATTAAGTGGTTTAAAATCTGGTGGAATCTCATTACAATCAGTCAGATCATCTGAAGGTTCAATTCAATATTATTTTAAAGAAGGTAAGGAGGAAAACCGACATAATAGTACTGTTTCTGCTTTAAAATTAAATTCAGATGAAACTAAATTTATTAGTGGATCTTGGGATATGAAACTGTTACAATGGGATTTGAATACTGGTGAAAATATTACATCATTTACTAAATCAACTGGTCAAATATCAAGTATTGATTTTAGACCTGTTGGTGTAAATAACTTATCTTTAGCTGATTTCAAAAATAATCAACAAGAAGATGATGAAAATAAAAAAGATGATGATATGGATTCCTTGTTTGGAGGTGATGATGAAGATGATGAAGATTCTTCAAGTGATAAAGTTAAAGAAGTAGAATCAACAGGTAGTAATGAAGAAACAATTAAAAAAAATATCAAACAATATCAAAATGAAACTGCTAATGCTGGATTTTACGAAGGTTGTGTGCGATCTGATCAAGTTTTTTTAAGTTCTTCAATCAATGGTACAGTCAATATATGGGATGCTAGGTTATCTCAAACTAATAATGAAGTTAATAGTATTGGTGTTAATGGTACAGCACCTTGGTGTACTTCTGCAATTTGGTCAAATGATGGTAACCAGATTTATGTTGGTAGAAGAAATGCAATAGTTGATGCTTATGATATTCGTAATTTGAAAACACATAGCAATCAATATAAATTCCCAATTGCTTCTGGTCCAATCAGTTGTATCAGAACATTACCAAACAAAGATTACTTATTATGTGGTTGTCAAGATAATGTTAGATTATATGATTTGAAACTCGCTACTGAAGAAGCACAAGAAGAGGCTGAAGCTGAAGCTGGTATTGGAGCAAGCAATAAAAAGAGAAAGAAAAAAATTCCTTTTATGATTATTCCAGGTCACAGCGGTGGTATATTAAGTGATTTGTATGTTGATCCAACATGTAGATTTATGATAAGTTCAAGTGGTAATAGAGGCTGGCAAGGTAAAGCTGCCGATTACGTTTTCATTTACAAAGTTCTTGCATCATAGACAATACACATTACTTTTCATATGTTCCAATAGTTTGTATTTGTACTATATTTTAAAATCTAAATATAAAAGTTTTATTGATTTGAAAATGGAAATGAAAATGGAAATGAAAATGGAAACCGACGCGTCGACCGTCTTAATTGAAATTAGTTTAAGTAGCTTTTCCTATAAATTGAAACTAAACCTAAGAATATACCGGATTTCAGGATTGTAGATTATATTTAGTGTCAAAGATTACTTGAACCAATAAATAGATGAATTTCCAGCAAGTAATGTTTGATGCAATATTTCCTTTTTAATGCTGGGAGACACATCTCCTAGTTTTCCGTGAAGAACCATAAACTTTTACAAAACTTTTACAAAACTATCCAATAAGCATTCAGTAAATCTAAAACTGGAACTATCTTTTGATGATTTGATAGCTTTACAAAGTATTTACAACTTTTTAAAAACTGTTTAAAAGTATTTAAAAGTATTTCGTTATTGATACCGGGAGACTCACGGCTGTGCAGCCAATTTGGGCCGTTTTCGCCTAAAGTTGGAACACTTCAAAAATGGAGTTGAGTGGCCAATTGAACTGCCTGAGAAACACCGTGCACTGCTCCTTTCTTGGATATAAACTTCAAAAATAATATATCATACTTATATCATACTTATTATTGCCTTTTTAATTTTTGAAAAAGCGTTTTTTTGAGCACTGAACTCAATTTGAAACCACTTTAAAAAAACAAAATCATTATATTTTTTTTTATTTTTAACATTTTTAATCTTATAACAATAAATAACAACTTTTATTGGCTTGATTATCAAAAAAATAAAATCAAAAAAAAAAATGAATATTAAAGAAGAGGATTATGGTGAATATCTGATTGTTGATGAAAACTTAGAAAATTTAGAAGAATCAAAAGATGAGCTTCAAATTTACCCTGTCCCTGAGCAAGCTATAGATGCTTCAATATTAGACTGTTGCGAGGAAGTTGATCAAATTGGTAAATTCAAAGATGAAGATGAAAATGACAATGAAAATGAAAATGAAAATGAAAATGAAAATGAAAATGAAAATGAAAATGAAAATGATGAGGAGCTATGCCCTGTTTGCTTGGATTTGTTACCTAACCCTGGTAAAGTAATTGCAAGAGAAACTAGGGCCACCCAGTACTTGGCCAGAACTAAACCGTGCAACCATTTCTATCATGATTTTTGTATTAAAGAATGGTCAAAGAAAGCTAATACATGTCCAAAATGTCGTTCCAATTTTAACAATATTGAATTGCTTTCTGGTTCTAATGTTATCGAAACAATCAATATTGAAGATGCTGAATTCCCTATGGAATTTGATGAATCTGATTTTGCTATTCCTCAAGAATTCGTCCAAGAAGATGCTTTAGTCAATAACACTTTACCTGAATTTAGACATCAACATTTAGTTAATCCGGTCTGCTGTTTATGTGATTCTTCTTCAAGATCGACTTTTGCTATTTGTACTGATTGCTCCAGTGGTTACCATATTTCTTGTTTAGGTTTAATGGATGTTAGTCATTTTCATTGTCCAATGTGTGATTCTTTACAAGGAAGAGATTCTGTCATTGAAAATAGAAGAAGAAGAAGAGAAACAAATCGTAATAATAATACTTCAAGACGTGCTGGTGTCATGTCCACTTTTTTACAAGACTTCAGAAGACAGATTCGTAATGATAGATACAATCATCTGGGAATTGAAGTTCCTCAAAGAAGAACAATTAGGAGAACAAATACGACTAGAACTACAAGATCAACTATCAATCAATTCAATAGAAGAAATACTGGTTTTAATGATGATGACGATATTGATTATGTTGAATTGGTTGATAGAAACAAAATGATGCTGGCTAATAGAAAAAGAGAAGCTAATGCATCCAATAAAAATACCGAAGAAAATATAGCTTGGAAAATATTAGACAGCTTGACTCATCAGAATGATAAGTCAAATGGAATCAAAAGTCCTCAAAGAGCACAAACTCCAACTTCAAGGGTTGAGAAATTCAAAAGACCGAAACGTGCTCTTAGGCACATCGAACATCAACTTCAGCAACCAAATAATAGAGATACTAGGGATATAGTATCTATAGTTCCATCTCCAGTTCCACCACCACCCTTATCCTCTTTACCTACTTCTGTTGTTGATGAAACAAACGAAACCAATGTACAAAATTTACCGCCTACTTCACTTCAACTAACTGCTGAAGCACTAGCAATTCATGAACATACTTTAAATCAAACCACTCCACCACGCAAGCAATCCCTACACTCTCATGCTTTCTCTAGTCCTCAAACACCTTTCAATAATGTTTCATCTAATATTTCGTCTTTATCATATACTCAAAAACTAATTGTTCAACGGTTATTAATTAAACCTAAAATAAAACCATTAAACTTATCAACTTTAAAATATACTACTTTAAACAAACAAATTTCAAGAAAGTTATACAAATTGATTATAAGAAACGATGATGCATTTCACTGGTTAAATTTAATGGAAGAAATAAGTGAGCGTGAGAATTTAGATCTAAAAGATAAATCTCAAATGGAGTTTTTTTTGTTACATGTATCAGTTAATTCAAGTACTGATGAAAATAAAGTTAATGAAGATACAAAAAAAAAGCTAAACACTGGTGTTGATGATGATAGAAGTATATTTACCAAAGATAATTTTCTTAATTGCTTTGGAAGTTTAGTAGGAAAATTGGTTGTTGAAGAATTGGGTGATTCTTCATGATTTACAGAAAAGTTGCATTTATTTTTGCATTTAGGTTATGTTGATTTTTTTGTTTGATTTTGGTTTATTATGGTTGTTAATAGTATAGATTTTTTGTTTTTCTTTTTGTGTTTACTTTGTTCTTGTTTTTATCCCCACTTTGTAGTGAATGGAATATGTTATAATAAAATTTTTCACGATTTATGAAGTTTCAGGAATTTTTAAGATATAAAACTACACATAAAAATTAAGGATTATTGAAAGAAATAAAAATAAGAAAATGAGAACAAAAATTAAAAAAAAAAAAATGTATTTGTCAAAACGTAATGGGCGTATATAGAGAAGTATAGGGAAAAGGATTTATAGATTGAGCATTCAATAACATTGCAGAAACCCCGAATTGAGTAAATTATTGAAAGAAATAAGAAAATAGAAAAACACAATAGAAAAAATTCAGAACAAAAAAGCAACTTTATAGATTTAGAAATTATAATTTCAGTTGTGCAGAAAACACTTCACAGATCCCACCAACATACAAAGTCTGATCAACATCTGATTTGATTTTTTGAGTATTTTTATCAACTTTCACAAAATCACCACTAATTAGTAGCATCTTGGAATCCAATTGAACAACAGGACAAAACACTCTAACTAGCTTACTTCCATCATCAATTTGGTTAGCCAAATTATTAATGTAATATAATTTCATTTGTCTCCATTGTTGAGTGTTCAGGTTAAGAAAGTAAGAATTATCAACAATCTTATGGTTATGTTTACTTTTAATAAATAATGGATGCATCTGTTCTGGAATTTCAGTTTCTGGATCAGTTAAAAGTTTTTCAATTTCATGTTTCTTAAAATAATTCAATAACGATTTTCTATGCTCCAAAACATAACTTAACTCTGGAAAATCATCTAGACCTTTTATATCAATCAGTTTATTTTCACTGTATTGATACTTTAAATAAAATATAGATTCATCAAGATTTCGAGGTTGAATACCACCTAAAACCATCATATGTTTACCATGATGGGTTGCACCATGTCCACAAATTCTTAGATTAACTTCTTTACTCAGGTGATAACCTTGAACAATATACCAGGTTTCTTTTTTTAGATTGAAAATCCAAATATCTCCTAAAATTTCTGTTGATTTGAAAATAGATTTTTTACCTGTTTTCAAATCAACAACTTTGGAAAAAATTACAGAAGATCCACCAAACAACACTATTGACTTAGATAAAGTAGAAGCTGATAAGTATTTATGGGCATTCATCTGATAGGGAGAAGAAGAACCAGAATGAGAATGAATTTCTGAGGAAGATGAAGAATCATGACTGTATGTTCTGTTACGTGGGTATGATCCTTCTGAGCTTGCTGAACTGGATATCCTATTAGAAAAATATTGACGTAGATTAGGTTGATTGTTAATAGAAAACGGAGATGAAGGAATAGACGAAGTGACATGTGAATTTTGTGGCGATGAAGACAAATTGTTATTGTTAGCTAACGGTGATTTACGAAGATCATTATTATTAAGAGGAGTATTTTTTAACGGACTTCTACGTTGCTCTGAAATTGTGGAATAGCTGGATGATTGATGGTGATGATGATGATGATGTTGTTGTTGTTGTTGTTGTTGTTGTTGTTGTTGTTGTTGTTGTTGAGGAGTAGTAGAATGATTGTTCAAGTGACATGAATTTGTTGGATTGGGATGGTAAAGCTCGGAAGTTCCATCTTGTGCATTAGCTGTCACTGTAGATTCAACTAAATCAGATAAATCACCAATCTCTTCATTGTCAATAAGTAGCATTGTTGAGAATCCCCTTGGTTTAGGCCAGTTTGAACCAGCCACAGTATGCTTATATAAACCAGAAAATTCATAATGCTCGATTTCATCTTCAGTATCATTACCATTTTCATCGATAGTGTAACTAAAATTATCAAATAGGAGTTGAAAATCACCAACAGGAGTACAAATCAGTTCACCAGCAAAGTCTTCACCGTTCAGCAACATTTCACATCTCCATAAATCATTAAGTGCTCTAACCATTTTAGTTCCTGCTTTGAAAGCGTAACCACCATATATAAATGTAATGGAAGGTCTAGCATAACTTTTCACTCTATGGTTATTGGCCATTGCAGATGAATTATTTACCGATGAACTGGAACTTACTTCATCTTCAGGACTAGAATTGTTTTCTTCAACGGTAATAGAACTAACACCACAACCAAATCTAGCCAATGCTTTAGGAACCAATGCAGAATAACTTGGACTAACAGAAAGAATATTCTCTTTGAAAGTAGTAGTAACAATATCGTATACCCAAGAATCATTTGAAGGAATAATTTCTCTAATGAGTTCAACTGTGTTATTGACTTTATCTTTTATAACTTTGGTACGAACCATAAAACCACCATACATCAGAAAATGTCTATTACTAATTTTACTTCCAATTGCACAACATGTAGAAATAGGCAAGCCATATCTTGGCTGTTTCGTTCCAGAAGTTGTAGAAAGTGAATTCTCCTTACTAAAATCAACCTCATCAGGACTTCTCATAACCAACACGGGTAGTATTGTATTAGATCCAGCGGTGTATTGATACATCACTCTATTAGCATCACAGCTCAATGTAAGTAACTTTTCTCTATTTAAAGGAATAGGTAAATCGTAATCATGATCGAATCTAATTGATATATTTTCAGGTGGTATGGTGAAGTTATCAGTAACATCTCTCAAATATTTCTCATATCTCTCTTTTCTCATAATTCCTAAACCTCCAAAAACCAAAGTTCTATCATTAAATTTCACAGCAGCATGATAAGTTAAACCTGGTTTTTCAACACCTCCAAATACAGTTGGATAATTTAAAAAATTACTATATGAAGCACGGTCTTTTTTGGCTGCAAGTTTCTGATCTTCAGTCTGCTCATTAATTTCTGGTTGATAAACGTTATGTCCTTTGTAATATCTAGAAGTAGCAGTATTGATATTAGTTTCATACAGTAAGCCATCAGCATTTAATTTATTGAAATAGTGGTGAAATTTTTTTTCGTGTGATTTTAATGGACTTTGATTACTTAAACCATCAATTTTATCAGGGTTCTCTAAATTCAGTCTTTTGAAAGATGGATAACATTGTGGATGTTTCAAAAATTCAGGAACATTTGGACCTGAAAGATATCGATCCATGCTATAATATTTTTTGGTGGTTCTATTAATATGTTTTTCTTGTAAAGTATAGATTGTATAATTTACACTTCAATCTGAATACAACAGTTTATCAAAAATGTTCGAAATTCTGTCGAAAATAATTATTACGTAAGCGGCAGAGCTTGATGACGCAGGGAACTCCGCATATTGTGGAATTAAAGGTTAAAATAAATAAATACGATTATTAATTGTTATATATAAGCTATATAACTATACAAACTATTTAAGCACTGGCATAAAAGTGTAAGTATGCACTCAAGGTTTTAACACCTTCAATATAGTTGGCAACATCCAACTTTTCATTAATAGAATGAGCACCATCATCACCTTTACCCATTGGTAATAATAAGACATTGGTCTTTAATTGCTCTTCAAAAGTTAGTGTAATAGGAATTGAACCACCTTCTCTAGTAAAATCTGGATCAACATTCCAAACCAATTTGGTTGCTTTAGCAGCAGCAGTGAAAGACTCATTGAATGGATCAGATTTCCAATAGTTACCATCATGAATTAATTCAGCTTTTAAAGTGTTTGGTGATTTTAATTCAGAAAACTTTTTATTAATGTAATCAACAACTAATTCATTTAATTTTGCTGAATCCATATCAGGGACAGTTCTAATAGAGAATTTACCAGAGACTTTAGCTGGAATAACAGTTTTAGCTCCACCAGCAGAGAAAGCACCTTCAATACCATGTAATGATAATGATGGGTATCTCCATCTATGCATTAAAATATCTTTCTTATTTTGGAAAATGGCAGTTTTAGATCCAGAAGCTAAGTTTAATTCATCTACATCAAATTCAATTGGATCGTATAATTTAGATTCTTCTTCAGTTAAAGGGGCAACCATTTCATTAACACCAGGGATTCTAATAGTACCATCAACATCAACTAATTCACCCATAACTTTAATTAAATCAGTCATAGGTTCATGAATAACACCACCAAAAATACCAGAATGTAAATCAGCACCTGGGCCTTTAACAATAATTTGATAATAGTTACAACCTCTTAAACCATAAGTTAAAACTGGTTTTTTAGTACCTAACCAGTAATTATCAGAGATACAAACGGTATCAACACCTTTAAAATACCCATTAGCTTCATCTGCAATCAATTGATCCAAACCTAAAGAACCAGATTCTTCCATACCTTCAAAACAACAAACTAAATTGACAGGTAATTCTAATCCTAAATTTTTATGAGCTTCAATAGAATTTAACCATCCCATAACAGGACCTTTATCATCAGTAGATCCTCTACCAAATAATTTAGAATCTTTTTCAACTAATGTAAAAGGATCAGAATTCCAACCATCTTCCAACAAAGCAGGTTGAACATCATAATGACCATAAATTAAAACAGTTTTCTTAGCTGGATCATTACCAAATTTAGCTAAAACAATTGGAGGTAATTGTAAGCCTTTAGTGGAAACTGGAGGAGGCTGTTCACCTAAAGGTTTTATAGTGATATCTAAAGCACCTAATTTAGTTAATTCGGATTCTAAGAAATGAGCCATTTCAACAACTTTTGGTCTTAAAGTTTCGTCACCAGAAACAGATGGAATGGCAACAGCTTTAGATAATCTATCAATAAAAGCTGGTTTTAACTTGTTAATTTCATCAAATAATGGTTTTAATGTATTTTCAACAGACATCTTTGAACTTGTGCTATAAGATGAAGAAAATTGGTAATTTTTGATAAGATAAGAGGAGATGGAATGAGCCTGTAAAAGATTGAGTCTAGTAGAAGTACAATTGAAAGGACGTAATAGGTTCTTAAAAGAGAACAGGGTTGATTTCATCAATTCTGGAAAGATCAAAAGAAAGAGTAGAAGAATTCCAAATGCAAAAAAAAAGCACAAGGTCAGAAACTAGAAAACCCATCGCATTGTTCCACACTTCATTCTGCCCTTCCATCATATGGCGCTCTTGGGGAAACCTGGTTAAATCGTCCCGTCGAGCGTTCCGTCGCTCATCCAGTGGAGAGTCAAGTTGGCCGATCGACCCCATCCGTGAAATACCGAAAAAGCGCGGAACTCGCCAATGGTCGACCACTCGACACGCTATCACTTGCCAAAAAGACACACCCACTGAACACTCATTCGACATCCGTCTCGACAACTCCAATATGACTCTTTTTGAATCAGATCCGCCGTCGATGTGAATAATTTTTCAGCCACCTAGAAAAATCAACGACGAACTCCAGTTGGAAATACAATTGAGTCACATTCATCAGTATAAAAAGATTTCCTTCCCCTTTTCTTCTTATCTTATCTCCCCTCTTTTTGACCGTTTTCTTAATAATCAAATATATTAAAATACAAAGTTCAAGATGTGTGGTATCTTCGCAGCTTACAACGTTCCTGAAGTGGAACAATTTAAAGACAAAGCTTTACAATACTCCAAAAGAATTAGACATAGAGGTCCTGATTGGTCTGGTAACCTGATTGCCAACAACACTATCTTATGTCATGAAAGATTAGCCATTGTTGGTTTAGATTCTGGTGCTCAACCAATTACTTCTCCAGATGGTAGATATGCTTTGACTGTTAATGGTGAAATTTATAACCATATTCAAATCAGATCAGAATTAAAAGATTACAAATTCAAAACTTTAAGTGACTGTGAACCAATCATTCCATTATTTGAAAAATATGGCCTTGATGCTCCAAAACATTTAGACGGTATGTTTGCTTGGGTTTTATATGACAAGAAAGAAGACAGAGTTATTGCTGCTAGAGATCCAATTGGTGTTACTACTTTATACATGGGTAGATCTTCCAAGAACCCAAAAACTATTTTCTTTGCTTCTGAATTAAAATGTTTAACTGATGAATGTGATGAAATTACTGCTTTCCCTCCAGGTCATATTTATGATTCAAACACTGATAAATTCACCAGATATTTCAACCCAGATTGGTGGAACGAAGATAGAATCGCTAATGTTCCAGTTGATTATAAAAAAGTTAGAGAAACTTTAGAAATGGCTGTTAGAAAGAGATTAATGGCTGAAGTTCCATACGGTGTCTTATTATCTGGTGGTTTAGATTCTTCTTTAATTGCATCCATTGCTGCTAGAGAAACTGCTAAAGCCGCTAAAGAAGTTGAAGGTCAAAGTGAAGGTATTGATGCTTCTCATACTTTAACTGGTGTTGATGATCAAGGTCATTTATCATTAACTGGTTGGGCTAGATTACATTCTTTTGCTGTTGGTTTACCAGGTGCTCCAGATTTGATTGCAGCTAAAAAAGTTGCTAAATTCTTGGGTACTATTCATCATGAACATACATTCACATTACAAGAAGGTTTTGATGCTTTAAGTGATGTCATTTACCATTTAGAAACTTATGATGTTACTACAATTAGAGCCTCTACCCCAATGTATTTGTTATCTAGAAAAATTAAAGCTCAAGGTGTTAAGATGGTTTTATCAGGTGAAGGTTCTGATGAGATCTTTGGTGGTTACTTATATTTTGCTGCTGCACCATCTCCAGCTGAATTCCATACTGAATGTGTTAAAAGAGTGAAGAACTTACATTATGCTGATTGTTTGAGAGCTAACAAGTCAACGATGGCTTGGGGTTTGGAAGCTAGAGTTCCATTCTTAGACAAGGATTTCTTGCAATTATGTATGAACATTGATCCAAAGGATAAATTAATTGATCAAAAATCTGGAAAGATTGAAAAATACATTTTGAGAAAGGCATTTGATACTAAGGATGATCCAACTGCTAAACCATACTTACCTGATGAAATCTTATGGAGACAAAAAGAACAATTCTCAGATGGTGTTGGTTACTCTTGGATTGATGGTTTGAAAGATCTTGCTGAAAGATCTGTTTCTGATGAAGAATTTGCTAATCCAAAACCAGAATGGGGTACCGATGTTCCAACTACTAAAGAATCGTACTTCTTCAGATGTAAATTTGATGAATTATTCCCTCAAAAAGCTGTTGCTTCCACTGTTATGAGATGGATTCCAAAGGCTGAATGGGGTTGTAACGAAGATCCATCTGGTAGATATGCTAAAATACATGAAGCTGCTGTCACTGAAAAGCAATAAGTTGAAAAAGTATTTAGATAATTAAAAAGGGTTTATAAAATTTTAATCAACTATTTTTTACTTTGTTTTGCTTTTATGTTTTTTAGAGGGTTAACTTAAGTTTGGTTTCCTGTGTTTAGTTTGTTTCTTCAGTGAGTAATTCTATTTATATATCTGATAGTTGATTCTTTTTCAATTTTATTACTCTTACTTTTCCTTTTTTGATATCATTAAACGTATCATATATTTCAAATAATCATGAAAAATTCTGTGATAATTATATTTCAAAAAGAAATCAGTATTTTTGGGGAAAGGTTTCCAGTAGTTTTTCACCAACCAATAGATTTTTGTGTGAATAAAAAATCGAAATACGTAAATGAAAAGAACAGAATAAGGACTCCTCCAACAGTGATTAAAAAGGAGTAGGTAAAAGAGGATTTCATTTAATATATATTTTTTAAAAAAAAAAGAAAATAAAAAAGTTGAGAGATATGAAAAGTAAAAACAAAGGGAGTTAAGTATATACTTATATGATTTAAGGGAAAAAAAGATTAAATATATCAAACAAATTTGAAAACAGAGATCAGTAAGCTCAGAACTGAATTAGATTAAAAATCGGAGAATATCAGTAATGGTAATCGTTAGTAAGGCAAGTAAGCAAAAGACAAAGAGTAGAAAACAAAAAAAGTACAAGCCATTTTCAGCAATTAACCAGTAACAAAAAGCATTATATAATCCAATAATATTAAAATCTTATAAATAAAGTTGATCAGAGTATTGTTTAATATGGCTATCACTATCACTATCACTATCACTATTATTATAATTACTATTATAATGCATTTTTTTTAGTCAGATATTCAAACCTACTAAACGTATAACCAATAAATGGTAAGTCTTCTTTGGTAACATCAGTAGTTCCACCATTCTTTTTCATTCTTTCTCTTGCCTTGGAAGCTTCAGCCAAAGCAGGTGAATCAGGAATATTATCAAGATCTTCAGTAGGGAAAAATCTAGTATCGGCAATGGATTTCAAACTTAACTTTGGATTGAATGGAGCTTCAACATTTCTCATATCTTCCCAAACAACACCATTAAAGAATGGGTGGCTCTTTATCTCATCAGCTCCTCCAAGTGTTCCTATTCTATCCCCAGCATTACTCAGAAGACACAAAATCAGGTCTTCGGCTTCTGGACTTAAATGTATATCATCTGGGAAATACAAAGTTTCTTCCCAGTTGAGAATCTTCTTATATGTCTCTAATGGTGTTTCAGAGCAAAATGGAGCCCAACCAATTAAACACTCAAACATGATAGCACCAAGAGACCACCAATCACATTCTTTTCCGTAACCTTTGTTTAATAAAAGTTCAGGAGCGATATAATCTGGTGTACCAACTGTTGAATATGCCATTAATCTTCTTGATTTTCTCCAAGTTTGAATTTGTTCTCTTGTAGATATTGTTAAGTTGATTGGGTCAACCATGACTGAATTTCTTCCCATGTTTGGTTTTTGATTGGTAGTTACTGGTCCTTCTTTTAGTAATTTGTGATAATAATTTGCATCATGAGTTTTATGGAAACCTGTGGATAGACCAAAATCAGATAACTTAATATGTCCTCTCATATCAATCAAAATATTATCAGGTTTGATATCTCTATGGATAAATCCCAATTTATGCACAGCTTCAATTGCCAATATACATTCAGCCATATAAAATCTTGAAATATCTTCTCCAAAGATCTGCCAATTGATCAACATTGTCATTAAATCTCCTCCTGGTAAGAACTCCATTATCAAATATAGATATAAAGGATCTTGAAAAGAATAATATAGAGAAACAACCCAAGGAGAATTGGAACCAGCCATCACATCCCTTTCAGCTTTCACATGGGCCAATTGATCTTTTTTGTACATTTCACTTTTCAATAGTGTTTTCATAGCATATATCTTACCAGAATCTTTCTTTTGAACTAATCTAACTTCACCAAATGCACCTTTTCCAATAACTTTAATTGTATTGAAATCTTCTAACGTAAGTCTAGTTCTACGTAATCTTAAAAATTGGGATTCATTCTTACCAAATATTTGTAATTCTCTATTCTTACGCTCTACTGATGATTCTAGGCCTAATTTGTTCTCAAATGCAATTCGCCTTTGGTTTCTTTCAATAGCATGCTCAATAGAAATTTTATAGTAATTTTCCAAAGTTAATTTTATACCAGCTGTTTTGTCCTGAGCAGCTTTAGAGAACTTTTCAGGGTGACGCTCAAAATAAACGTATTCTGATTTATGTGGTGAATTCAGCAATTGTTGCTGAGATTGGGATTTTTGTTTAAAAGACTGTGATTGTATATTAGCTTGTGCTTTAGCTTGAGTAATGTCTAACAAAGTAGATGGTTGTGAACGCTGGTACTGTTTGAAATTATTGAACTCGGTGGCTTTTAAGCTAGAATTACTATTACTGTTTCCTAGTTGATAAGAAAAACCAGCAGGTTGTTGTATTGGTTTTTTTGCTGATATTAAGGAAGAAGAGTTTGATTGAACTGGGGCAAGTAAATTGTTGGACTGAATACTTTTCGAAGGACTAGAAGGAGCACATAAGTCTGTAAATTGTGCTGAATTTGCTGGAGAAGATCCATAAATGCTTTCACCATAAGTTTGTGGAACAGCTTGAAAGTCATCTAATTCTAAATTATCATCATTTTTTCGTTGAGTAGGGTTTAGTTGTTGACCTGGATTTTTCTGGTTTAGTAAATTCTGTTGAAAAAAGTTATTATTGGAAAACTGTGTTTGCTGTTGATCTTGCTGTTGCTGTTGCTCTTGCTGTTGATATTGATGTTGTTGAAATTCATGAAATGGTTGCTGTTGTTGCTGTTGTTGCTGTTGTTGCCGTTGTTGCTGTTGGTACGGGTAGACAGGGTTCTGCTGGGCAGTATAAAAATGCTGCTGCTGCTGCTGCTGCTCGTTACCAAACATCTGAGCTGATTATTTCTAAATGTTGAACAACTTCTGAAATACAGGTTGAACACAAAACATGAAGAAACATCAAAGATTATTATGACATTAGCAAATAGGAATTACCCAACTACAAAACCAAAGAACCAAAAAACTCGGTGCTACGTAGCTAAGTGTTACAAGGCGTATTGGATTCACCTCACCTCACACGGGCTCCTGATTACTCTGTGGCCTGGGGCAGCTAAGCGGGAATTTCCTCTGGTTAACAGGTTCAAGCTGAGTGATTCCAGGTAATCATATATACATGAGAAGGTTGGTGGAACACGTAAGACCAGAGTGAGAAACTTGAAAACCAAATGAAGGGTTAGAGTTTTTGGTAGAAATCAATGCCAAAAAAAAAATGGGTTTGAAAATACGCGGCGCTGTGGCACCGGTATGGCAGCGGCTCATCTGCCCACTAAAATCAGCTGCTCATAGTTTAAAACTAACGTTGCACGGGCCCAGTATAATGTCTAGTTGACGGTTGAAGAGCTTGAAACAGAAGCTGGTTAAAGACCTGGTGTAGGACCTTGAAGTTTAAAAAAATTATGAGTAAAAGAGCTTTTGTGCACGTAAAATTTCCAAAAACGGAGAAAGTAATTGACAGTGGTTAGAATAATAGGTGATGATTTTAATGAACAGGCAAATGTTTTTGTTACAAACAAATAAAGCAATTTCTAAATGTCTTTGTAATTTGAATAATATTTAGAAAATATATCAATGTCAAAATTTAGAATTTAGAACACAACTATAGCAAAGAAATAGTTGGTTCAAGTATCTCTGATCTTCAGCATCACAAAATTTAATTTGGTGCACGGATGCGCTGAGTCAGTGAGAGACGGAGATAATGATATCTGCGATTGGTGTGGTGGCTCATTTTGCTTTGAACAAGTCAATTCTTATCAAATACTCAAAATGTGGTCTAAGTTTCAATACTCTTTCAATCTATTGTATGAATAACACCCCTGATATACTCTGTTCCTTGATCAAATGATTTCTTAGGGTATATGTTATGTCAGTAGAGCGTGGATCCAAGAGATTCCAAGATTCCAAGAAGCCAAGAATCCCCAAGAATGTAAGATCCTCACAAAAAAGTTCAACCTTTTCTTGATCTTCAATGAATAACCACAATCCACAGTTTATTTGCTTCTCTTTTTGTACAGTGCAAACTGGCTTGCTTTCTGTATTGTGGTGTCAATATGCTGCAAAAGTATGTTTTGCTTAGATCAACTTGAAATCAACTAATTTGAAGTTCGAATTATCACTTGTATTAGGAATTTTACTGCCTCTCTTTTGACATCTCAACTCCTTATTCCTTTTTTGTATAAATATCTTGCTATATGCCCATCTTTGAAATCTTTCAGGCTAAAATGTATTTATTAGCAATCATAGCTTGAAACCCAAAAAAAAAATTAGTAATCCTCAATCATGACGAAAGGATATACTTTTGAAAAGTTTCAGCATCACCATGAGCATCATCATTCGAGTGATGAAGCAGAACCTATATCAAAATCTAACGAGTATACTGTTGCTGAAGATAACATTTCTGGAACTTCCATTTCTTCTGATGAAGAACCCTATATTGATTTAAGTGTCAAAGAAACTGAAGAAGATTTAATCAGACATCAAAAATGGACTTACAGACTTGCTAAATATTTTTGGGATGGATTAGGAAAGCATCCAAAAGAGCAAACTTTTTTACTCAAGTTGGATTGGTTCTTGTTATCCAGTTCTATGTGTGGTTACTTTATTAAGAATTTAAATCAGTCAAATATTAATACCGCTTATGTTAATGGTATGAAAGAATATTATAATATGGAGAAGAATCAATTGAACTATATGTCTACTCTTTGGACTGTTGGTTATATTGTTGGTGCTATTCCTTCCAATTTAATTTTACATAGAATTTCAGCTAGATACTATTTAGGTGGTTTGGAAGTAATTTGGGCAATTTTAACTGTTCTTATGATTACATGTAAAGAAGATAATATCAAAGGAATGTATGCTATTCGATTTTTCATTGGGCTAACTGAAGCAGGTTATTTCCCAGGTTTGGAATATTTGGTTGGCTCATGGTATAGTCCTACAGAGTTATCTAAAAGATCTTCTTATTTTGCTGTTGCTGGTGTTTCCGCAAGTTTGATCTCTGGTCCTTTACAACAAGCTGTGCTAACTAGATTTAAGCATTCATCATTAGCTCCATTCAAATGGATGTTTGTTTTTGATTGTATTATTTCTTTTCCAATTGGAATTTATACTATGTTTGTTGATCCAAACACACCATCAACTACTGATGCTTGGTATTTTACTAAGACTGATAAATTAGTTGCTTTGGAAAGAAGAAGAATAATTGGTGCTCAATTAAACACTAGACAAAAATACACTTGGAAAAAAATCAAATCATTTTTCAATACTTGGCATATTTGGGTTTTCCCAGTCTTATTCTTATGTTACAATAATACATGTGCTGCTATCAGTCAACCTACTTTCACTCAATGGATGAAGGTTAGTTTAGGTTTACCTTCGAGTAAATATAATATCTATCCTTCTATTCTTTATGGTGCCGCTATTGGTATTACATTAACGATTGCTTATTTACATGATTTCTTAGGAGGTAAATTGAATCATATATTTGTTTCATTGTTTTTTGTTTTCATGATTTTTGGTTGTGCCTGTTTATCTGTTTGGAATATCCCTAGAGGATTACATTGGGCTTCATATTTTATTATTGGTATTCCTACTAGTTGGGGTCAACCACAAATTTTTTCTTGGGTTAATAGATTGTTATTCCAAGATGATATGAAAAGAAATTTTGTGGTTGTTATTACAAATACTTTAGCATATGTGACCAATGCATGGATTCCAATTTTGGTTTGGGATACTAGAGATGCACCGGAATATTTTATTGGTTTCACCTATACCGCTTGTTTGGCTTCTGTTGGGTTATTGACTACTGGTGTAGCTTATTATCTTACAAGAAGAGATGCAAAACGTCTTGAAGCGCAAAATATCCTTTTTGCTCAAAATATTTAAAATATTTAAAATTCTAATTCATTTTATTTTACTTCAATTTCTGCTTTTTTTTATATCTATTTTAATTTATTATTTATTTTATGTTCAAGTAATTAGGAAAAAACCGTAATCTAAGTTGATTGAAGAGGAAAGGTACAATATAGAGTCACTCTCTGTAGAGCGAAATATGATGTCTTATTCAAGACGTTTAAGCATTCCTCAACTCCATTGGCCATGCTAAAGATATCCATAGGTCGAGTCCTGTAACAATATCTGGTTAGTATATGAAAACTTTAATTTTCTGATATTTTAGTAACTCTATTGTAAGATGAGAAAAAAGGAATTGGGGTTATTTTAGGTATTCCGAAGATTCTTTGTTATCTTCTTTTTTTGTTGCTTTTACTTTTGCTTTTACTTTTGTTCTAATTTAAATTTACCATATATCTTTCACTACCTTAAAATAATTTGCTAAAAATTAATGAATAGCTATATAGATCTTGTTTTGAGAGTTCCTTTAGAATTAAAACAGCTTATCTTTGCTTATAGCTTAAAAAACATAAAAGGATTAGACAAAAGATTGAAACAATTCCTTGATATAATTTCACTATGCAGCAGATACTCTCAGTTTGATATTGAATATTCCAGCCCTAATACACAAATAGGAGAGTTCTACGAAGCTTTCATTCTAACATCTCCATGTTTACCCAATAACCATGGTATCCATTTCAGAATGTTTGTTGGTAGTTATTCTTCTCATAATCTTTTGAAAATTGTGAGAGAAGATTTGAAAATTATTAGAAGATTTAATGTCCCAGAATGTTATTTAAAATCTGAACTAATTGATGAGTTAATTAAGTACTCTAGAGAGATAGTGGTATATAATTTAAATAGAAGAACTGAACTAAAAAATCATGTTAAAGAGAAATTAGTAGGTGTTGTTCAAATAAATCTACAATTCGATCCAGTTATTGAGAACGTGCAAGATTTTGGATTTTTAAAGGAATTCACATTGGGTGTTCGTGAAGATTTTGAGTCATATAAAGATATTACAAAACTAAAAAATGAACATGTTAAGGTTCAAATGATACTCTATGTTCCCAAAAGTTTCCTTAAAAAAAAGAAATTTCAAGAATTTATAAAACTTAAAGTAAATTTAACATTGGATTATTTGTTAGCTCCTTTCACTTATGATGAAATTCCTTTATTGAACCATTTTTCAAAAATTAATACATTAGCTATTAATCATAATGATCATTTCAAATCAATACCTTTATTGAACTGCATTACTGCTACTATCACAAAGTTGATTATAGACTCTAGAACTGATGAATGTCATCGCTTAAAAATTATGAAAAGTAACATAAAAAGATTAGACATTCGTTGTAAGAGTTGTTATGGCGACTTTTCAAAAATTCATGAGATTGAAAGTTTAAGGATAAGAACCTCAAAAACAGATATGGAAACTTTGAATACTTTACCAGATGGATTAACAAGATTGGAAGTTGCGGTTATGATCGAATCAAACGATTTAAATTTTAGGAGATTCAAGGTTCCCAAAGACTTACTAAGACTCACTTATAGAAACGACTATGGATTTACTGGAACTAATCAAATAAAATTTATTGCAAGGAATAGAGAGCAAATAAATAGATATACTAAATCCAAGAGATACTTAAATTAATATAATTTGAATATTTTCATTTAACAAATTCAAGATCAGCCTTCATGCTGCTACCATGCACCACCAAAAGATCATCAATAATTTTCTAACTATTTTTTTTCTTCAAACACATAGCCTATAAATAGTAAGTTTCCTAAAAAGTATATAAAAGGAGAAATTCAGATGCATATTAAATAATAAAGATTGAATCAAAAGAAAAATTTGATAATTGTCAATCAAAATATTAGAATGTGATTCATGGTTGTGTAATTTGGGGAATATTTCATATCATCTTTTTCAAATAGATTATACACACACATACAACACACACTCACATAAATTTTTTTAGTTTCCAGAAGTTATCTTATATATAATTTCAAGTAAACTAATCTTCTTTATATAACACTTTAAACTAATGAAGAGCGCTGAAAAGAGAATAATAGAGAAAGCAGGGGCCTCGCCGCGACGCCTGCTGCTATAAATAAAACACCCGTACCTCCCCGGATATTAACCAGGGTTCAATTTCCTAATTCAGACTTGGAACAGCTCTAGACAAATCACATTTATATCTAACACAGCCTACTACCTATCCAACTAAACAAGTATCAACTTTTTGTTTGAGAGTATGGATGGATAATTCGGATATAATATAATGTTTTGTCTGTTTGTGTACCTTGCTTTTCTTCAGTTTTGAGTAATAGTGATCATAATCATTGAGAAAGTTTCAGCTTAAGCTTACTTATTAAATAGCTTAACCATATTTGATACACTACAATCAAGAAGAATTAATTCATCTTGGCTATTACTTAACGGCGGCTTTCAACAGTTTTTCTTGTTCTAACAATACACGCACAATAATAACAATAGATGATGAAAAATAGTTTTCCATCTTTATACATATACTCATTACTTTTATCATTGAGTAATGCTTTGGATATAACTACTGGTGACAAGGATTCCATTTGTTCCGCAAGTTCATTAATTGTGGAAGGGATATTGGATTACTACCAAGGTACAACATATGGAGGAACTGTTGGTATGTTTGTGGGGCCATATTATTGGTGGGAAGCAGGTGAAGCATTTGGAAGTTTGATCAACAATTGGTATTATTGCCAAAATGATACATATGAAACATTAATATATGATGCTTTAATTGCTCAAAGAGGTTCTGATAATGATTATATTCCATCAAATCAATCGATGACAGAAGGTAATGATGATCAAGCATTTTGGGGTTTTGCCGTTATGGAAGCCACTGAAAGAAACTTTACAAATCCACCAGAGGATGAACCAGGTTGGTTAGCTTTATCTCAAGCTGTTTATAATACAATGGCTTCAAGATGGGATGATGCTGATTGTGGTGGTGGATTAAGATGGCAAATTTTCACTTGGAATTCAGGTTATGATTACAAAAATACTATTTCAAATGCATGCTTATTCTTAATGGCTGCAAGATTAGCAAGATATACTCAAAATGATACTTATGTCGATGGTGCTGAAAAAGTTTATGATTGGCTGACAAATACAACAAAATATATTGTTGACGATAATGGTGCCTATCAAGTTTATGATGGTGCCAATATTGGTACTGACAGTTGTGGAACAATTAGTGAAAAACAGTGGAGTTATAACCATGGTATCATGCTTGCAGGAACAGCTTACTTATACAATTATACACATGATGATTTCTGGTTAGAAGAAGTGGGTAAATTTTATCAAGGTATTAGTAACACTTATATTGAAAGTAACATTATATACGAGAGACAATGTGAAGATTCTGCTACTTGTAATAATGATCAAAAATCATTCAAGTCAATTTTCTCTAGATGCTTGGCAGCAACAGCTAGACTTGTACCTGAGTATTCTGATAAAATCATGACTATTATTGAGGCTTCAGCAGAAGGAGCTGCAAAATCATGCTCTGGTGGTCGTGATGGACACACTTGTGGGGTTAATTGGCGTAAAGGTAGCTACGATGATAGTTATGGATTAGGACAACAGATTTCAGCTTTAGAGGTTATTCAAAGTACTTTAGTTTTACAAATGAAAGGCCCATTTTCCAATGATACAGGTGGTAGTTCAACGGGTAATTCCAATGCAGGTTTAGGTGCTAAAGATAATGTTAATGTGAATCAAATGACCATAACTCAAAAGGATAAAGTTGGCGCAGCTATTACTACAGCAGTTGTATTAGCTGTATTTATTGGAGTAAGTATTTGGATGGTTATTTGATTGTAACTGTCAATGTGAATTCTGTTATTGACTGGCACTTATGTTTTTTGTTTTCTGAAATCCTAGTTATAGTATTATATTCATTGTAAGCCCGACATTGCTACCAGGACAGGACCCCTTCTAAGCTTTCTGGGCTTAGAAGAGCAGGAATCTCACAAGCCTGTTGTCTAAGCCCCACCCTGGAAGAGACCCCACCCGTGCACCATCTCGACCCACCTCATTTTCACTCATTCTTCATTCAAGTAATTAGTATGATTGGCCATCTATTATGAATTCGCTTTGTTGTTTTTTTGCAATTCCGCTTTTTTTCTGATTTGATCGTTCCAAATTACGCCAGTTCCATAGGACTTTTTCAAAGGTCTTTATCTTCATTATTATCTTTGTTATTAAAAGGAAAACAGATTTCTATATACACTCAGACTCCCTTAGATTGAAATTCAGACGCACGCTTTGTTTTTTCACTTTCCTTTTCAATTTCAATTCCAACTTCAACAAACTTTCAATAAAATTACGTTATGAAACTTCGTCTATCAAACTTGAAGCTTTTTCTATACATAACATCTTTTCTATCTCTTAGTGTCTCTGGAGTTTCACTTACCGTTGGCGATACAGATTCTGTTTGCTCTGCAACAGCATTAATTACCCAGGGTATATTGGATTATTATCAAGGTACAACATATGGAGGAACTGTTGGTATGTTTGTGGGGCCATATTATTGGTGGGAAGCAGGTGAAGCATTTGGAGGTTTAATCAATAACTGGTTCTATTGTCAAAATGATACATATGAAACATTAATATATGATGCTTTGATGGCTCAAAGAGGTGCTGATAATGATTATATTCCTGCAAATCAATCGATGACAGAAGGTAATGATGATCAAGCATTTTGGGGACTTGCTGTTATGGAAGCCGCTGAAAGAAACTTTACAAATCCACCAGATGATGAACCAGGTTGGTTAGCTTTATCTCAAGCTGTTTATAATACAATGAATGCAAGATGGGATGAAGATAATTGTGGTGGTGGATTAAGATGGCAAATTTTCACTTGGAATTCAGGTTATGATTATAAAAATACTATTTCAAATGGATGTTTGTTCTTAATGGCTGCAAGATTAGCAAGATACACTCAAAATGATACTTACATTGAAACTGCTGAAAAAGTTTATGACTGGTTAACTAATACTACTGGTTTCATTGTCGATGATAATGGTGCTTACCAAGTTTATGATGGTGCCAATATTGGTACTGATAGCTGTGGTACCATTGGTCAACAACAATGGTCTTATAATCATGGTGTTATGCTTATGGGAACTGCTTATTTGTATAATTTAACAGAAGATGAATACTGGTTAGGTGAAGTTGGAAAATTTTATCAAGGTTGTACTATTTATTTCAGAAATAATATCATGTATGAAAGACAATGTCAAGATTCAGATACATGTAACAATGATCAAAGATCTTTCAAATCCATTTTTTCAAGAAGTTTGGCTGCGACTGCTAAATTGGTTCCTAGTTATAGAGATGAAATTATGACACTAATTGATGCCTCTGCTGAAGCTGCTGCAAACTCTTGTTCTGGTGGTATTGATGGACACACCTGTGGTTTAAATTGGGAAGCAGGCAAATATGACGAGAAATATGGATTAGGTGAACAAATGTCAGCTTTAGAAGTCATTCAAAGTACTTTAGTCTTGAAGTTTGATGCTCCATACTCCAACCAAACTGGTGGGACTTCATCTGGTGATGCCAATGCAGGTTTGACAGCTACAGACAGTGTTAATGTCAATGAAATGACAGTCTCTCAAAAAGATAAAGTTGGTGCTGCTATTGTAACAGCAATCGTGTTAGCAGTCTTTATGGGATTAGGTGTTTGGATGATTTTGTAATTAATACTTTTATTTAATTTAAATTGAGTTATCTTAAAATTTTTTCTTTTCTTCTTTTTGCTATTTCTTCTACTGTTTTTTTTTTTGGTTTATTTGAATTTACGATTGTTTCTATATTTGAATGCTGGTTATGGTTTCATTTTTTCGGCCCTTTCTTAGGCCTACTTTTTAGTCTGTATTATTTTTATTAGTTCCATTATAGAATGCCGTACATTTTTTTCATTAGAAAAGACCATTAATTAGAATAAAGAAGTTTATTAAGGGTGTGTTGCTGCACCACGAATTGCTGTGCCACTTGATAAGACTTTTTTTTTTTTGAGATAAAGGTAAACAGTATCATGTGTGATGAAGTTTCAAGCTTACGCTACCTAAATCCCTTGAAGTTTATCAATATATAACAATACAGCAATGTTCAAAAAGAAAAGCATATCTTCAATAGATTCCAAAAATACGATACAAAACCTCAAAAAAGATTTCTATGATTATCTCTGTAAAATTATCTTAATTGGACCATCTGGTTCAGGAAAGACATCAATACTTCACAGATTCGTTAAAGGTGACTTTCCAACATTAAAGTCACAAACTATAGGTGTTGAATTCAGCTCTAAAGTGTTACCTCCTTTCACTCAAACATCAGGCACAAGCTCAAACGATGCCAGTGGCACAACTCCAGGTATTCTACCTAGTAACACAATCGATAGTATTGGTCCTGGAGTTGGAGTTAGATTGAAACTTCAATTATGGGATACAGCAGGTCAAGAAAGATTTAGATCTTTGACTAGAAGTTATTACCGTGCAGCAGCTGGTATTGTTATGGCATTTGATTTAAGTGACAAGCAAACTTTACTAGAATTAAAAGATTTTGTTTTAGACGCTGTTAATTTAACTGAAGAGACAGTTAGTGTTATCGTTATCGGAAATAAACTGGATTTAGTTGGATCAACGAATACGAGGAATCCAAATTGGGTTACTGATCACGAAATTGAAGAATTTCTTACTTATGTTGAAGAAATGTTACATTCGAATGTCAAATTCTTAAAAGTTAGTGCTTTGGAAAATATCAAAGTGACTGATATTTTTCAACAACTGGCTTCTTCAATAATAACAAAGGTTGAGTTAGGTATATTAGACCCTGAAAATTCTAACTCTGGTGTTCAGTATGGAAATATTGGTTTTGATTTGGATGGATTCAGTACTATTGGTTCAAATAACTCTTCAGTTTTGTTTGGAAGTAGTGAAACCATCAATGGTGGAGGGAGATTAAATAAGAGAAATATTAGAATTAGCTCTGCATTTCCTAGACAGCATGAACCTACTAGGAAATATGGATGTTGCTGATATCATTCACTTTGGTTTTATTTTTCATTCTAACTTATTTTAAATGCGTTGCACCATATTGCATTTTTATTTGATATTTTTCTTCTCTGGGGGTAAATTTTAATTAAATTTTTTTTTCTATTTTAGTATCATTCGATTGCATATACATTTACTCATTCAATAATATACATTGATAAAAAAAGCGTATATAGAATACAAAAATAAATTACTCCAATTCAAGGTTAATATTAACAATGAAAGAATCAATGAACGGAAATCCTCTAGCATCCGTTTCTTCTTTTGTTAAAACATCAACAATGACTTTTTCTTCCTCTTCTATCTTTCTGGAATCATCCTCATATGCCCCTTGATCAAATTCATCTTCTTTTTCTTCGTAATCAATATTCTCTTCAATTTCTTCAAAATCTGGAGCTAAAGCAGACCATTTTTGAGGAATGATAGTTGACCAGATGTAAACAGTTCCTGTATCCATACCAGTAGAAACAATTGATACATTTCTAAAATTCCAATCAACTTCTATCAATTCCTCGATTGAACCTTCCAAAATCTTGATTAATGATCCAAGACCAGTTTCCCATATATATATATCATGTGTAGCACCTAAAGTTGAAGCACATAAATATTCTCCTGTATTGTTAAATTTGAGGGAGTTCCACTGAAGTCTATTGACGGCATCTTGATATTTATGTTCTAATTCAAATTCTTCATCAACAATATTCTCTGGTACTTTAAATTGTCTTGCTACTCTATCGCTTGCATTGACAACAATTTTAGCTAAATTAGGCGATATTTCAATACCTTTAATATTAGAATTACATATTTTCATTGATTTGACTGTCTTCAAACTTGATGCATCAATGATATTCATCCAACCTTTATTTGTACCCGTGTAAACATATTTCCCATCACTTTGAACTGAAGCAACTAAAGTGTAATGCTTAGGTATTTTCTTGGTTTTTTTAGATAATATAGTTTCATCTCCACTTGTAGTTCCATCTTGTTGATATTCCAATGGGTCGGTTTCCAATTTAGTTAAAATCTGAGAATCATTATCCTTGATATCTACAAACACAGGATCATCTTCTAACAATGCAGCAACGTATTTGAAGACCGTACCTGGTATTAAAACACATTTCCAAATAGGACCTTCAAAATAGGTTGTCCTTATCACTTTACTAGAATCTAAATCCCATAAATTTACTTTCCAATCTCTAGATGATGATAAGATGTATCTACCACAATGAGACCAATTTAAAGAAGTGATTGATCTTGTATGATCTCTTAAAATCTTGATAATGTTGTTGGTATCCCTATCAATTATAACAATAGTACCATCTATTAAACCAGAGGCTAGATAGTCACCTTTGTAATTGTATTGAACTGAAGTTGAATGCCCATAAGAGAGAGTTTGTGTAAGAGTTTCCGGGTGCTCACTGGCCACTGCAAAGGGGTCCAATAGTGCCAAATTCATGATTCAAAAATTAAGCAAATACTAACAATCTTGATGATAAATCGTGATAATCGTCCAGTTATTCAATCGAAATGACATCCATTATAAAATTAAAAATAAACACGGTTTTTTGAAATGACAAAAAAAAAATACCGGAGCGTTCAGTGAGAAAGTTGAGAATCAGAAAATCAGAACGACGTGTCGAAACTCGAACACTCATAACAAACAACATATACTATTTTTACCTTCAAATAAAGCAAAATCAAAGCAAAACAGATAATTTATAATAGAATCACTTTTTCAAAATGATGGTTCAATCTTTATCAACATATATTTGGTTTTTGATCACACTACTGGTCACTCCTTCTTTTGCTGCTGTTCATTTCTATTTAGATTCTGGAGAAACAAAGTGTTTTTATGAAGATTTAGCAACAGGTTCTTTACTGTTAATTAAATATAAACTAGAACTTTCAGTTGATGGTAATGTCTATCTAGAGTCACCTCGTGGAACTACAGATATTTTCTTTACAGTTGAAGAATTATTCGATAAAAATCATTTGGTTGCATCACAACGTGGAGCAAATCAAGAATTCCTATTTACTGCATTCGATGGTGGGGAACACAAGGTTTGTTTAAGACCTCAAACAAATCAAGGTTATAAAATAAACCATAAAGCTAGAGTTACAATTGATATTGATACTGGAGATAAATCAATTTTAGACAAAGGTGAAAAAGCTGGTGAAGATATTCAACAAAAGATCCAACAATTGTCTAAAACTTTACGTTCTTTAAAAAATGACTATAAAGTGTATAGACATAGAGAATCTGTTTTTAGAGATCTATCAGAAAATGTCAATGGCTCTGCTGTCAAATGGGTGATTATGCAATTTATAATCTTGGTTGGTATATGTTATTTTCAACTGAAGACCTTAAAAACTTTCTTCATTAAGCAAAAAGTGGTTTAGTTTTGTAATTCCTGCATTTGTGTGATCATCTGTAATTTCAATAATGGATGTGTTTCAAATAGCTATCTTATTTATGAAGTTATGCGTTGAATAAAAAATTACGATTATCTTTTTTCTTCTTTCTTTGTATCAATTTGCTTTTCTTCAACTTTCTTGTTTTGTTTGTTCTAATTTTATTTATCTCCACTAATTAACAAAAGTTAATGAATACAATTAAATCAAGGAAAACACAAGGTAATAATATGCTACTTATATATTTAAAATAAGAGATCAGACCAGACACTCGCTTGTGTTTAGGAAAATTAATAAAAAAATAGGAAAAAAAAAGACGTGAAAATCAACATACAGAATAAAAGCACAAGTAATATATTAATAAAGGAGAGATAAAAATGAGTGGAGGAGTAGTTGTAATAATAAGTCAAGAAATGACATGATAAGAAAATAATATAACTAAAACTAACAGACAGAAGAGGAAAGAAGAAAAGATCAAAGAAAAAAAAAACTAATGTACACAATATTGAAAAAAATATTCAATTGAATAAAAAGAAAAGTGAGTGGAATCCTAAAGAGAATGAAGATATCAACCAGAAATCTATAATATAGCATAGTTAAAATATGTGCCTATTTTCAAACCCAAAAATATGTAGAGGTTCATTTACTTAGCAGCAATGAGCAAAAGAGTATAATAGGTGTCAGTTCTTTCAATGGTACTTCAAAATAATATGCTTTCTTCTCTTGCAGAAACTTTTGCAAAACAAAAAGAAAAAACAATCAATAAACAATTTTTTAAAAGCAAGAAGGTTAATACCAAAACAATAAAATTCAAAACGAGAGCTAATGTAGAACAACAATGGTATCAAAAACCCCGCCACCAACAATAACAGCATGAAAAAAACAAAACTGAATGAAAACAGTACAAATTGAAAGAAGTTTTTCATTTTCGTAGACGTAAATTACTATAGGTAATTATACTTATTAGCACTGGCACCATGACCACCAGTCGTCTCTGACTCATCATTTAAAACAAGCTTAGCAGGAGTAGTAGCTTGGCCATTATACATGCTTAAATCTTCGTAACTGTTTCCATTCGTTCCACTACTCATATTTCTGGAGTGTTCTTTAAATGCGCCTTCTGCAAAAGTTCCCATTATTGGAGTGTTGGATTCTGTTCTGCCATGTGAATTTTTAGGTGCCTTTATTGGGTCCAAACTTAGCGAAGCTAACATAGATTCATGACCTGGAGATCTACGCTTTTCAGCATCAGTTGAACTATTTTCATTATAATCAGAACTATAAGTTCCTGGAGATCCCTCTTTTTCTTTTGTTGTTGAAACTGAGTAAACTGGTTCATCATTTGTATTACCTAAACCTTTTGTTGTAGTTCTTCTAGATAATTTTGATAAGTTTCGACGTAACAATGATTTTTTCCCTGTTAATCTGGAAACTAACTTTGAGCCAAAAGTTTTATCTTCTTCTTCAGTTAAATCTAATGGTTCATCTTGATTACTCAAAGTCTTGGAATTTGTATTTTCCGAAGATTCAACAATATTTTTCAATTTATACATTTCATTTGCCCAGTTAGAATTGTGATCCTTTGCAACTAAACCCAAATCCATTAATTCTTGAGCTTCATTAGGAACAGATTGACCACCTTTTTGGAAAGAAGTTCTGTCATCCTTAGCTGGAGCAAATCTAGCATCTGGATTTTTAGAAGTCACTGACATAATGGTGTAAGCTAAAATCAGAAGTAATAACACTAAAGAAAAAATGGCATTTAAGAAAAAGAAAATTAATCCCATAACTGAACTAACAGCACCTGATTGTTGGAATAAACCAGAAAAGAACAAGAAAAAGAATGAGTTAAAAGTCATAACAACACCCATTAAGATATTAACAATATTGGTTGCTTTGTCTAGGTATGGCTTTTCTCTGATTAAATAAATAATATATGCCAAATCTAAAATAAAAATAGCTAATGCCTGAGTCTTACCAGACTTTTGAGCTAATGAAACAAACAAACCTTTAACAAAAACATGGAGTAAAATTATTGCACCAAACCAATATTTTTTAGCGTTGAACATTGTATAGAAGAATCCATAGCGGGATAAGACATTTGGATCACCATATAAAATGGCAGCAGCATTATTATGAGATTTCATAGAAATAGAACCAAAAGTTAAAGTTCTATAACATGCCCAGCCCATGACACCCAAAGCTAAAATCAAGAACAAAACAGCAATAACAATAACAGCAGGGGAGTCATTTTTAGTGAATTCCCATAATGATAAAATTAATAGTTGTGGGAAACCAATGTAAATATATCTTTGAAGTATACCTTTTAATAAAGAATTCCAATTTTTTTCTCTTGAGTTAAACAAACCTTTACCTTTAGAGTATTTAGCAATTATTCTGGTAATGAAGAAAACACCAACTAAGACGTATAATAGTAAGACAAAGAATGTAAATCCGGTACAAACAATAGATGTTGGTTCAATATTTGCTTTCAGACCGACTCTGTCTATACCTCTAATAATTTTCAAGTATTCATTACCTCTTAAATTGTACATTTCATTGGAAGAAAATCCTCTTTCTTCTAATAACATTGAAGATCGTTGCTGTTGCTGTTCTTGTAGTTGTTGTTGATGATAATCAAGATATTCAGAAATGTAATCATCTTGAGGGGTGACTAGGAAAACTGAAGGTAGTAACCATTCTAATAAAGGATAAAATGGAATCGTGTGTTTCAAAGCCTTCTTAGAATAAGATAAAGATCTTTGAATTAAAGTAGAAACAGAAGAGTTAGTTAAATACTGTGTTGGTGTACCACCAGTAGCTTGAACATACCATCTAAAAATCTTTTGCATAAAGTCAACTTGAATTAATCCCATAGACCAAGCTAGATTTTCAGACCAAGCAGCTGCAATTGGTGGAACT
Source organism: Ambrosiozyma oregonensis (nom. inval.) (assembly GCA_003706315.3). Lineage (NCBI taxonomy): Eukaryota > Fungi > Ascomycota > Pichiomycetes > Pichiales > Pichiaceae > Ambrosiozyma > Ambrosiozyma oregonensis (nom. inval.). The sequence goes on from PPKY03000005.1 coordinate 146,466, forward strand.
TCTTGAACATGTGTCATTGAAATGATAACAACAGATTGGAAATAAGTGAATAAGGAAACAGCATTGGCTGAAATTCTTGAAGCAGAACTTGAATTACCAAAAGATGATAACAAAGCTGACGCTAATAAACCAATACCTGCAACAATAGCAGTAGCCCATTTAGCACCAATATGAGAAACTGATTTACCATTTGAAAAACTTGCTTGGATACAACCCACTTGATCTCCAGTTGAATTAGTAAGGGTTAATCTAACAAATGCATCAATATCAGGAAATGTATAAGAAATCCCAGGAATCATTTTAACATAACTTTCTGATATATATTCAATTGAATCAATTTCTAATGAACCAGGATACATTGGACAAAATTGTTTCCAACCAATGTTACAAAAATTAATATTTTCTTGGATAATTTCGAAACCATATGCATAAACTCTAACGTCAGCATAAATATAACCTGAAAGTTCAGTAGTTAAAGATATATCATACCTTAAACCACGAGAATCAGGATCAAAAATGACATTAAAATAAGAAGGTTCAATTTGAGAGTTATCAGAACAAGAAACTAAAGAAGTGGCAGATAATTCTCTTGCTGTCGACGTTGTTATTGAAGACAATATCAAAGTATAGATGACAATATTAAGTTGTTTAAAAATGTTCATCTTTAAAGATATTTAATATGAAATACTTGTATCTGTAAGTTATTGTAAAAAATGTGAGTATCAAGATGTAGAGTTGAAAGTACAGTTTTGTTGTTTTCTTGCAAGTAAATACCGAAAGGGGAGAGAGATCGGGATCAAACTTGATACGGCAAACGAGGGAGTGTTTAAAAAGAGGGAAATAAACTTAAACAGAAACAAGTAAGCTGTTTAACCTTAGGATAAAATTTGGATAAACTGACAAACCTAAACTAAAGGTTTTTAATATAAATAATTCAGCAAAGAAAGTATAAAATTACCCAAAGGACGATTCCAAAGTTGTTTCTAATTGCTTTTGATTTTCCCTCGATGCTCGCCAGCGCACGACCCTTTCTGATTTCTGTCTATGAAAAAAAAAAAAAAAAACAACAAATTGTTTTAATATTAACTTAGGGTGATCCAAAACCCATTTTCTTGTCCAGTTTTTTATAATATAAATCTGATATGTTAATTTATATGTTAATACTGGTGGATTACATATATACTCAACTTTTTTTACGATTTGAAAGTAACCTTATACTTTAAAAAAAAAAGGCCCAGACAAAAAAAGCCATACATAATATCTAAAAAATTAAAAAACTAAAAAACTAAAAAACTAAGAATTAAAGAATAGCTGCTGATTTCTCTTTTTGTAAACAGAGAACATAAACTAAAACACAGCTCTACTCCGCCAGGCTTGAGTTTTAAAATTTTAATATAAAGAAAATTACGTAAAAGGTTAAAGTCCATATTTTTTACTCACCGTTGTTTATTAATCATTTACTGGGCACACGTATGAAATTGATTGTATTGAAGATGTTTGACTTACTTGTTTTAATAACGAGGCGTAAAATAACAAACTAATCGACCTAATCGACGCGTCTAAATTCTTTTTTTAGACCAGATACGGTCGCAATTTCGGTGCAACGCGCTAGGCGTGTTACGTAAACAGAGAGAACACTAAATACACGCGAATTAACTAGTGTTTAACTAGTGTTTGTTTCTCCGTATTCTTACTCAAGCTGAAGCTAAAACAACAATGTCGGTGAGATTGTAATTGTTTTTACATTATTTATCAAACTATAGAACCGATATATGTAGTTCAAAGTGTTTAAAGTGTTTAATTTTATTAATTTTACTAAGTTTAGTTAGCTGATTTTAATCTTTGGACCGGCATATTACAGTCCACTATCTATGTATGCTCATCTTAACTTGTCTTCATCATTTATTCTTAATATTGATACTCTATTGAGTTTGCTACATTTTCAAAGAATCTTGATCAATCTAAATACAGTGTATTGAAAAGCATCAATTTTCTTACATTTTAAAAACTCGCTCGCTTTTAAAGTTACTATTGGATTGTTTTGGTTACTCATCATGTCTTAACTTTGATTTTATTGATGACATTGTAAAAATGAAAAACGCTATTTCATTACATTAACATAAGTAACTGTAATACTATAAATATCTTAAAATATTCCTCTTTTCCTAAAATATAGAAATGTATTCTTAATTCCAACATTCGATAGAAAAATATTTTCATAAGCATTACTTCAATTCAACACAATGAACAGCAAAATTCCTTCAAGTTCTCAACCACAACCTTCAACAACCACAAATGATGTTTCTGACTATGGTATCTGGATGATTCCAGTTGGGGATCACAAACAGTCTTCTTCTTGTATAATAGTTTAACAAGCTTAACTTTAACAAGAATAGCTCAATTATATGATATATTTCTTTTTTCAATTTTTGGTGACTTTATATTAAATATATATTATGATAAATAAATCTTCTAATGTTCTAATGTTTTTATAAAACAAAGCAAAATAAAACAAATTAAAATAAAGAAGTAAACGTCTATTTCTTAAAAGATGGAGGTGGAATAGGAATATAGTTTGAATCATATAACTTATCCACAGCCTGGAAACCTTTATACTTTAATGATTGGATATCAACCATGTCTTCATTTAATTCAGAAATTGATGTGGCACCAAGCAATTTCATATCTCTAATCATTTCAGTTTTTAAAATTTGAATTGCTCTTTCAACACCAGGTTGACCATAAGAAGACATAGAATACAAAAATGCTCTACCTAATCCAACACCTGTAGCACCTAAGCATAATGCTTTAATTATATCAGATCCTCTTCTAACACCACCATCAATAAAAATTTCAAAACCAGATGTATCAATATTCTTTTCTTTCAAGTATTTTTGTGTTTCTGCTAAAACTTCAATTGTTGGAGGTGCATAATCAAGTTGTCTACCACCATGATTAGAAATAACACATCCTGCCAATCCTGATTCAATAGCTTTCAAAACATCCTCTTTCGTTTGTAATCCTTTAACACATATTGGTAAATTTGTACAATTTTTAAATCTGATTATATCATCCCAAGAAATAATTGGTTGATCAGGTCCAGTGAATGTACCATTAGTAATATCTCCTGCATCTGGATCTAAAACTAATTTAAATTTAAAATCTTTTTCACGATTACCTAATGCTGGTAAATCAACAGTAATAAAAATTGCCTTGATTTTTTCCTTTTGTGTTTCTTCTAATTTTTTCAAATATTCTGGAAATTCATTAAATTGCTTTTTATTTTCAATGTAAATTTGAAGAAATGTTTTTTGATCATTTATAGTTGATTCAAGTAAATCATCAATTGGAATAGAAGACATGGATGGTATCATATGTGGAATACTCTCTTTACCAGCAGCTTTAGTTAAATTATATTCAGCATCAGGATGTCCACCATGTGATCCAGCAAAGGCAGAAATATAAAATGGTGCTTCAAATTTAGCTCCAAACTGTTCAACATTTAATGAAACTTGAGTTACATCCACTAAACATTTTGGTCTAAAAAATATCCTACCAAAAGCATAATGGTTTTCTCTTAATGTGATTTCATCATCTGCACCGGTGGAATAATAACCTAAGTAAGATAATGGTAAGACTGCTTTGGCTATCGATTCGAAATCATTGATGCTGAATATACTACTTAAAGGGGGTTTGTTAGCTATTGCTTCTTTTCTTAACCTTTCTCTTTTCTCTTCTTCATCTTCATCACTATCTTCCTCTTCATCCTCATCATCTTCCAAAATTACAATTCTATGAGACTTCTTTTTTTTTTTAGATTCGTTCAATAAACTAGACTGTTGAGAACTTAACACTAATAAAGAGAAAACAGTAATCCCACAGAATGAAAATAGTAATCTTGAAAATTGAGAACCATTAGATATACTCTTGCTATGAATTGGCTTATGATAGCTTGAACATAATTTCTTGGTAAGATCTTTGGATCTATTCTTGATTAAAAGTTTAGAACAAATTCTTATATCAGATGCATTAAATAATTTCATTGATGTCTAATTTGAAAATTATTAATCAAAATAAATTTTGATATATAGATTAAAGTTGATTCTTTAATGTTTTGTCTTAAATGATAAATTTCCAACAAGTTGTGGATTTTGTAATAAGTGTGGTTTCAACTATTGTTGGAAAAAAGGTCCGCTCCGCTCGACCAATCGGAAGTCAACCGCTTGCAACCTAAATATATTATTCCGCTATATGGATATGGGTGGCCTGATATTGAGACACGACTTTAACCATCTGAACCTGCATAATCAAGGGTAACCCGTTCATTGTATGATTTTCAGGAATGAAGGTATTGTGAACTTAATCATATTAATAAACATATTCTTGTCATAGAGCAGACTTTTATATTCAGACTATACATCTACATATTAACTATTTTAACGACTTCTATATTTTAAATCTTCTATGTCAACATATGATTCATTCAGCTCACTGATTTTATTGACACCTAGTAATTTCATATCTCTCTTCATTTCTATTTTCAAAATATTAATGGCTCTTTCAACACCAGGTTGACCATAGGAAGACATGGCATATAAAAATGGTCTACCTAAACCAACACCTGTAGCACCAAGGCACAATGCTTTTATTATATCAGAACCCCTTCTAATTCCACTATCTATAAATATTTCAAACTTGACACCGCTCCTATTTTCCTTTGATGCAAGAGTATGCTTAGTAATATCAATTTTTTGGTCTTTCAATAATTTATTGGTTTCTGCTAAAACCTCAATAGAAGACTTTGCAAAATCAATCTGTCTACCACCATGATTTGAGATAACAACACCACCTAATCCAAGTTCAATTGCTTTCAAAACATCCTCTTTCGATTGAACTCCTTTTAGCACAATAGGTAGAGTCGTTGATTTTTGAAATTTAACAACATCATCCCATGTAACTTTATTTCTATTTTTCACAACATTATAACTTAATGCATCAATCCCTGCTTCTGATGAATGTTCAGCCACATATTTACTACGATAGTCAACTTCTCTATTTCCAGTAGTTGAAGAATCAACAGTTATAAAAACACCTTTAATACTCTTATGATTTTTCTCTATATTTTTAAGAACAGCAGGAAACTCTTCAACTTGTTCTCTAGAATCAAAATAAATTTGATAAAAAGTAGATTGATCTTGCTTAACTTCTTCGTTAAGAAATTTATCAAAAGGTAATGCTGCTAATCTGGTTGGGATCATATATGGAATTCCACCTTTGTATGAACCTCTAATAAGTGTTAATTCGGCATCCTCATGTCCTCCTCTAGAGCCAGCAAATGCTGTAATATAAAATGGTGCATCAAATTTAGCTCCAAACTGTTCAGTTTCCAAAGAAGTTGAAATAGTGTCAATTAAAACTTTTGGATTAAAGAATATCCTTGAAAAAGCTTTACGATTTTCAGATAAAGTTATTTGATCTTCTGCTCCAGTAGAATAATAACCCCAGACAGATGGAGGTAACACAGCATTTGCTATTGCTTCAAAGTCTTCAATATTAAATATAGAAGATAAAGAAGGTTTTTCCAAGATAGCCTTCTGTCTTTGTCTTTCTTTTTTATCCTCTTCATCATCTTCGTCTTCTTCTTCGTCTTCTTCTTCGTCGATGAATGTAATTCTTGCATGTCTTCTTGAATCATTGGAAATTTTTGGTTGTTGATAAATCATTGCCACAGTTGCAGTGGCTGTTAAAGTAACTATTGAAAGCATAAGTTTCGATTTAATAAGGTGAGTTGAAGTATTCAATGTACTTTTCAATATTGATCTCTTTCTCAAATCATTTAGGAGATATTCAAATTTAATGACAGGCTTTAATCGAAACATCATTCAAGTGTTTCAAATGATTTTCATCTATATAGTATATTTCAAATCGATTGACTTTAAGATAAAGAAGCCCATATTTGAATTTCTAATGTGAATAAATAAATTGTTCAAATAAATCAATAAATGAGTATATGATCAACAAAAATTGAAGCCACAGTTTACCTTAATTCAGCGGGTGTCGCACGGTAAAAAAAAAAAAAAACACAGTTCCTTTATTCATGAAAACACAATAGAAGGAGAATTTGATTTAAATTTGAAATCATTGAGTTGGATCAGCCCTAAATCTGGGATATTATTATCATGTAAATGTCCGGTTTCTGGTTCTGATAGAATCGGCTCAGTTTTGTTATACTTTCTGACAAGCTTATGAAACAATCCAACTATACCATTTCCTATCCTATCCATAAAGTATCCATGAAATACAAAATGATCAAATCTGAAATTTTAACGTTAGTTGAAATGAAAAAAAAAAACTTATCTTTGAGATGGTAAAAGGTCTAATGACATACAGTAGGATAATGGTAAAAAATAAGTTTATACAAAATGTCGAAATGAGAAACCAATAAAGACTTCTTATAAACTTTATTGAGTTTGAGATTTTGGGATCAATTTCTATTGGATCCAATGAAAGTAAAGCTTTATAATTTACTTTATTCAGAGCTTCCATTATATTGGATTGTTAAGAGTATTAATATTTAAATATAGATATATAAGTGTGTTGTTAGAAGGTTGTCGGAGGTTCGTATCCCTTTGTCTAACTATTTACATACAATAATTTTCCCGATCGACCCAATTTTCTCCCTAACTGCGCACAGAATCGACCTGGGGTAAAACTGGTACGCGTAAAGAATAGAACTGCAAATAACGCTTAAAGCGTGTAATATCACGGTGTACCTGTGCTAACTGATCAGTCATATATACTATTCACAAGCAATCTATTGCTGTTAATTTGATATTATTGGACTATTTCAATATAATCTTTCAATAACTTGATTTAATTTGATTATATTATTTTGTCTTTCAATTGTATTCGAAAAGAAGTGCTTATTCAAACAAACAGGAAAACAGGAAAACAGCACACTTCCAAATTGGTCCTTATAAACAAAATTCTAATTTATTTCATATATATTAAATCGTTCAATGCAAGACTTTGAATATCCAGATGCAATGTCGGACTTACATTCTAATTCTTCGACTCAAACTGTATCTACAGCTACAACTTCCCCAAATTTGTCAACGTTAAAATTAAACAATAAATATCAACAAACGCCAACATCAACGTCAACAACGCCAACTCGAGCTTTGCTTGATACAGACAATCTTGCAATAACAACAATTACAGGTGATTCCGGTAATGGTTCATCATCCTCTGAATATATTGAAAATGGCAATAGAAATGAAAATTCCGAGAATACAACGATGGAAGAAGGGTCGACTACTAGTGGTTCGGTGATTAACGAACAAAGCGCTGGTACGGTTAGTGGTCAGACTCTTGTAACACCGGCAACACCAACTCCATCAACGTCAGCAGGTCAATTCTATAATAACAGTACGTATAATATTACAGCAGGCAATGGGAACACACATGATATTGATGAAATAGATGGTGATGTGAAGTTGATTTTGAAAATAATTGAGTCAACTTATCAATCCATCTTGTCTGGTAATAATCATCAACAAGCTTCTAATCAAGATGTTATAACGTCTCAATTTAAGGATATTCAAACAGCATTATTAAGGCTTAATTTACATAAAAATTTAGCAAGACATCAAATGAAAGCATATGAAGAAGAATTTCAAACTGAAAGACAAATATTACTTAGGTCATTACAAAATTTTGAAAAAAATTTAACAATTATTAAAAATGAAAATGAAATGATCAACATTAAGAACTTAAAATTGATTAAATATTGTAAAACATTAAAAAATGATAAGATTGATAAATTTAGGAAAGAAAATCATTTACTTAAGAAAAGACTTTATGAAAATGGGATTCCATATTCTGATATCTCACCAAATAAAAGTCGAACTCACTCCTCCTCTTCTTCGCAGACCCAAATCCATCACACTTCAAACATTTCCACACCAAATACTCCTTATGATCAAAAAGAAATTACAATTGGTAGTCCACAAACAGGATCTTCTTCTAATGCTAATTTATTAGATACTTTGGGGAGATTGGCCTCTCATGTTTTACAGGATGAACAATTAAATGGTTCATTTCAAAAAAAGTCTTCGTAATCAAATTTAATTAGTTCAGAAAAAAAAAGCGATCCCATTCACCAATAACTCTTTAATTCATTTAATTTAGTTTAATTTATTTTATTAATTTTTTGGTTTCCTTATGACTAATAAATGTTTATAGTTGACTGTTAAGTTTATTGTTATGTTTCATTTGATATTCTTTTGTTTTTCAATTTCATCACTTATCTCCATTTTCACGTATGCTCTATTTTTTTTTTTATTTGTACTTTATACTATCTATCTCATTTCCTTTTTTACTTAAACGATTAATTACCATACTTTTATATTTTTGTTCCTTTTAGTGATTGATTTAAGATTTCGGTTGAACACAACACAATATCGATCTTCTGTAGTTCATGGATACTTTGTTTTCCATGCATGATAGTGGCGGTGGAGGCTAGTTCAGGCTGATTCTAGAAGTGCATCGTCCATCCTTCATCAGTTGTTTTTTTTTTTTTGATTTTTGAGTAGTTTGATATTTGCTGAGACTAAGAATACCACACAAAGAAAAAAAAAAGAGAAACAAGTAGAATGGAATAGAAATTATAACCAAGTCTTTGGTTAAAATCCTAAGTCATAAATCAATTGGCATTAGGTCATAAATGCAGTCAATTTATGGCTGTAATAACTGTTATGTCCTAAAAGAGAAAATGCAAATCCCTAGGGTTCCTTTAATTTTTCTTTAAACAGTTGTAATTGACTGGCTTATGCTTGTTGGATGCAATAAACGTGATGTTGTGAGATTAACTAATTCCATTGGTTATATAACAGTAATCAATAAGAAGTAATACACAATTATCTTTAATACTCTGATATACTGGTCATTGATCTAAGATAAAAGGTTAAGTAATTCTTAAAAAACAGTGTTGCTGGTTCCTGTCTGTCGGGGGAATTCGGAGAAAATAGAAAGGAGATTTGATTGATCTGATAAAAAAAACAGAGGGTCCTTTAGTCGGAGTCAGCCGTGTACCTGTTTTCTAGTTAACCCTTAGCCCTTTCCAAAAGCAGTTAAAACTTAACAGCATGACCTAGAGAAATGGCAGCAGCATTAACCGGTGAAATTACAATAAGTATTACAATTAGAATTATCTCTTCCATCAGTGCATCCTGCAGATAATCCCCTGCCAGCCAATGGGGCACCTTCAAAAGAAAAGGCCTCAACCGCCGCTGCAGCTTTAAATCATTTAAATCATATTCAACCTTAAAAATGCTTGTTATTTAACTAGTAAATTTACACATTTGTTTACTGTGGCTGTAAAATTTTAAAATATAGTGAACCAATATTCGAAATCCGGTTCAACTAATAATCTAGACTAATAATAATATTATCTGGTTTTTCCCCATACTGCTCCTTTTGCGTTTACCTATTGTTCTTTCTAATATTTTCCTGGACCCTGGCTTCAACTGTGCATTTTTTCTAATTTATTTTCAACTAACTATGCAAAATATATTTTTCCACTTTGCATTTGTATTTAGTATTTAGTATTTAGAGTTTAGTATATAGTATTTGAAATCTTTTTCTTACCTAACCATCATGCCTATTCCTAGAACTCCAGAACGCTTTGCTCTCTGAATGAACGCCAATATCCCCCTCCCCCCCCCTACCTCCTGTCTTGGTCTCCTTTTCAAGGCTTGAACGACCGACAAGTCCTTGGCTGACTTTTAATAAATCTTGGCTACATGATGGGTGTGGTTGGGTTGGGGTTAAAAAGCACTATTGTTTCGTTGTTGGTTTCTCTTCGCCGGTTAACCATCCAATGCGAAACAATAGAATTGATTATTTTTCAGGAAGTAAGCGCAAATACGTTTATAGCCTTATTTCACTTTAAATAAATAAGTCTAGCTAGTACATCGTATGATGAATGTAGATGAAAAGACGCACAAAGACATGAATAAATCAATAGTGAAAATGCGTATATTGCATTTAACTTTAATTCTCACTGTGTTTTTTTTATTATTATTATTATTTGAGTGCTCACTTAAAATTCAAGTTAGCTTTTTCATATTTACAGGAAACTAAACTTTGAATTTGTATCTTTTTTTAGATTTTCTGATATCAAATAAACTTAAAGATAAATGATTTTATTTATTATTTACAGAACTTTTTAAAAGGGAGAGGGGTAACTGAGAATATGTATAAGTACATTTCAAATCCCGTTCAACAATTAATTAAAATTATTAACCGCTGGGTTGAAACCTGCCTGAACTTAAAATTACATAAAATAAAAAAGCAAAAAAAAAAAAAATTATTCCAACCAGTAAAAGTAAATTAATTAAAAGTAGTTTTTAATTCAGCTGACCCCATTTAATTATGACTCGAACTATTTTTGTATTCATTCATTTATTCTCATTATGATTTTGTTCGACGGATAGATTTTTCTTAATGCATATAAATAACCATATTCTCTCTCGAATAATCAAATACAATTAAAGGGTTCTCCCTAATTTAAATTTTTATTTCCATCGGTTGCTTGTTGATAAATCATGTTGCTAAAAACTTCAATTTTATTATTATCCTCATACTACGCAACTTTGGCTAACGCTGGTGCTGCTTGGAAAACCGAGTTTAGTGGTAAAAAAGGTGCTGCTGAATTTTGGTCTTGTGAAGAAGCCATTGAATATTCTGGTTATACTTATGATTATGTTCCAGGTACTCTAGGTGGTTTATATTCCACTTATTATGATGGTCTTTGTGCATACCCTCCAACTATTGGTAGTGAATTATTATGTATTTCTAAATTAACAAATGGAGATGCTAATTCAATGACAAAATATTTTAAATTTTATGAAGAAAAATGTTCTGATTATTCAAATTATAGTCCAGGCTGGGAATTCTATAAAGATCAATATAAAAATGCAACTGAAAATGAAGTTGATGCTTCCACAATAGCCAATATTTCATTACCACTTTATAATGCAGTTGCTCCCAACATGACTCTTGCATTAGAAGTTTATGCTGGTTACAAACCTTTCTACGTTAATTTAGATGATGCAAGTTACTTTGGTGCAGGATTATGTGTTTACTGGGGTGTTGTCATGCTATTTGCTACAGTTTTCAATTTTTTAACTAGAGTTGGTTTAATTCAAAAATTCTCACATCCAATTATTAGTGTCATTAGAGGTTATACCACCATACCTGCAATGTATCCTAAAGGTAGACATGCTCAACCTTGGGGTGGATGGAAGATCTTTACCGGTTTATTTCCTGATAGATTAGATACTTTAATCATTATTGGTTTTACAATTCTTCATATTGTTTTTTGGTGTTACCCTTACCATGCCAGTCCAAAACATTATTTATTATGGGGTGATTATGATACTGAATGGCAAAGATATGTTGCCGATAGAACAGGTATTTTGGCATTTGCTGAAGTTCCATTATTAATTTTATTTGCTGGTAGAAACAGTGTTTTAACTTTCATTACAGGTATTAAATATTCAAGTTTTATTCATTTCCATAAATGTGTTGCTAGATTTATGTTTTTTGATTCTATGATTCATTCTGTCGCTTATACTATTTATGTTCTTGGTTATTATAGATATGAATTTGGTGAATTATATTGGGTTGCTGGTGTCGTTGCTACTATTCTTGCTGGTATACTGTGGCTGTTTTCTTTTCATCCTATCAGAAACTATGGTTATGAAATCTTTTTATATTCTCATATTTTATTAGCTGTTGGTTTTATTGCTATGTGTTGGTATCATTGTAATACATTAGGTTGGTGTGAATGGATTATTGCTGCTAGTGCGTTTTGGGGTTTTGATAGAATAGTTAGAGTTATTAGAATGTGCTTATTTGGTTATCAAACTGCTCAAATTGAATTATTAAATGATGATACTTTTAAAGTTGTTGTTAGAAAACCAAAGACTTTTAATACTAAACCAGGTCAATTTGGTTATGTTTATTTCAGTGATTGGTTATTATGGTTCCAAAACCATCCATTTACTATTTTAAATGAAGGTGATCAATTGGTTTTCTTTATTAAAGTGAAAAGAGGTATCACTAACAGAATTCATAAACAATTGGTGAGAAGTGGTGGTAAGATGACTAAAAAAGTTTGTGTTGAAGGTCCATATGGTGAACATTCCCCTATTGGTAAATATGATCATGCGTTGTTGATTACTGGTGGTGCTGGTGTTCCAGGTATTTTTGAACATGCTCTTGATTTATCACAAAAGTCATCTCCTAAGACTGTTAAATTCATTTGGATTCACAAATCATTCTCTGATTTACAACAATATATTGATTCTATGTTAATTAAATTAAAAGATACCAGAGTTATCGTTGATGTTTATTTGACTAGAGAAACTGGATTCCCTGGTGACAAAGCTGCTTCTACTTCTTCTGAAAGTAACTTAGAAAAAGATAAACCAGCTTCTGTCTATCCATCATTTATTAACTTTAAGTTTGGTAGACCAAACATTGAACAAGTTTTGGTCCAAGAAATCAATACCTTTGGTGGTGGATCAGTTGGTATTGCTGCTTGTGGTCCTCCTAAATTAATGGATGACTTGAAGCATGCTGTTTCAAGAGAAGTTGTCCAATACAAAGATAGAATTGATTACTTTGATGAATTCCAAATTTGGTAATTTCATTTTACTTTATACAAACTAGCTTTCTTCTTTTCAGGTATTCATTTACCTTTTATTTCTTATTATTTACTTAATTATTATTTATACTTGCTGCCCAATTTAGATTATTTATATTACAATCTCTCTTTTTCAATTCATAATTTATATTTAATTACAAGTTAAATCTTTTATTGTAAACTGATTATTAATTACCATTTTGTATTGATTTATAAACTATAACCAATGTAACAATTATGTAACAATTAATTAATAAAAAATTATAAAAAACCCTGAACCATCAAAACCAAAGGAAGCTAACATGAGGTCATTATATACACAGTTGATTGGACATATTTAATATCTAAAATGCCAAAATAAAACAAGCCATGTCTGCCTTTCACTAGATTCGTTCAACAAATAATAACACTTTAACATTTTTCAAAAACAAAAACAATCAACTAGCACCACCTTTAACTTCTTTCAAATTCCAATCTGTACTATCCAAGGGACATGAGTTTCTTGTTTTAATCCAGGTATCAATGCAATGCAAATGGAAAGAATGATTACAAACACCAACTGCTCTTTGGCATGGGGTTCTATCAGCTTTACTAGCACATTCAATACATGGTTCCATTAAATGGTTTCTACAAATAGCACACGTTTCATTAGTTTGATCCCAGGACCAAAAAGCAACAGCTGTCCATTTCTTAATTTCTAACTTCTTTTTCTTTGGTCGATTTGTAGGTGTTTCTGAAGGTGGATCTGTTTCAGTTTGAACATAGAGGTTATCCCGCATCACGTTAGTAAGACTGTAAGATTATTCGGGTAATTGGAAATCATGGGAAGAAATGAATAATTGGATTAATAAAATTAGTCACATACTAGTAATTTCAGACATTGAACTGTGTGTGTATGTATATGAATATGGGTATCTGTGTAAATTTCAGCAAGAGAAGGAAATCTTAATAAGATTATGATGGCGAACCTATAAATTCTGTTTGTGTTTTCTGAGGCTCGAAAGAAAAACGCTCATTTGTTTTCGTTTTCCTAAATACTTCAAGTAAAGCCAAATTCACGTCTCTTTCATTTAATACAATTATATATATACGCTTACACATTCTTATATTTAAAAATGTCAGATCAGCTTCCAGAAGATCATATATCTTCTTTATATCCACCTCCACCTCCGTATGTGAAATATTTCACAAATGAGAATGTTTCTAAATTCAATACATTGAAAAAAGAAGGCCAATCTGAGAAAGAAATATCTGACATAAAGGACCTTCGATTCTTGGTACCTCCTCTTCCACCTTCCAGATCAACCTATAGATCATTTGGTGAAATCTGGAATTTTGAGGATAAGTTTATAACGCTAAAGAATTCAGGCATTCAGCAGTTGTATGAGAGTATACCAAAACTACAAGCAGAGAAACCAGTTGGAGAAGATGAGAATCAGTCTGACGAAACGGTTAAAAAAGAAAATGAAAATGAAGTGGAAGAGGAAGAGGAAGAAGAAACATTTACTCAAGAAAGAATTGAAGAATTGAAAAAGATGACAAAATCATTACTTTTGAATTTCCTTGAATTCATTGGACTCATAGCTAAAAATCCAAAATATGCATTCAATAAAATAGAACAAATTAGAATTATTTTGATTAACTTGCACCATCTTTTAAATAGTTACAGACTACATCAATCTAGAGAAAGTTTAATATTAAAGTATGAAGAGAAGATAGCAGCTGATTTAGCTACAATTGAAACAATTGAGAAAACTTGCGAAGAAGTTGAGAAGAGAATTAAAATGCTTACTTTATCCGAAGAAGTGGAAATGAATATCCCATTATCTGCACAAAATACCAATAATATTCCAGGAGGGGGGGCATCTGGGTTAGATAGCATGGATGTTGACGTCGATGTCGCTGTTGAAAGTACAACTATGGATGATGAAGCCATTGAACAACTGAAGAGAGATGCTGTTAAAGATTTGATAGAAAACTTAAACTAGATCTTCTTATCTAAAAATTTATAAGAAATGGTTTCTTACCGGTTACAACTGTATTTGTTAGTCTTTTATTAGGTAGTAGCAGAAAAATAGATTTATCTTTTACTGCGCCTTTTTTAATTTTACGCCACAAACTAATGCGCCTTCGCTAAATAAATTTTTCAGTGGTATATTTATCTCTATCTATAATTAAGTGAAGTTTTGTATAACATAATACGGTTTCATAAACATTACTTATAACAGGATCTTGTATATAGTTCAGTCACTGTTAATACATTATAATGTGTATACGATATCTTAGAATACCCAAAAAGCTACTACTAATACGAAATAATTACAACAATGGGATAACATCCAGATTCATCTTAAACGGAGCTCAACAAACTTCAGCATTTTCCAGTGTGAATAATCTTATAAATAAAGATTTTGATAATATTGTTGTTAAAAGAAGACAAAAATCAAAATTCAAGAGAAATGATTATGGAAGTAGGTCTAAAAAAACACCCGAAAAAGAAATGGAACTAGGTGATGAAGCATTGTTAGCTGAAATTGTAAATGATTTCCAAACCGGAGAAGAGCAAATATTAAGACCATCTGAAATCAAACAGCAATACTATCATGAGTTAAGTAGAACGAGAAAGAAATTGAAAGATGAGCTAAATGACGACATTGCAAAGAATTTCCATATAATCAAAAGTTATAATTTGACAAAATCTTCCACTCCAACAGATAGAATTGATCTGTCTAAGCTAAGTGAAAATTCAACATTTAAAGACCTTATTGACAACGATATGCTAGCTGAAGCGTTCAAAAACTACTTTGGAAGTGATAAACCCACGGATTTCCAAAAAAGATTGTTAACATTAAGTACTAGTTGGTTGAGTTCTTTAGCCAAAGGTAATTCAGGAACCGGTAAAACATTAGGATTAATTATGTCCGCATTTGTGCATAAAAGAAATCCAAGAAGAGGAGTAAGTATACCCAATTTAATTATAGTGAAATCAAACCAAATTGCTTTAAAATATCAGAAAATCATAACTGATATTCAACAAGATTTAAATAAAATAACAGGAGACAATACAAATATCAATGATGTTGCTCAATTTTTATATAGGTCAGATAAGGCTACTGAACAAAACCAACAAGACATATTAGCAAAACATCCTATACCATTTATTTTAGTTGCGACTCCACAACGATTACTAGATTTGTTATCAACTAGAGGTATGGGGTATTTGAAAATTCAAGGTTTAGGATTGATTCAAGTTGATGATTTCGACAGTATGATTGATCCGCTGTTTTATTTAGATACCAAAAAGAAAGAACCTGTTGTTATGTTACTAGATTATGTACTAAAATTACAAGATTATAAAAGAAAACACAATGAGCCACATCCTCAAGTTATTTTTACTGTGAGTTCTACAACTGACGAATCTCTAATTGAACAGATGAAAGAATCAACAGAATGGATCAATTGGAATAGGTTTGTTGAATTAGGTACTTTTGAAGGTTCATCTCAATTACCTGTGAATAAAAATATCTCTGAAAATGTTGGTATTAGTTCCATATTGGCAATTCCTAGAATAGCCGATAAAAAAGCTGATGAAAATGATAATCCCAGAAATATTGACGTCGAGTTATTCGATATGACCCCCTTCGAGTATGGTAATAGCGTTAGAGATTGGATGACTAAACTATATAGAATTTCCAAGGGTGATGATTTATACTATCAAAAACATAGAAATATAAAAAGAATGATGATGAATAGAAAGTCTAAAGAATTGAAAAATATTGAACTAGAAGTTTTAGTATCAGCTGTTGCTAAATTAGTTGCAGAACGGAGTATTAAAAATGAGAGAATGCTCATAGTCTACCCTGATGATGCCAGTGCTATTAAATTGGACAGTCTTCTGAAAAAGACAGGAAAACTTTCAAAGATTTTTAATTTCGAAGATGGAGATGAAGATTTTTTTTTGGGAAGAGAAGAAGAAGACAAATTCAAATATCTATTAATTAACACCAGTTCGCTTACCGGGTTGTCTTTTAAAGGTTTGAATTCAACAATCCTTTTAGGGAATGATGCTTTAAAGAATCTTTCAAGTTTTGTTACCATTGCAGGTAGAATGAGAGGAAAATCCAATGATTTGCTTCCAGAACATTTGTTCTCAACTTTTATTGATGCTGAGCCAAATCCCAATAAACAAGAAGATCCAATCATTATGTCCAAGAAGATCTATTTAATTAATTCGCAATTTGATTTTGGGTACCTTGAAAGAAATTTTTTGGAAAGAACATTGTTGAAAGGTGGCCTAATTAAACAATTCCAAACTATTGGCGTTACTGAAGTTGACTTTAATGAAAAAGATTATGAAGAACATTTCCAATCTGATTATAGTATTGAGTCAATTGAATAATTCAATTGTGTTATACTGTTAGATTATTGTGATAATAGAACGGAATATGATTTTCACAAGTGAAGCAATTGCTGATGTTCTTGAGTTAATGCATTTATTCAAATCTACACAAAGCGACTCTTAATTAAATTGATGAAGAGTTATTGCATTACTGTACATTAAATACATATAAGTTGACGGTTAGGTTTTTTGCATGGTTTATTCTTGTACATATATATTTAACTTAATCGAAAACAAATAAGGATTTAGTAATATTCAATTTAGTGGCTAAAATTTTCACTCAATTAGAAATACCTAATTTAATTCACAATTTTCCCGGATTGATAAATTTAATTATAATAATATGTTCAAAATTGATTGAAATAACTATTCAATGACTTATACAGTAGTATTATTATCGGTCAAAGCCAGAGCAACACACACGTGTATAAGTAGTAATGTATTGTAAGTGGTTTACAACTTGGTACAAAGAGTGGGCCAAGATATTGTAGTGGGTTTATAAGGATTTAAAAACAAAAAATTATCATCTGAAATAGGAAATTACCCGAAACCGAAGACCATCCAAGAAATAGAAAAATAAAGGTAGCAACGTGCGTTCTTGGCAACTTGGTTCCACTGATGATTTCTCTGTTGAAGAAGAATAGGAAATGCGGATTAAAGGTATAAATAACTATTAACGAATTTCTACAAAAAGTACTCAAATGGAAATTATAGAAATATAATTGTTAAACTTGTTGCTTTATATAGTTATAAAGGGTAGGGACCCTACTTGGACCCTATAGAAGAAGTAATATGGCAGTAAAGGCTAATTGAAGTTAAACCAGGCACGTTCTGTTTTGGGTGCGCGGCTTGGAGTGAATTGATTTGGTGGCACAAAATTTTGGATTGGTTTGCCATGTGGTCAACAATGGTGATTTACTCTTTTCAGAATCTTGGTATTGATAATAGATTTATAAGATTATTCAAAACTTTTGAAACTATATAAAAATGGAGGGGTTTTCTCTTCAATGAACTTTATTCCATTACGGTTTTAAGGATATCTTAATCCAAAAACAGCATCAAACTAAAACAAATTTGAAAAATCAAACAAGAATGATTTCCGCTAGAACCATATCATTAGCTACTTTACTTTACGTTGCCATGTTTTTATTGAACATGAGAGCTGCTGAAGGTATTAGTATCCCATATCTTCACGACCACAATTGTGCTAATGGAGACTGTACTGAATCCAAACCTTACAAGAAGAACATTATTATGATGGTTTCTGATGGTACTGGAGCATCTTCATTTAACTTAGCTAGATACTATAGACAGACTAGAGACAATTTAGAAACAGCAGAAGTTTTGGAAATTGAAAATTTTTTCGGTGGTTTATCTAGAACCAAGTCTTCTGATTCCTTTGTTACTGACTCTGCCGCAGGTGCTACCGCTTTTGCTTGTGGTCACAAGACTTACAACAATGCAATTGGTGTTACTGCTGAAAAACAACCAGTTGCTTCCATTATGGAAGCTTTGAAGTTAAAAGGTTGGACTACTGGTTTAGTCGTCACCACTGGGTATGTTTCATCTTTTATCTTGTTACTTTTAGTATCATCAATTTACTAACATTTTTTATCTTTCCATTTTTTTAATATAGAATTACTGATGCCACTCCAGCTTGTTACAATGCTCATGCTGAATACAGAAAATACCAACCATATATTGCTCAACAACAATTAGGGTTAAATAACACTTTTGGTGTTGTTACTGATTTAATGATTGGTGGTGGTAGATGTTATTATGTTCCTCAAAATTCTGAAGAATTCTCTTCTTGTAGAACAGATGACACTGATTTATTAGCTTATGCTAAAGAAATTGGGTTTAATGTTGCTTCTACTAAAGCTGAGTATGATTTATTAGATCAAGGTAAGAACACATCTTTGCCATTATTGGCCTTATTAGCTGATTTCAACTATCCTTATTCAATTGATATTGATGCTGACCAAGTTCCAACATTAGAACATCAAGCTAGAACTGCCTTAAACTTATTATCTGAAGCAACTAAAGACACAGATGAAGGTTTCTTCTTAATGATTGAAGGTTCAAGAATTGACCACGGGGGACATTCCAATGCCCCACATGCACATGCTGCTGAATTATTAGGTTATAACGAAGCCTTCAAAGCGGTCTTAGAATTTACTGAAAACACTGATACAGAAACTATTATCATCTCTACTTCCGATCATGAATGTGGTGGCTTAACTTTAGGTTACCAAACCGCAAATGAAGAAAATGGTGAAGCCACTTATGCTTGGTACCCACAAGTGTTATTAGACGCTAAAAAATCAGGAGAATATTTGGGTGAACAGTTAGCTGCTTTCAATGCTACTTCTGATGAAGAATTAAAGCAATACTTGAAGACTGCTATTTTTGAAGCAGGTCTAGGTTTTAACAATGCTACTGATGAAGAAATCCAATTAGCCATTGATAACAAGGATGATGCTGAAGTTACCTTGAATCAAATCTTATCAAAGAGAGCTAGAATTGGTTGGACTACAACTGGTCACACTGGTGCCGATGTTAATCTATTTACATACTCTAACAAAGTTGACGCTAGAGCTTTATTGGATGATTACTTAATGCAAAATGTTGAAAATACTGAAATTGCTAGATTTTTAGAATTTTACACCAACTCTAATTTAACTGCCGTTTCAGAGCAATTAGATGGTATGGTCTTGAAACCATAGGATTTCCCATCTGATATTAATTTCATATTTTAGAATCTGAAAAGTCTTTGTTTTTTACTTCGATTCTTTTTTTCTCATTTTACTTCTTTTACTTTTTTTCACTTCTAGGTCGTTATACTTTTTATTTAAAATATTTTTATTCTCGTTCATACTTCTTTTAACATTGAAAAGTTTATATTAGGTTTTTCAGATTTTGTTATGAATATATGAATTCCTTTAAGAAAACATATATTGTATGTTATATCTACGTGTACAATAATTCCATTCTAACTCTAGTTTGGTGTATCAATGAACAATAAAAACTAAAGTTATAACATTATATATAACCAAAGATATAACGATCAGATAATACCAAAAGAATAGGATATATTCAGAAATTCCGATAATTAACTATGGAAAATCTTAAAACACCCGTACACAGATTATTTGCCGTTCGCTAATTCTCATCAAATATTTCATTTTTTAGTGTTTTTAAAAAAAAACCAGTTTAATGTTCCAACATACAAACAATCCAACGATCTATAATTAATCAATATGACATTCAAATACTCTTTTAAGCCACTTACTGGGCTGAGGGCAACAATGTCCAACTCCATAGGACTGAAACTACATGGAGTCGTTCCTGCCTTTACTAATTTTCAATTTCATAAAGGTCAATCTAACAATAACAATAACAATATTACAAAAAGACAGTTTTCCAGTACAATCTTTAGAAATAATAGTAAAAATGATATTACAAACAACCTCCTAGCAAAGTTTAAAGTTGATAAGCCGATGCTTATGTTGGCATTTACTTGTAACAAATGTGAGACCAGATCAAGCCATTCCATATCCAAACAAGCTTATACCAGTGGATCGGTCCTAGTGCAGTGTCCTGGTTGTAAGAATAGGCATTTAATTGCTGATCATTTGAAAGTAAGTGAAGTTTAAACCGTTCGATATACTTTTAATATCCTAATACTCCTTTAATATCAATATTGATTTTCAATACTAACAATGTTCGCATTTTGTTTTTTCATGACTATATTTTAGATTTTTTCAGATGAAAACGTGAATGTTCAAGATATACTTGCTGCTAAAGGGGAAAATGTTAGTACAGATTTGAATGATTTGGTATTTGAAGAAATTCCTGACAATTTGAAGGGGTTGATCGGTCATCATGCTAAGGATGCCCCTTCTAATCATCAGAAAGAAGAAGATCCTTCAGTTTCTTCCCAGTTAGAAGCACCCAAAGAAAACAAATAGTAAGGTTTCCGTAGTTCAGGGGCATGGTTTTATTGAAAATCGTCCTTTCGCAGCTTCGGCTAAAGTTTCGGGTTCTCGTCGCTCTTTGTTTTAAGAGATCATCTCTTGTACATATATATTTCATCTTTTCCCAATTTTCTTTTACTTTCCTTCTTTGAACTCTATAACATAATAGACTTTTTGTATTATATTAATTACTTGCTATCTAAATTACCTAATTTTCAATATCAAAAGACAAATGAAGTCAGAAAAATTGGAGAAAGTTATCGAGAGTATACCTGACTTCCCATCAGAAACTATTTTAGGGTTTCTAAACGAGCTATTTCAATTGATTACACAAGGTTTTATGCAAAAAATGTGGGTTGCTTCTCATATTGTTACTTTGGTTTCGTTTACCTGCTTTGTTTCCTTGCAGTTATACACAGATAATTGTTTTTTGAATTCATTTCCATGGTATCCTACTTGTAATTATGGTGCAATTGTCACTTATTCATTGGTATTATACAGAAAATACATTGTTGAAATGAGCTGCATGGACAAAGAAAATACAGAGCTCATACATACCAAACTGGAAGCCGATAGTGTAGTCTTGCTAAGTGAGCTTTTAAAATCGGAAAATGCACATCTATTGATTTATACCTGTTTATGGTTATATACCCCATTCAGTGTTTTAAAGATAGTTCCATTTGCAATTTATTCATTTTTAAATATAACAAATTACGTTGCATTTGAAGTCATTCCAAACCACCCCTTTTCAACAGCTGTAACCCCATTATTATCATATTTAGAAAATCCGCTATTGATTATCTCAGCTCATTTTGATTTAGCTGTAATTGGTGAATTAATCCATGAATCTAAAAAGTCCAAGTCATTGTATGCTTTAATATTCTACGTATTCATTTGGGGGTTGAGAGTTGAACACTCTGATGCTAGCCGAATTTGTGTTAACAATGTATTGATGGTACTAGATCTGTTTTTCATTAATCACTATACTCCTTCAGTTATTAGTAGAAACTGGATTGTTTTGAGGCAGAATTTTAGAAAGTTATTAGCCATTCATGAAGATGAAAGTAGACATGCCACAATTGAAACTAAAGTTAAAAGCATCCCCATAGATGAAAGCCTGCATTCAAATAGTTCTCCTGCAAAATTGAATAGACATCATTCATCTGATGATTTTGAGCATGATGATGAATTCAAAGAAAGTCTACTATAATTTGAGTTTTTATCCTAACTGGTTTTTTGAGATTACTTTTAGTCATTTGGTTTCCTTTAAGTCACATTTTAAACTGTGTTTAGTTTATCTCTATTAACTTTGCCACTTGAAAACAATTACTGTTTACATAGTCTTATATAAAATTATAAATATGGTATACAACTAATTGCTCATAATTTCTTTCTTCAAATCCTGTAATTTTTCGTAACCGTCAGTATATTCCCACGTAGATTTGCCTTTAGAAATTAGTGATCTAACAGTGGACTTGGACTTGAATTTCCAGTCTTTACAAATAACATCACCGGCACCATGTTTACCAGGCAACTCACCAAAATTTTCATAAGCTGAAACCAATTCAGAACATGACTCAACAGCCTCGTTCCAAATATTTTCATCAGTAATCAAATCAGGAGACGAAGTGACTGCTCTATATGCCTTTTCATAATCCTCTAAAGCCAACCATGGTTTACCTCTCCAGAAATCAACTTTCGCTATTATTCTCCAAACTCTGGCATTGTGATCAAGGACAGATGGAACCATCTTACAAACAAACTCAATACATGATCTTTGAAAAAAAGTGGTTCTTTCTTCATTATACTTTTCAGAAGTCAATAGATCAACCAATTTCTGTAAAATTGGAATGTCTAGGGAGCCTTCTCCATCCATATCTCTTTTGACGTTAAGTAAAACTTTTGAAGCATACAAAACATCATCCCAATTACCTAACTTAACTGCAACAATTAAATAATTCTCCCAAATTTTCCAATTTTTCTTGGATTTATCACCAATATTAACCGATTTTTTCAATGCATTGAAAGCCTCGCTGGTTTTGTCTAATTTCAATAGAGCAGAAGCTAAATTAGACCATGAATAAATTGATGTTTCATCCAATGTAACACATCTAGTGAATGCTTCAGCAGCTAGTTCATAATTTGAAATCTCTAGACCAACACAACCATAGAAGTACCAATTCCCAAAATTAATTGGATTTGCAGACAAGCAGTCATATTGATGTTCTAAAACTTTTTCATAATCTCTAGTTAGTCCAGAATCTTTAGGAGGATCATAATAATATTTGGCTAATGATCTTTTAGCGTTGGCATATTTCCCAATAGTCCAAGCCTTTTCCCAGTAAGAAGGATCTTGCTTGATATCACCATAAATAGATAATGCTTTAGCATCATTTGGATTACTTGAAAGTTGTTTTTCTAATAATTCTGTTGCTTGTGAGGCATTTCCAATTGAAGCATAACACATGGCAGCTTCAGTCCATTGTTCTAATCTTTCGTAAATCTCCAAAGCAGATTTTAATGAACCTAATTCCATTAATTTCTGTGCTAATTGAGAATCCATTGACCATTTAGGCGTAGCTGGTAACAAATATAAGTATTTAGATCTCTTTGCATTCGTAAGCAATTTTGAATCAGAAGAGTTCTCGTTTAAAAATTCATCATTGAAATTTGATTCATCTTCTGTGACAGGAAATAATCTTGCTGTTTTATCAGACGTCATACCAAGCTCTTCAACCAAAGAATATAATTGTAAAACACCTCTTTCAACAGTTCTAGATCTTGTTGTCTCAAGTAATGATCTTAACCATAAAGCTCTTGAAAAAATCAACCAGTTCACCGAGGAATCTGGCGAAAATAAAACTCTCTGAACTAAAGCAATTAATTCTTCATTAACTAATTGGTCATTCATAGGTGTGTTTGCTTTGATTGTTTCCAATCTTAGTAAAATTTGAATATTGTCTAAATTTGACAAGGCTGGTTGGTCATTTGGATCTAATTCTAATAGTGATTTTGGAATATCTTCCTGTTTTATAGCAATGGGTAATAACTTTTCTTCCTCATGTGATAATTCCTCATAGCCTGAATAATCAATCTTTATTCTTTTCATTTCACTATCCTCATTATTGTTTTCCTCTTGTAATAACTCATTATCACCTAAAGATTCAAAATGCAATCTTTCCAAAAAAACTTCGTCATTCAATTTGACATCCTGTGGAGCAATGGATCCTTCTTGTTCATACAGTCTCAACATTGATTCCTGTGATTTGGCCAACACTGTTAATGCCGCATGTGCAGTAGCTTGAAATTTGGTTCTTTTAGCTTTACATCCAGTTAAAACAAAGTCAAGGCCTGAAATTTTTTTAGCTTTGGTTAATGATTCAGCTGAATGTGTCTCAATGTCTGCAGAAACAGCATTCTTGGCTGATTCTAAATGATAAATAACTAGTAAGCCTTGATTTATATCTGAGTCCAAATTTGATTCATCAATGAAAGCGCTGCAAACTTGAGATGTGAGCAATTCATTTGACAAAGTGGTTAAAATAGGAGAGCTTTCATCAAACAATGATTGTTGAATCTGTAATGCTCTCTGTCTCCACCAATATATCGAAGCTGTAATTATGTCTGTTCGCTTATTCAATAATTTTGATTGAATATTCGAAACAGAAACAATATCTCCAGGTTCTAATCCATTTTCATTGTTAAGTAACGAAATAGTTGATCCCTGTATTCTTTCAAGAATTCTCAAGGAGATAACCAAAAATATTGGAGAGTCGGTTAATCTATAAGGTTGTTGGCCTGCTAATGATAGATAACTTAATGAAGTTGATTGAAGCTGGTCTCTGTATTGAGAATCTGAAAAAGCTTTTAAAACAATTAAATTGATGAAACCAAATGAAGGAATACCTTCCTTGTCATTGAACGGAATTTTAGGTCCTGTGAAATTAGATTGAACAAATAGTTGTAAAAATAGGACAGAAATGATCAATAGTAAAGTATGCTGAATTTCATCTGAATAATCTAACATGGTCTCTGTAGTTTGATCGATGATCTTATCAATAAACACATTCAAATCAATATCAGTTGATAAGTATTCATTCGTTAAATTGATAATTGATTCATTCTCAAAAATCACGGCTCTTAATGTATCTAATTGAATTAACTTTATATATTGTCCATTTATCAATAGTTGTATTGCCTTCTCTAGGAGTTCTGGGGACTCATTTAGGACACGCTTCTTATTTAAGAGAAGTAGCTCTGTATGCAAAGTCTTTATATCGCTATAACTAAGCATTATAATAAATATTAGATGGATTTAATATGGAGTGGACTAGTATGTATAACGAAAATAAAAAACAAGTTATGGTACACAATTTAAAAACTGAAAATTTTTTTACCTCCGAGAACCTCAACACGATCGATCTACTCATATTTCTTGTCTTTCAAACCATCTTCTATGTCCTTCACCATGTAAGGATACCAGAACAAAGCAGGCCAAATTGTGAAAAAGTGCCACAAGGCATGTGCATCTATTAGTTCGAAAAGAGGAGGGAAATCAAACATTTCAAAAGACATTGCAGCACCGACACTCATTACAATTAAAATTGGAGTTAGTGCCCAATTTACTTCCGGATCTTTTAAATCTGTTTTGAGCTTTTTGGATTTTCTTAATTTGTGGAAAGAACTTAATGAATGATAAAACCATAACACGTATTGTATGATACCACAAAAAACATTGGCTCTCATATTATATGTGTAGGACCAATCTAAAACCAACCTAAGAACATGACCACAATAACATAAACTGATTACTAAAGCAAATATTCGTCTTTTGTAATTGTTTTCCGTTAAATAAAGTTTAAACACTCTCACTCCGACACCATATAATCCTGATATGACAGTCAAACCAGCGAAGTAATAATCTAACTGTTCTCTAGTCCAAGTGTCTCTCAAATGAAACACAGTGGAAAAGGTCCAAGCACACATAGTAGCAACAGTAATGACTAAATAAGACCAGTATAAAGTAGCAAACTCAACACTATCAAATTTCATTTCTCTTTTGTATCTTGAATAAATCAATTTGAAACCCCAGTAGTGTGGGAAGAAGTTTCCTATACTGAACAATGTACTGAACAATTCTTGAATTCCAAATACTCTAATAAAAGGCCATTTGCCATGAAATTGATATATTTCTTCACCAGCAGCCATTCTTTCTTTAGTAACTATCCGTTGACACTGGTAATCACAGTTTGGATAGCATTCCCAACCTAAAAGCCTGAGATTAAAGGAGAGTGGTAGTGTTTCAAAAACCTGAGTTCTAGCCTGGTCTCTAACCATTCTTTCAAATTCTTCTTCTGTTAACTCAGGATATTTATTTATACTACCGTCACAGCTAACAATGTCACACATTTTAACACACTGTTGAAATTCGGATAAGTTGTCTCCTAATGATGCTGATGCTTGTCCTATGTTCAAGACCAATAGGTAAAGAACCAGCTGTAATAGAAGACTTTGGTTCATGACTTTGTAATTTACAGTTTTTTATCTGTATATGTGTATATGCAATTGTCGTGGGGGGAAAGGTTCAAAAGCATAGAAAGAGTGAAAACATAGTGAATTTTAAAAAGTCAACACGGCATATCAAAGTCCAGACTTCACTTTTCCACATCATGTTTTTCTAAAGCATTCTTTTTCGTTTGATAAGCTCTCTGTCTCACACAACCTAAACCAATAGAACATGTCAAGACATCAAGTTGATCTAATACAATGCTTGAAACAGCCAGGTTCAAATATTGGAAAGCTCTGCTCTAAATGCGATGGTAAGTGCCCTACTTGTGAGTCTCTAGTAAACCCAGACAAACTGGTAAGAATATGCGATGACTGTTCCTTCGGTACGTTTGCTGATAAATGTATTATTTGTGGAAATAAAATGAATGAAGATGGTGGTCAAGATGCTTATTACTGCCGTGAATGTTGCTTGATGGAAAAAGATAGAGATGGATGTCCTAATATTATTAATTTGGGGTCCAATAAAACTGATTATTATTTTGAGAAAAAGAAGATTACTAGGTAACCGACTCATTTCAGTTTAATTATTTCTTACTAATTGTATATTATTTTCCGGGTTTTTGATATATATATATATATATATATTTGTCTTTAGTAAAAAATTTAACGAAGACTTTCAGGGATGATTTAAGTTTAGTTTAAAAAATCAAACCAGATCAATATACGATTCCAGTGCCTAGTAAAAGATCAAAAAATAAAAAAAATAAAGCCAGAAAAGAAGTAACATAGAACAACAAAATAAAAATAAAAAATGTGTAAGAAAAAAAAGACTTTTATACTATTTAGTAAAATAACAAAATGCAAATAAATAAAATAGACTCAACTCGCAAGTCTTTCATGCAATCGTCAGATCCAACGCACTAGAAAAATCATCATTGGAAAAGCTCTCTCCATCTCGAATATCTTCTTTTTCAGAAATATCAACCTGTTCTAGTAGTCTCTCACAATCAAGACTTGTATCATCTTTTTTAAATTGAGAATTTTCATCTTCTGAGGATAAGTCCTTGTCTCTAGATGTCTCATCATCAACTTCACTTATCTCACCGCTATATTTTGGTGTAGTTAATCCAGTAGCATTTGTTGAAATGTCACTTTTCCCAGAAAGAACACTTGAAGAATTATGAGAAGAAATAACTTCATTACTAGTGTTATAAGAATCAGATATTTCTCTAATGAACTCTTCTAAAACCATTTCAAAAATATTATTTTTGGATAATTCATACCAAATCCATTCCAGCTTAACGTTCAGAATTTTAAAAGAAGACAACAACATTTCCCTAGTTTTAAAACTAAAAGGAACCAACGGATTTAGTCTTTTAAGAGTACTTAAATATTCAAGTAATAACTTCTTTGAACTTTTAATTTCGCCCCTTAATTTCTCTAAATGCTCAACAATACCATGTTTACCTGATGATTTAATTTCACTATAAATGTCCTGAGTAGTGTTATATTCATCAAAAAGAAACAAATGTTTGGTATTCAACTTGATTGGGTCCATTGCTGATAAATAATTAATAGAGGTGACCCATGATTTTAATTCATATTTATTATCAACCATAAACACTTCTTTAGAATTTCTACCATATATAAAAAAAGTTCTAGTCTCTAATTTTTTAGGAACCAAGACGGATGATCTAATGTTACTATAATCAATAGCTGAATTAATCATTTCATCCAGTTCAATATTTCTCTTCATACGGGTAGCAAATAATCCCTTAGGTATCATAAATGCTGGTTCATAGCTTTCAAGTAATGAAGGAGTGGTGGTGTTATTGATTTTTTCTTCCAAAACAATAGTCTTTTTCTCTTTCTCAGTGTCGGTAACATACTTCATTTTAAAAATTGCAATATTTTTATAAAACAATAGTCCGACACCTGTCAGCACACAAAAATACTTTTTCCAAGACTTAACATTTGACAAAATTTTAGATTCTTGTTTCGAAATCATACCAATTTTGAAAACTCTTGTAATGTAATATTCTTCACCTTCTTTACCTTCACGTGAATAATCTTCAATACTTATATTTTTATCTAATAGAAATCCCGCTTTTGCCTTTGGAACTTTCAAAACCATCGATGCTTGATCCCCAATTAAGTTTGCCTGAATATTTTCAAATGTTCTGAGATCCAATTCTTCAGAAGATAATTGGGTCTCATTTGTAATATATTCATCACTGAGAACAATGGGTGCTTCTTCATCAAGATGATTCTGTTCAACAAGCTTCTCTTTCAGTTCTTTGCAGCTATCCTCAATAGATGTACTTAAAAATAAATTACGCGTATTAGACTTCACATTTAAACGTAAATCATAGCACGTGTTATTAATTATATTCTCGTATGGGTCTATAGGCAATGAACTACTCCATAAAGTAAATGCAGTTGTGCTCCTTTTCCTAGCAAGTGGTTGTGAGCTTATATTTGTATTTGGTGTAGCCAAAATACTTGATAATGGATAAGGCATTATTTCATCTTCGTTCAACAATGCAGAAAGGGCATCCATACTTTGCTCTGGTAAAATTTTAATGAAAGGAGTATAAGTGATATTATCATAATAGTAACCCAAAATATCCTTAGATATTAACTTTGTTAGTTCATTCGATTGTAAATCATTATGTTCCTGTAGAGTTGCTTTTAAATTTTCAATGAATTCCCATCTAGTCATTTTCTTCTTGTTATTTGGATTGAATTTATCAGTATGAAGCATGATTAAGGAATAAGTCAAAATATAATAAAAATCTGAATTTTGTCCAACATCTGGATGTTGTGAAGCATAATGATTACCAAATTCAAAGATAACTCTATCTATTTGCTGAGTCTCTTTAGGTAAATCATTGATCATTAAAAATTTTCTTAGGGCTAAATCTAAAGGTTCATTGCTGAAGTCAAAAAATCTTTTTAAATAAACTCTAAACACTTTTTTCAAGTAATCTCTATCTTCAATTGACAATATACTTGCAATACTAGTTAGTAGATATTGAGATAATAATTTATCTAAATAATCACTTGGATCATCATCTGAATTATAGGGTAAGATATCTTTTTTTGAGATTTCTTCCAACTTTGTAGCACTTGCAGATCTTGAATGACTGGGACTTGTCATAAAATATTCTAAATCTGTGGAAGATTTTCTAGTTTTCATGAAATTGGTTATTGAAGAAAAAATACCAGTTTCTTGCTGATTATTAGGGCTTTCCAGCGCATCCAATGTTTTTGATCTCTGCCTTGTGATATCCATTGCGGGCCTTGAACTTCTTAAAGAGAGCTTATCTGGAGTTCCTAATCTGATACTATTGGGACTTGCCATTGATATTGTGAGTTTATGAAACGAAGTTTCTGGTGTTGCTGGTATTGAATGTTGGCCTACAGTCGTTCTTTTGTCTTCATCTTGGATAACTTCGGATGTCTGTACTCGGGAAAGGGTATCTGTTGGGGTTTTAGATTCTTGAGCGGTTATATCCAATTCACCATCTTTTCTATCCTGTTTCCTATCATTATAAGATACAGATCTTTGATATCCAGGTCTTCCTGAAGTGTTGATAAAAGGAGAAGGATGTATAAAGAGTGGACCGGATCTTTTTGTTGAACCAGTATCAACTGTAGAAGCGGAAGAGTCATTAAAGTCGTCCGAAAAAGTAAATTTAATATTATGTGGGGAAATGGCTTTGGAATTGAGTTTTGAATTGCCGCCATTCTGCGAATTATTAATATGATACGTATTTTTAACTGGCGATATGTCTTTGGATAATACCGAAGATTGAGGTTCCAGCAATAGCACCATTGATTTTGCACTTCTCTTAATTTTTGATAAAGATCTAGTTAGTGAACTTTTGTCTGAGGCAAGACTTGCTGCAGAAGTAACCCTCTTTGGTGTCGTAATTTGAAAGTTTTTAGTGACAGAAAAATCTTCTGAGATCGATTCTACTGAGAGGTCATGGTGACTTTGTTGAGGAGTCGGTAAGTGATTGTAGGAAGCGGAATGAATTGGAGTTAATTCATCGTTCCTTTTAGAGTTAAAAGATGAATTTTTTGTTGGCGATTTAAGACTTTTGGTGGTAGAAATAGATGAAGATGATGAAGAGAAGCGTCTATGATGGTTTAAAGAAACCGAGATTCGTTTAGTTGAAGTCTTGTTGGATGGTAAGGGTGACTGTTGTTGCAATGCTTTATTCTGGTCCTTAAACTTAAACTTTAAAGAATTACCCCAAGAGCTTATTCTTCTAACTTGATGATGTCCCTGATTAGAACTTAAACCCCCGGGGACAGAAAGAGAAGAAGAATCTGAAGCTTTTTTATTGTGATTCCTGTTTTTTCTTGTGGTGAGATAGTTGACTTTCAAATCTTGATCGACAAACTTGATCATTTTCTTACGAGTTTTGAGTCTAACAGGGGAATCATTATTATTAAGTTCCGTTGAAGGGGACAGTAAAGAATTGGGGGACATGAAAAAGTACTCTAGGCCAGTTGGTTAGCAGGGAGATTGTGAGCTATGAAGAGGCGAACTGTGAGAGATGAAGAAGAATAGAGCTGAGAATAAAACTGAGCTATCTCTCTAACAGGTTGTAACTCTTATTCCGATTTCAATCTGTTTAGTGTTCAAAAGAAGAAAAATTTTAACAGTAAAAAGAAAGAGAAGAGGAGAAGAAAAGGAAAAGGGGAAATAACTGTTGACGTATACCAGTGAAATTAAAGTACGGCACAACGCGCCAAGTACGAAAACCTACTCGTTCCAAAAAAAATATTAATATCTGTAAAAACTCACTCCATGATAAGAAAATGACAAGTAAGTAGGCTCAATACAAACTCTTCAACAATTAAAGATACAAACACAATGGCTCAATTAACACCAACACAAGAACATAATCTTAAGAGAGAGCTTTTACATGTCCAAATTACTAGAGAGTTGAATAAACTTTCTCCGACCTACAATGATTGCTTTGGGTTAAGACGGTTTGGACCTCCATTTAAAACTTACGACCCAAGAAGCCCTCCAAATCTTTCTAAAGAGGAGATTAATAAAATTCAAAAATCCTATATTGATCATTTTAATAATGAATTTCCTTTGCTCCGAATGATGTTCAATGAGTATTTTGTGACTTTTCCTTTTATTAAACATCATTTAAAATCAATGAAAGATCAGGATACATTTTGGACAAAACTTCAGATATTTTGGGAATTATGGAAGACTAAAAAAATTAGTAATTCTAATGATAGAGGCGAATTGTCGAAAAGAAAGTTACTATTATATAAATTGCAGGGATTTCTTTTGATGTTTTTTAATACTGGTATGTTATGCCTGGGAGATGGCGAGTATTTTTCGTTAAGCAATGAGGATAGAAACACGTATAAAAATGTTGATAAGATGATGAAAAACTCTAAGAATGGAAATGATTTTCAGTTGAACGATATTAATTTGTTAGAAAACGGTGATAAATTCATAGACGGCTTAGATATTAATGTGGCTGGCGTTTCTCTTTCGGAAGAGACAAAAAGAGGTACTTTTGGGTTTGGCCAAGTTACTACAACTTACTATAAATTCATTATCAAAGTTAAATTGAAATCATCCGGTAAAGAGTGGTTTGTTAAAAGAAGATACTCAGATTTTGTCAATTTTGATAAAGAAATTTTTAAAGCGTACCCGGGTAATGATATGCCTTATTTACCTTCAAAAAATAAGTCAGAAGTGGATATTGATGTAGAAAAAAATGATTTTGAAACTGATACTGTTTCTGAAAATGATTCTATGTTTAAATTAGATAAGAATTTTCTTCAGTCATTAAATCTTTCTGGTGGCAGTTCAAGGGACTCGATTGATTCATTCGAAGATGAGAAATTAAAGTTTCCAAGAGAAGGTTTAAGAGTTTCATTGAGGGGTTATTTGAAAACTTTGGCTGCTATCAAAGTTGTAAGGGACTCACCTGAGTTTATGAACTTTTTATCGAACAATCCAATTAACCCAACTAGGATTGAAAGCGAAGATATATCATTACGTTCAAAATTGGATCACTTACTGTTAGTCCAACACTATAGATTTCAGCAAGAAACAATTAAAACAGTGACTGAAATGGAAAATTCTATAGATGAATTGAAGTCTGAAATCTATGAAACTGGATTTGGTTATATTTTTAAACAAATCGGAACACATGAAAATGTTCAGGACCTACCTCCTACAATGAAATCATTAATCAGTTTAATTTCGCTTGAAATTGCATCTACTCAATATGAACTGTTTATTGGTACTGATAATTCTTACGAGAATTTAAAAATGTTCAAAAGATTACACAGGTTATTTCCTTATTCTGTAGTTGCAACTATTTTAAGAGTGACCAATCCGCTTCAGATTGTTAAAAAATTGATTGATTTATTTACATATCAATTGCCAATTGGTTTTGGAGGTCAAAGGGCTAAGTCGTTGCTACAAGTCATATTTGTATCTGTGCTAAACGATGGTTTAAAAAAATTGGAAAGCGAAGGGAAATTACTTCGTGAGTCAATTATTAAACAAAATAAACAATATTCAGCAGTAGTTAATAAGATTGATGAATATTTTCAAACTTCTGATGAGATTGTTCTACAAATTAAAAAGAATTGTCATTTTTATAACCTTGATATTTGTTTTTCCTCATTATTGAATAATAATGGATTGAAAACAAAACTTGATGATACATTACTGGCTCAATTAACTGATGAGTATAAAAACAACCGGGCATCATCAGATACTTTATACAATCAGGTTAATTTGTATTTTAAAACTGAAATTAGAAAGCTTGATAAAATCTCAATGAAGGAGTTATGGGATTCGCCTGAGTTGATTTCTATAATTAAGGAAATTTTATCCATTTTTTTTGAACCATTAATCAAATTATTTCAAAAAGCTAGTATTTACAAATATCTTCCAATTTTAAAGCAATACTTTGAAGAATTGCTAGCTTATTTTGATTTATGTCATGGTACATTTTCTGGATGGGATATGATGGTTGTTCGATTGGTTGATATTCAGTGGAAATACGTTCCTTATTGTTATGAATTCATGCATGATTTGTATAAACTAGATGAAGGGAATCCAAATGAAGAGGAAAGGTTATTTGAAGGTTTTGTTAAATGGTTTAATAAGTTCATAAATTTCTTGAATTTTATGAAGTCAGGAAACGAAGGTGAATCACTGAAAATGAATTTGGGAGAACTAATAAAGGACACTACTAATTTGAACTCTAATAGATTATTTAAGGAAATTAATGCAATTATAGAAAAAATTGAAAAAAAGAAAGCATTGTATCAAAATATGATGAAAGATTCTGACCAAAATGAATCAGAAAAAGACTACATGAAGTACATTAGAAACGATAAATTAAATGAAAATTGGGATAAGATCAATGATAAGGTATTCAATATTGCTTCACAGATGAATAGTGATTCTGCTAGTGGGGTGAGTGAAATCATGGGGTTAAGTGAGTCTAATCTGACCGAGATGAATATTGATATGATGGAAATTCCAAATGTGCCTAAATCAGATATCAATAATTTGGAAACCCGGGAATTCCTAGAGCTATTGAAACAGGATGTTATCAACAGTCGTGTTGAATCAGATGCAGAATTTGAGAAACTTGATGAATTTGGAGAATTTGAGAAATTGGAAATGAGTAAACTGAGCAATGGTTTCAAATCACTTCTTGTGAATATTTTGAAGGCCTATTCAAGAACTGCGTATTAAATAAATTTGAGTCTTTGTATATTTACTGTTATTTGTATTTTTTAGTTTGAGTCATGTTTCAGTTTAATTATTCTCACTGTAGACTCCACATCAGTAAGAATATAATATAAGTCTGGTGCTCATATGCATGCATATAACGTAGCTAATATAGGTGTCAGTAATATGAACTGATACTTTGATTTAGTATATCTCCGTTCTAATATATATGCAAATATATTTTGAAACAATTAGAAAGGCATCCATCAATTATTATTTGATAGCAATCATTATTTCATAGCAAGCATTATAGGGAGGCATCAGAGATTCGAGAATTTCCTTTTTGGGATGGTTCAATGGCTGTCCACTGGCTATTGACAACTCACTTTGACTAACTACGCTCCCATCGTTATTGATTAATCTGAATTGATTGTATTATAAATACTGGAACATTTCTTTGATTTGATTATTAACAGATACCAGAATATTCAATCTTAATTCATCAAATAACCAATCAATCCACCAAACTAACTAACTTACTACAATGAACTCTAAATCTAACACTCAACACACTTCTTCTAATGATGACGCTGATTACAATATCTCTTCCCATTACGCTAACATTACTGGTGCTATTGGCTGTGTTATTGCTTAATTGGTTATAATTAGCTATACTATTTTAAGCTATAGTACTTCGAATTTCTTTATAGTAGTTTTTGTTCTTTTTTAATCCACTTTTTATTTTTGTTTTTAATTTTGTTTTTATTTTGTTTGGACTCATATTCAAATCGAATTTTTGACTTCAAATTCTGATTACTTTATTTACTTTTACTATTTTCAATATATTTCATGGCAGATCTCCATTATTAACTCTTTTGATTCCGTAGTTCTGACTTTTGATGGAATATCTTTTCAGAAAGTACTCCGCAAATTGATCGGCAACCAGATTCCCAGATCTCCTGCGCGGCTCAACGGTGTCTAAACCCCTCGAGAAAAAAGAAATTCACACAAATGAAATTGGTCAACTGGAAAAAAAATTGTTAACCGCTGTGTAAAAATTTGATCTATATAGAAAGCATTTGTCTTATCAATGAATTAAGATAAGCTCATAATCTCTATTTTCATTACGGCTCCCAAGCTTTTATTTATTATTTTTTTCAATTTTTATAATCTGATCCTTTAGCTAGTTTAAGTTAACATCTTGTAGATGTCTTTCTCTAAGTCTGAACAATACACAAATATTCATCATCCAGATTTTATTCCTGGTACGATCAACCTTTTACTCGATAAAGTTGACAGTGAAACTGGAGAACTAAATTCAGCTCATTTAAAAACTACAAAAGATGGTATTATTTTACATCCTCAACCTGTTGACTCTAATTTGAATGATCCTTTAAATTGGAGCAAAACTACAAAATGTTACCAATTTATTCTTTTACTTTTTATAACTGGATTTACAGCAGCTACTGCTAATGATGCTGGTACAGTTCAAGAGTCTATGAATGAAATCTATGATATCTCTTACGACTCAATGAATGTTGGTGCTGGTGTTTTATTTGCTGCTATTGGTTTGACAACTTTGATTTTAGGACCAACATCATCTTTATATGGTAGAAAGATTTCTTACATCATCTGTGTTTCAATGGGGCTAATAGGAGCAGGGTGGTTTGCTTCTGCTAATAAAACAACAGATACCATTTGGTCACAATTGTTTGTTGGTGCAAGTGAAGCCTGTGCTGAAGCTACCGTTCAATTATCCATTTCTGATATGTTCTTTGCTCACCAGTTATCTCACACCTTAACTCTCTATATTATAGCAACTTCTGTGGGCACATATTTAGGTCCCTTAATTGCTGGATTTATTGTTCAGTATGCAGGCTTTAGATGGGTCGGTTGGATAGCTTTAATTATATCAGCTGTTTTATTGGCTGTAATTATTGTTACTCAATTTGAAACATATTTCGACAGATTAAATTATGGTGAAGTAAATGCTGTTGGCCTAGACTGTGAAAGTGAATCAGATTTGGAAAAGAAAGATGCTATTGAAACCAGTACTTCCTCTAAAAGTTTACATTCTAATAAAACTCAAAAGGAGAAAACATACATGCAAAAGATTGCTATTATTACACCTTCTTCCAATTTACAAGGCTTGGGTATCAAGCAATATTTTGAACGGTTAATTTCCATGTTAAGAGTCTTTTGGTTTCCTCCTGTTGTCTTTTCAGGTATCTTATGGGGTCTTCAAGATGCTTTTCTAACATTTTACTTAACCACTGAAGACAATGATTATTATGATGAACCATATTTTTATTCAAATACTGGTGTTGCTTTAATGAACATTCCGTGTGTTATTGGTGCTTTCTTTGGATGTATTTATGCAGGGTCTTTATCAGACAGTTTTGTTATTTGGCTTGCTAAAAGAAGAGGAGGTATTCAAGAAGCTGAAGATTATTTATGGTTCTTGTTTGCGTTGATAGTTATTTGTCCAGTTGGACTTATTGTGTTTGCAGTTGGTACTGACAATGTTTGGAGTTGGAAAATTACATATACTGTTGGTTTAGGATTCATTGGATTTTCGTTTGGTTGTGCTGGAGATATTTCGATGGCTTATTTAATGGCTGCTTATCCAGAAATGGTTCTGGAAGGTATGATCGGGGTAGCATGTATTAACAATGGAATTGGTTGTATTTTCACTTTTGCTTGTTCACCTTGGTTAGATGCTATGGGAAACACTAATACTTATATTATATTAGCTGCACTACAATTTGCAGCCATATTGTTGAATATTCCATTGATAATATACGGTAAAAGAATCAGAAAATGGACCTCAAAATATTATATTCAGTATATTGAGACTAGGGATGGGCAATCAAAATCATGAATCTAATTTTGTTCTTTTTTTTTTTGTACTGTTTTTTTTTGTACTGTTATATTCAGACACTTCTAGACTTTTTTGTCTTTAATTTTTTAATTAACTTTTTAGCCTATTTCTTGAATATCTATCCCCTGGAGAAACCAATTAGGGAACATTAGAGAAGTAGAATGATTCAAGCCAAGCACTTATTACTCTTGAGGCACATCACTTTACAGATTTCCATTTTAGCATCAAAGAGAGAAAGATCAAAAGTGCAAATATAAGGGCCAATTTTATTTTGGAGATTAGAATTTTTGAACTTGAAATTAAGTCCCATATGGATGATATTTTCTAAGATAATAAACTTACTAATCATCAATTAAATTTACTCTTCAGTTTCATATTAGTCCGAACACATTATGGTTTGTTTTTCTCATAAAATAGATAAAGAGTTGATTGTGTTTTAGTTTTATGAAGTATTTGAAAGATAAAATATATTATTGAAACTCTCTGTTTCTCCAGAAACAACCATATTTTCAAGCGGATACGATAGTGAGGTTTTCAACTATTTGCTCTATGAACATAAATCTGGAATTTCGGTTATAAGGATTGTTTTCGGAATTTATTGTACTTGGTGAGTCACACCTGGTTTATGATTAACCAATAAAACAAAAAAATATGTAGAGATAATGTCTTTGTATCACCTGCTTGTTAAATTTCTGAAAGCGTGCATGCCCGCCAGTACCCGCTCTATTAAATGATGACTCTTCAAATTAAACTTACCTCTATTTCTTCATATAAAAAGCTGAACAATTGCTCTCTTGGTTCCTTGAAAACACACCTTAATTTCAAATATACACATCATAATTCATCATGACAATTTCAACTGTTCAATTCGGTAAAAAATTTAGGAAAGAACATTTTCAGTTCCCAGATTCATATGTTCCATTGAATCATGGTTCATTTGGTGCTGTTCCAAAACAAGTTCAGAAAAAATATTTAGAAATAATTGCTAAAGATAATGCATGTCCTGATATAGCTTATTTCAAGGATTTAGATGGATCGTTAGAAAGTTCATTGAAATCAATTGCAAAGGTTGTTAATACTAGTCATGAAAATTTAGCATTTGTTCAAAATGCTACATTTGCTGCTAATATTATTTTGAGAAGTTTCCCATTCAAGGAAGGTGATACTATTTTAGTTAGCTCAATAATATATGGTGGTTGTGGTGCTTCAGTTGATTACACTGTTAAGAAAAACAATTTGAAGTTGGTTATTGTAGAATTAAATTATCCATTATCAGACAAAGAAGTTATCTCTAAATTTGAAAATAAATTTAAGACTGAAAACGTCAGTTTTGCTTTTTTCGATACTATTTGTTCCATGCCAGGTATTAAACTTCCATTCACTGAGATTATACAGTTGTGCAAGAAGTATGGAGCCGCTAGTTGTGTTGATGGTGCTCATTCTATTGGGATCCTTCCTGTGGATTTATCCACTTTAGGCTGTGATTTTTATCTTTCTAATTTACATAAATGGTACTATAATCCTCGTGGCTCAACAATTCTGTATGTTAATCCAAAGTACCAAGATGATATGCAATCATTTCCAATTAGTTGGTCTTATAGTGAGCCCAAATTTTATAAGCGTTTCTTGAATACAGGTGTAAATCACTATAGTTCGTTTTTATGTGTTCAAGAAGCTCAAAAGTTTGTTGATGAAACATGTGGTGGTTGGGCTAACATTAGGTCATACTGCAATGGACTTAGAAAAGATGCGATCAAGTCTTTTGAAGCTGTTGAAGTCAAAGACACCCATTTGGGAATTTTAGAAAATGAAGAATCCAGTTTATCTACTTTTATGTTTAATGTTTTAGTTAAGTTAGATGACGATAAAAAAGATTTTGTGAATACTGTTTTATCCAATCCAGATTATTTGAAGACTTTAAAAGGATTTTTATTACCTATTTTGTTTGAAAAATACAACACTTTTCTACAATATGGTTTCCATAATGGTTCAATGTTTGTTAGGTTTTCATGTCAAATCTATAACGAAGTTGATGAATATGTTGCCACATACAAAAACTTTATTAGTGCCTTAGAATTATTTTTCCAATCAGAAGAATACAAAACTTTTTTATAGTTTTATAGCAGTTAATTTCTATTCATTTTAGTAACCCTAGTAAACTAAGTAGACTCACAAAGTAAAGTTTGAACGGCAATATCAATATCACTTCTCTTTTGCTGACGTAAGCCTAGGCGCCAAATACTAAGGGCTGGGCAACTCCTATTCCAAGGGACCTGGATTTTGAACTCTTAAAAATCTGCTTCTCCAATTCAAAGACGGGAATAAACTGTTTTACAACCAAATTTGAAGGGAAAGATTGATAATTTTTCAGTTTGGATAGATAAGACCATAAAGATTAAGAGTTGCTTCATTATCAGTTATCTTTTTCTCTATCCGCTGTTCTGCTCACTTTGCCAAGATCGACTCAACCGATTGTCTTAAGAGCCGGAGAGTATAAAAAAAGATGCCTTTCTGCTAAATTATGGATTTTCAGATCTTTTTTAGTAATGGTAATGGTATTGAAAACTAATTCTGGAAAGAATATCACCAGTCCATAGACAGTTTGTTGTTTGGATTAACAATCAACCTCCCTTTTTCATTTCAAATAGTTGTATAGAACCACACTTTACAATTTTATTATGTCATCTAGTGATTCTGAACAATATACAAATATGTATCATCCGGATTTTGTTCCTGGAACGATCAATTTGCTATTGGAGAGAATCGATGAAGAAGAACTGAAAGAGCAATCTCAAAAAAATGGTGGTAAGCCACTTTTGAAAACAACTTCAAATGGTATCATTTTGCATCCACAGCCCACTGATTCACCTAATGATCCTTTAAATTGGAGTAAATGGACAAAGTTTTATCAATTTTGCTTGTTGTCTTTTATTACTGGTTTTACCGCAGCTACAGCTAACAATGCTGGATCAGTTCAAGAATCTATGAACTTGATTTACGATATTTCTTATGATTCTATGAATGTTGGTGCAGGCGTTTTATTTATATTTATTGGTTTAGGAACTTTAGTATTAGCTCCAACTTCTTTTTTATATGGAAGAAAAATATCATATATGATTTCAATTTCAATGGGGTTGATTGGTGTTGCATGGTTTGGAGAAGCTACAAAAACTGCTGATACCATTTGGTCACAATTATTTGTTGGTGCAAGTGAATCATGTGCCGAAGCTGCTGTTCAGTTATCAATTTCAGATATGTATTTTTCACATCAATTATCAAGTGCTTTAACTATTTATATTTTGGCTACTTCTGTTGGTACTTATTTAGGTCCTTTTATTGCTGGATTTATTGTGGAAGGTGTTGGTTTCAGATGGGTCGGTAGAACAGCTTTGATCATTTCAGGTATTTTGATCATGGTAATTATCTTCAGTATGTATGAAACATATTTTGATAGAGCAAGCTACTCTCAGATTGATGGTATGTCTGTAGTTCAAATGGATGACTCACAAGTAAAATCAGATTGCGTTAAAGATGATTCAGCTCAAGAAGAATCAAAAGAAAAAGATTTAGTTGCAGTTATTACTACCAATGAACCCATTCCAAGAATTGTTAAGGGTACTGTTAATACTGGTCTAAGAGCCTTTTTCATTGGTAACTCAATTCAAGTTCAGAAAAAAACTTATCTTCAAAGAATTTCTTTACTGACTCCTTCTACAAATTTAAGAGGATGGGGGTTCAAACAATACTTTCAAAGATTATTTTTAATGTTGAGAGTCTTTTGGTTCCCACCTGTTGTTTATTCAGGAATTTTATGGGGTCTTCAAGATGCATTTTTAACTTTTTATTTAACTACTGAAGATGATCAATATTATGATGAACCATATTTTTACAGCAATAGAGGTGTTGCTTTGATGAACCTTCCATGTGCTATTGGTGCCGCCTTAGGTTGTTTCTATGCCGGTAAAATGTCAGATACATTTGTTATTTGGCTTGCTAAAAGAAGAGGAGGTATTCAAGAAGCTGAAGATTATTTATGGTTCTTGTTTGCGTTGATAGTTATTTGTCCAGTTGGACTTATTGTGTTTGCAGTTGGTACTGACAATGTTTGGAGTTGGAAAATTACATATACTGTTGGTTTAGGATTCATTGGATTTTCGTTTGGTTGTGCTGGAGATATTTCGATGGCTTATTTAATGGCTGCTTATCCAGAAATGGTTTTGGAAGGTATGGTTGGTGTCGCATGTATTAACAATGGAATTGGTTGTATTTTCACTTTTGCTTGTTCACCTTGGTTAGATGCTATGGGAAACACTAATACTTATATTATCTTAGCTGCTTTACAGGTTGTAGCTATTTTATTGAATATTCCATTGATTATTTATGGCAAGAATATTAGAAAATGGACTGCTAAATATTATATTGCCTATGTTGAAGCAAGAAATCAAAGATTGAATTGATTTTACTTTACTTGAAAGGACAGACGCTTTTGAGGTCTGTTTTCTAGAATTTATCTTTTTTTGTTTATTTTGAATTTCTTTCTCTATTTTATATTAGTTTATTTTTGTCTTCAACTTTTGTACTTTTGTTCTAATCTGGCCCGAATTGTATCGTTCTAAAGTGTCTCAGAAATGGGGCACCTTCAGCGACTTCGGCATAAACCACTCGCTCCACAAAACCCCGGAAAATCTGATTAGATGTCTATTTTGGTGCTGTTTATAATATCGACAAGCTTATTGGTTTTTCTACATATTATAACACATTAATGTTGACTTAAATAAATACATTTGATCTAATATCTAAAAACATTTTTGAAACTTTTATAAATGACCAGTCTATCATTCAGTAATCAAAAAAGGCTGAAACCACCACTCCCCTCCTTCTCTTCTTCATCAAAAACCAGTTTTGGTTTCCATTTTCTACATAAATTGACAAAAACTTCACTAAGCAAGAGACGGAATGTGACTGGCCATCACTCTAATAAATATCAATATTTTAAATTTTCTGAATCTCCAAATTCTGAAAAGAACAATCAACAACTTAACCTTAACACTACATTTAAAAATATATTGGTTAAACTTCCATTAGAATTACAACTTTTAGTCTTAAAATTTGTCATAGTTAGCAATGTATCAATAGGAAAATACGCTTTATTAGCTCAGAGTGAGCACTCACTCATTGATCTTGGTGTTATTAATGTTTTATCTGAAGCTTCAATTGATTTTACTTTTCCTCTACGGGAATTTAAAATGTATGGTTCTTCCAAAGGTATAGAATATAATACTCCAAATTTTCAAAAATTTATGGCAATGGTTAAAAGACTTGATGTGAAATTTGGTAAGGCTATCATTAATGGAAGTTTTTATTCTGTTTCAAGAATATCCGAGGATACTTTATGGGCTTGTGATAATTGTTCAAAAATTGAAATTCTTTTTGATAACCCTAAATTACAATATGATGTTATGAATGCTTGTAAAAATTTGAATAGATCATGTTATTTCAAAAAACTGATTAATACAAGAGTTATATTTAATAATGATATGAATGGAGTTTCTCTCTCTGATATTGAACAATTAGATATTTTAAAACATATTGATATCATAGTTACTGAAGAGTTATCATTCAAGACTATCAATGTATTGAAATATGTTGCTATGAAATCAAGCAGAACAGTTACATTGATCTTAGAAAATTCCAATTTTGGTAATATACCACAAAATATAATTGAGTTTGTTGACAATTTAAGAAAGGCTAATCCATGTTTGGCTGTTAATATAAGATTACAAGATTATTGGCAGAACTTGCAATTTTGTTGCAATCAAGAAAAACTCGAGTTTTGTAAATTATATTTAACTGAGCTGAAGTTGAGAATAAATATCAATTCAG
Organism: Ambrosiozyma oregonensis (nom. inval.); assembly: GCA_003706315.3. Taxonomy (NCBI): domain Eukaryota; kingdom Fungi; phylum Ascomycota; class Pichiomycetes; order Pichiales; family Pichiaceae; genus Ambrosiozyma; species Ambrosiozyma oregonensis (nom. inval.). The sequence continues at coordinate 189,570 of PPKY03000005.1, forward strand.
AAAATATACCTGATTCTAATTATTTAGACTTGACATGTATCAAGAATTTTTCAAAATTAAAGAGACTAAGCATTTGGATTGATGCTGAAAATTATTTGAAATTCAAAAGATTTGTTGTAGTTAAAAGTAATTCATTACAATATTTGAACTTGGAATCTAATGATAAATATAATTTCTACAGCAAATTCTTTAAAACTCGATTAGATTGTCCGTTACTTAATCATATTTCAACTGAATCAACCGCCATATAATTTACTACTTGGTTAAGCCTTTTCCTTTCACGATTACGATTACGATTACTATTACGATTACGATTACGATTACAATAACTATGTTAACCCATTATACTTTTCATATATATTTTTATATATCAATCATTAATTAACTCTAATAAAATGGAGCTGGCTTCCCGCCTCTGTTGCTTCTGTTTGGTGGTTACCGCGTTGTGAAAGTGGTTACGCAGCCCCTCCCCTTTTTTTGGCAGCATTAACCGCTGTGTCACTGATAAGCTCTGCTATCGGTAAATAATAGATAAGAACTAGACTGAAATACAATCCTAAGTTTAAACAATTCGAAAGCTATCTTTGAAAACTAGTCTTGAATTAACACCAAAGAATACTAAAAACTAGGAGAAAATTTGACCAAGACAAGGCGTCCTATAAAGAATGCTACCAAAGAGATCATGAGACCATCGACTGCACCAGTGCCGTAAAAACGCAGGTTGAACTAGGTCGATCCGCTGAGCCGCTCCGGAGGGATGCGCATTTTTTTCTCTGACTTGCAAATTAATGTCCTATCGATCCTCCAATTATCGATGTTGACTTGTTTAACTCCACTTATCTCGGTAAAGTTCATTTCCAAAAGGCAGTTTAAACAATCAACCATCTAGGTATTAACAAAATCAAATTTATCAAATATTGTATTTGGCGCAGTTCGTTTTTCTTTTTGGAAATAAAATAAACTTGTTTTGTGTTTTTTCTCTTGGCTCTCCTCATTAATTCTTGGCTTTTCAAATTCCTTTTCATAAAGTTTAACAGTTGTACAACATGTCTACTGCAACTCCAAGGGTGTCGCATATCCTATCGACTACCTATGATGACACTGAGAAGTACACAAATTTATATCACCCAGATTATATTCCCGGTACAATTAACTTACTTTTATCTAAAGTTGATGATGTGGATTTAGGTGGAATTGAAAAAGTCATGACTGGTAAAGCTAAAACTTTGAAAACTACTGAAAATGGGATTATTTTACATCCTCAACCAACCGAATCTCCAAATGATCCTTTAAATTGGGGTAGATGGAAAAAATTTTATCAATTTTGTTTATTGGCTTTTATTACTGGTTTCACTGCTGCTACATCTAATGATGCTGGATCAGTTCAAGATTCCATGAATGAAATTTATGATATTTCTTATGATTCTATGAATACTGGTGCTGGTGTTTTATTTGCTTCTATTGGTTTAACTACGGTTATCTTAGCTCCGACTTCTTCTTTATATGGGAGAAAAATTTCCTATATTATTTGTATTACCATGGGTTTAATTGGTGCCGCTTGGTTTGGTGCTGCTAAAAGAACTTCTGATACCATTTGGTCTCAGTTATTTGTTGGTTCTTCTGAAGCTTGTGCTGAAGCTACTGTTCAATTATCTATTTCAGATATGTATTTTTCACATCAATTATCAGGTGCTTTAACTATTTATATCTTGGCTACTTCTGTTGGTACTTATTTAGGTCCTTTAATTGCTGGATTCATTGTCTCTGATAACTTTAGATGGGTTGGATATACAGGTGCTGTTATGTCAGCCGTGTTGTTAATTGTTATCTTTGTTACCATGTATGAAACGTATTTTGATAGAAAAAAGTATAACTATAGTATTGATGGTGAAAGACCAACTGAAATTGATGAGACGATTGTTCCTGTTGATAAAGAAAAAACAGATTCCACTTTGCAAGTTAGACAATCAAATGGTTCCACTTCAAATGATAATTCAGTCGTTCAAAATGAACAACTACCATGTCGTGACAATGGTGCCAGTGATAAACCAAAAACATTTTTACAAAACATTGCATTTATCACTCCTTCTGCAACATTAGTTGGATGGGGTATCAAACAATACTTTCAAAGATTATTTTTAATGTTGAGAGTCTTTTGGTTCCCACCTGTTGTTTATTCAGGAATTTTATGGGGTCTTCAAGATGCATTTTTAACTTTCTATTTAACCACTGAAGATGATCAATATTATGATCCACCTTGGAGTTATTCTGATACTGGTGTTGCCATTATGAATGTTCCGTGTGTTATTGGTGCCGCTTTAGGTTGTCTATATGCCGGTTATTTCTCGGATACATTTGTTATTTGGCTTGCTAAAAGAAGAGGAGGTATTCAAGAAGCTGAAGATTATTTATGGTTCTTGTTTGCTTTGATCATTATTTGTCCAGTTGGACTTATTATTTTTGCAGTTGGTACTGATCATACATGGAGTTGGAAAATTACATACACTGTTGGTTTAGGATTCATTGGATTTTCTTTTGGTTGTGCTGGAGATATTGCTATGGCATATTTAATGGCTGCTTATCCAGAAATGGTTTTGGAAGGTATGGTTGGTGTTGCTTTTATCAACAATGCCATTGGCTGTATTTTCACTTTTGCTTGTTCACCTTGGTTAGATGCTATGGGAAACACTAACACTTATATTATCTTAGCTGCTTTACAGGTTGCGGCAGTCTTACTGAATATTCCATTCCTATTATATGGTAAGCAAATCAGAATCTGGACTAAAAAGCATTACATTGAGTATATAGAGTTACGTGATGGTAAGAATTACTCTGACAACCACTAATAATACATACGACATACAGTGACCCTCACTGTTACCCATCTTTCATTTTTCAACTCTTTAATTTTAATACATATTTACTTTACTCTTTCACTCATTTTTTTCTATTGCTTTAATTGTTTCTGTTCACTGTTTTAATTTCCTTTTCGCCCTTTTTGTATTTTGTACCTTTTTTTAGTTTCTAGTTTTGAATTTTCTTCATTTTACTTTACAAGCGAGAAACTTTTTCTTTTGATTTTATTTCGATCTAATAAATATATCAGAACACATATGCGAACAAAATTCTCTAATAAATTTTTAAAATAAGTTAATAATAATACCAGTAGCAATAATAATGTGCAAACGAAAGCTAAGGAAAGTTGAAGAATAGAACAAGTACCAATGTAAACAAGACTAATCTTCTTCATCATTGAAGACTGGAATACCCCAGTCTCTTGCAACAACTCTATGGGTTTTGGTTTTATAAATGGATGAAATTTTATCCATAACTTCTTGAGGCAATTCAACAATTTTCAAATTACTTTCAATTCTTGATGGAGTAACTGATTTTGGTAAAACAACAACTTTTCTACCAACAGCCCAGGAAATTGCTAAAGTAGCTGGACTGATTCCTAGTTCTTTAGCCAATTGAATGATAGTTTCATCCTTTAATAATGGAGAACCAGTTGAACCCAATGGGGAATAAGCTTCACATTGGATACCTTTTTCTTGGCAGTATTTCAATAAAGCATGTTGTGGTAAGTATGGATGCATTTCAACTTGGTTACAAGAAGGTGTAATCTTACATGTTGGGGAATCTAATAAAATTTGTAAATTTTTTTTAGACATATTTGAAACACCAATTGATTTGGCTTTTGAGCTTGGTATCTTTTGCATTAATTCCCATGTCTTAATGAAATCCCAATCATAATCATTATCGAATTTATCTGGATCATCTATTCTTTTAACAAAAAATTGCTCTTCAGCATCAGCGGATGGTTTGTTCATTGGAACTGGCCAATGAACTAAAAATAAATCAACATAATCTAAACCCAATCTTTCTAAAGATTCATCCAAAGCAGATAATGGATCTCTATGATTGGTACACCAAAGTTTGGTGGTGACAAACAATTCTGCTCTTGGAACACCACATTGTTTAATGGCTTTACCCACACCTTCTTCATTTTGATAAACGTGAGCTGTGTCAATGTGTCTATAACCAGATTTAATTGCAGATAAAACAGAATTGTAAGTATCTTCTTGAGTTGCTTTCCAACATCCTAATGCAACGTATGGAATGTCTGAGCCTGAATTTAGTCTGGCCGTTTTTGTTGAACTGTATGAATAAGTTAGTAAATGATTTATGAATTAATAGAGGTAAAAAAAAGTGATGATTAAACCTACACAATTGGAGTTAAAGCTGGCATTTTAAATTTATTTTAATTGGAGTTTATCTTTCATTTTACACTATTAGTTTTAAAATTCAAATTAGAATAAGGAATTGTAGGGTTTTTATAAGTAATTTTAGTTGAGTACTTGAATCTGACGAATCTCTTATCAGATTGTTTTCTCCGCAACTCTTCCGAAAGCGGAACTTTGCGGTCCATCAAAGTTCGTAAATAGATTATGAAATCTTAAAATTTAGCTTACGCTTTCTATCTCGCTAGAGAGCTGAAAAAGCTTTAAAGGCTGAACAGGGTGAAAAGAGGAAAGTCCGATCCAATAGTGAAATAATTCAACTCTTTATTATAACCTCCCAGCTGATGATTGATATTAACCACCATTAACTTATAAAAGCAGCCCAACTTCAAATTTCAAACTACTTTCTTTGGTTCCTCCTGAAACCCCCCCCCCCCCCCCCCCCCCCCCCCCCCCCCCCCCCCCCTGGATCTTAACGTACCCCTCATTCACACGTCATTGAACCTAATTGTATACTGAAACGCCATTTCTTAAAATAAACAATAATAAGAATAATTAGAGTAAAAATTTTAAATTCTATCTATCCATTAAACCCTTCCTATATAGCCATCTTTTGCTTTTTTTTTGTTGTGTGATCTATGTTCAGTGGTCACTACGTTGTTGCTCTTTCGTTCTAAAAGATTCACTAATCAATTAAGAAACATTTATAAAAAACCTTCAATGAAAAGAACTTGATAAATAAGTACTTATTTTATCTCAGATAAAATAAACAATTGAATACTACTGAACACAAGGTATCGAAAAAAATTAAATAGACATTGTTTCCTAAAACAGATTTGTTTATTTATTTCTTGATTCTAGTAGAGTTCAATTTTTGAAAAGTGAAAATATGTATATAATGTAGATATATATATATATCAGTAAACGTTTTTCCAGTTTATGGTAATGGTTCTTCAATATAATAGGATAAGATAAGCGCCTTTATTTTCAGACCAAGTCGATCGACGATTATGCATTGTCCTTCCATATTCGGCAAGAACTGTGGCATATAGGAATCTTGCCTTATTTAAGAGTGAAAAACCATTTGTCTCAATTGATTTTTTTCTTGATAATCAGTTCATTAGATTAATTATACAAATCAATTCAACAACTATGTCTGATTTATACGAAGAAATTAAGTTGACCAATGGTCAAACCTATAAACAACCAATTGGTTTATTTATTAATAACGAATGGATCAAATCAGGTAAGAAATTCGAAACTTTTAATCCAGCTACTGAAGAATTAGTTACATCAGTTTATGAAGCTTCGGAGAAAGAAGTTGATTTAGCTGTTGAAGCTGCAAGAAAAGTTCAAAAAGAATGGAACAAAGTTACTCCAGATGCCAAAGGTTTACTAATGTTAAAATTGGCTGATATCTTAGAATCTAAAGTTGATTTGTTTGCTGAAGTTGAAGGTATGGATTCAGGTAAACCTGTTGAATCTAATGCTAAAGCTGATATTTTAGGTGTCGTTGAATATTTAAGATATTGTGCTGGTTGGGCTGATAAAATTCATGGTAAAATGATTCCACTTGCTCATAACAGATTTGCTATTACCAAAAGATATCCAATGGTTGTTGGTCAAATTGTTCCTTGGAATTATCCATTAAGTATGTCTAGTTGGAAATTTTGTCCGGCTTTAGCATGTGGTTGTACAATTGTTATTAAATCATCTGAATTAACTCCATTATCATTACTTTTATTTGCAGATTTAGTTAAGGAAGCAGGTTTTTTGCCAGGTGTTTTTAATGTTATTAGTGGGTTTGGTAGAGTTGCTGGTCAACATTTAAGTTCTCATACCGGATTAGATAAAATTGCTTTTACTGGTTCTACTGCTACTGGTTCCAAAATCATGCAAAGTGCTGCAGTTAATTTGAAGAGTTTATCATTAGAATGTGGTGGTAAATCTCCTTTACTTGTGTTTGAAGATGCTGATTTAGAACAAGCCGCTAAATGGGCTTCATTTGGTGTTATGTATAATACTGGTCAAAATTGTACTGCAAATTCAAGAATTTTAGTTCAAGAATCTGTGTATGATAAATTCATGGAATTATATACAAAACAGGTTTTGGAAGATTGGATTGTTGGTGATCCATTTGATGATAAAGTTACATTAGGTCCTCTAATCAATAAAGTTCAATACGATAAAGTTAAATCTTATATTGAAAAGGGTAAATCTGAAGGCGCTAAACTTATTTTAGGTGAAGATGACTTCAAATTCCCATCTAAGGGTTATTTTGTTCCACCAACTATTTTTGGTGATTGTACTCAAAAAATGACTATTGTTCAAGAAGAAATTTTTGGTCCTGTCGTTGCTGTTTCTAAATTTAAAACTGAAGAAGAAGCCATCGACAATGCAAATGATACTATTTACGGTTTAGCTGCAATGGTTTTTTCTAAAGATTTTGAAAGAGCTCATAGAGTTGGTGATTCAATTGATGCCGGATCTGTTTACTTAAATTCATCTAATGATGAAAGTGTCAGAGTTCCATTTGGTGGTTTCAAATCAAGTGGTATTGGTAGAGAATTATCAGATAATGCTCTTGATTTATATACCCAAGTGAAGAGCATATATTGTAACATTGGTTCAAGATTGTAAATTAAATTTACTATTATTTTATGTATATTGATTTGGCCTCCAATAGATAAAAGTGCTTCTTCTTTTTTGAATTATAAATATCATAACCGAATTGTATTAAAGTTGTAAAAAGAGAGTAAAAAAAGAATTAAATAATTTGTCACATATATATACAGGAAAGATTCAACAATTATTTGAATTATTTTCTGACACCAGGTAGAGGCACAATTTCAGCTGATTGCTCTTTGGCATCTGCAAGCATCTTTTCTTTTTTAATATCAAACGGTCTTTTTTCTTTAAAATACTTAACCCAAGAGGCAACACAGTTTTTTTGAAAAGCAAGATCTTCAGATTTACAGTTCTTGTTTATTTTCCCCTGAGAATCTTTATCAAATGGGTTAATAACTTCTATTCTATCTAAACATTTAAAGTATAAATCTCTTGATTCCCAACACTTTTCACGCTTTGAACGGTTTGGAGGTTCCTTTGTATCTTCTTTTCCAAAAATTGAAAATCCCATAGTTGATTTTTTTGAATTTGTGTAAGATGTTTGTTTCTGTATCTTTAAACTAGTTAAATTATTCATCTCAGGTTTCTCAAAATTTGTTTTGAAGATGTCTCGGCCTTTCATTTTCGAATTTCTGGAAATTGGTCCGTTTAATTATTACGTACTTGATTACCTAAGCACTCATATTATTTACATTTTTATAATATAAAATCTATAGAATATTCATACAAACGAAATTAAATGGTAAAACAATTATAAGTGGGTGGTATGTATAGAGATATAGATAGAAAGAATTGAAACGCTAATCTTTCTTTAAAGTTCTCTGTTTTTCAGCATTCTTGATCACTTTTTCATCAACAAATAAACCTTTCTTTCTTCTGATACCATTCATATATCTTCTTGCAACGTTTTCTCTTTCAGCGAATTCACCCAAGGCTTCTAATTCTTCTTCAGTAGTAGGAACCCAAAATGGATCTTGGTCGATCTTTTCAAATCCAGTATAGATCAATTGAGGTAAAGCAGCACCAGAGGTTTTCTTTCTTATATCCTCACTGAAACCAAATGCTTCAACAACTGGAATTTTAGCAGTAACAGTAAAGAAAGGAGTACCTTCCTTCATCTCCTCACCAATAACAGCACCCCTTCTTCTTTGAATGACAGCATACACTTTACCAAGAACTTCAGATGAAGCTTGAATATCACAAGAATACATTGCTAACATTAATCTTGGTGACCAATCTAAGAATCCTTTGTGTATTGAATCTTTAGTTGCACCAATTAGTCTACCTGATAAATTTGGAACTGAATTTATTTTGTCTTCTTCTGTTATCAACTCAATCGATTTGATAAACACCGCCAGACCTTGTGTAGGTTCAGAAGCTAAAGGACCTTGGAAAGTAGCTAATTGGAAACCATTAAAAATACTCTCTTCGTAAGTAAATCTATCTCCCTGGCTATTTTGAGCAGAAGAAAAAATTCTTCTGACTGATTGTTCACTAGAATCAAATAAAATATTAGGACCAATTCTTTTAGCACCAAATGCTGCAATTCTCTCAATTAAAGCTTCATTAGTCCAATCAATATTTTGTTTAGCTTTAAATTCAGAATTTCCAGACTTGAAAGCATTTTTAAGCTTAGACTTGAACTCGTCAATAGAGAGGATAGTACCCGTAACAAATTCGTCATCATCTTTGTCTTCTTCTTCTTCTCCATTGGAAACTCCACTTGTAACGAGATTGGAGATAGTAGCAACATTATTTATCAGTAAGTCGGTAACTTCTGTTGGTAATGGTCTCGTTTCTAATGTGATTGAATATTTATCCAAAGAAATATTAATATTGCCTCTACCTAATTCGGCATTTTTTGGTGGATTCATATCAATAGCAACAATAGTTTCTCTATAGGGGATTTCAGGTTGGGAAGCAGTAATATCAATACCAGCAAATCTTTCTTTTAAATCTTTTAAACATCTTTCTAAATGTAATTCCCCAGCAGTAGCTAAAATATGTTCACCGGTACCTTGAACATATGTCTGAACACATGGGTCAGCTTGGTTTAATAATTGTAACCCCTTTTCTAATCTTTCCATATGAGTTGGGTTGACTGGTTCCAAAGCAACCTTAACAATAGGAGCAATATTTAGATTAATACCAGCCAAATTAACACCTAAAACACCAGATGATATTAAAGTACCACTCTTCAAAATTCTACCATCTAATCCACCAATTCCAACAATTGAACCTGCTGGTGCTGTTTCTAATGAGATTAGTTCCCTACCCATTAATAGATATAAACTTGTAATGGTGACTTTCTTTATATGCTTATGAGGGTATTTTGGATCAAATTTAGGTTCTAAAACGGTTAGCTCTTCACCAACACTAACAGTTCCACTATAAATTCTTGAAAATCCTATTAAAACTTCTTTTTTAACTTCAATTATATTTTCAACGTTTGCTTCTTCTTCTTCGAACTCAAACTCAAAACCATTATCAGTTGAAGATGTAACCACTGCAAAATCATCTTCTGTTTCTTTCTTTTTGTCTTCTTCCAATTTTCTTGCCGCTTCTGCTGCTTTAGCTGCTCTTAATCTGGCTTCTCTGCCTTTTTCAATTAGTTCTTCTCCTGAAAATTGGTGTCTTTGATTACTTGGCAATTCATCTTCTGGAACGGAAATAATTTTAGAAACATAAGCACTAACTAATCCATTTTTATTACAGTCCAGCATATCTTGTTTTAGTTGAACATCTATGAGTTCAGAGCTTGGAGTTGGATCCAAAATATGTGGAATTCTTAATTTTTGGGATTCAAGTGGAGATGGTAATTTGTCGATAACAGTCAATAACACTGATGTTGAAACAGGAAGCCATTGTCCCATTATGGTATTAATTAATTGCTTATTATCCTTGGACTTCAGATCTCTTGGTAAAACTTTAATTGGTAAGGATTTAACAATTGTTTCCAATTTTTCTTGGTTTTTGTTTAAATAAGCTGAATCATAAATATGCCAAATACTGTCTAAAACAAAACTAACAAATAATGGCTTCAAACTTCTTCCTTTCAAACCTTTTGAAGTAATGACTTTCTTAGTCTTTGGATCCAGGTAAAAGTCTCCCCATAGACATTTTTGTAATTTTTCACGTTGAATACCTAATTTCTTCTCATAGATGACTGCAAATTGAGCAATATTAAAACCCCAACCATCAATAGCTGAAGCAAAAATAACATTGTTTTTTTGAGGAGAAAAATAAATATCTTCATCGTCTTTCTCAACGAATTCTTCAACTTCACCTTTTTCTAATCTTTCTCTCCATAATAAATCATCTTGCATTCTTTCACCTGCGAAAAAACTACCTATAACAGAATTAACCTGTTCAATAACTCTGCTCAAATGAGAATAAGCTTCTGTTGAAGTCATCTGTAACTCTGAAATTAATCTATCAATTTTATTTAAAACCAAAATAGGTTTTAATTTATCAACCCAAGCTTGTCTTAACACCGTGACAGTTTGAGAACAAACACCCTCAACAACGTCAACTAAAACAACTGCTCCATCACATAATCTTGAAGCTGTACTGACTTCAGACGAAAAATCAATGTGTCCAGGTGAATCAATTAAATTAATTAAATGCTCTTTGATGGAGCCTTCTTTATCTTCTGGGGAGCATTTTTTAATTGTTTTAAAATATAATGAAATGGCAGATGATTCCATAGTAATACCTCTCAATTGTTCATCTTCTCTAGAATCTAAATAACGCACTTTACCTGCCATTCTTTGTGATATTATACCGTTTGAAGCTAACAATGAATCTGAAAGAGATGTTTTACCATGATCCACATGTGCTAAGATACAGATGTTTCTAATATCAGCTGGGTTTCCTTGCAGCCTCTCTATATCTGTTGCAGATAATCGCATTTTCTTGAATAATCTGAAAGTCTGTAATAGTTCGAACTAATAGTTTTTAGAGAAGTCATTATAGTTGAACTGTTTACTAATCTTTTCAAGTAAAACAAAAATTTTAAGTCACTTTCGCACCGAGTGTTTTGCCAGTTTTGTGAACACTTTTAGTGACTACAATTATCTAAAACATTTCAAGTGTGTGTGTGTGTGTTTTTAAAGGGGTTTAATCGAAAAGGATTTGCCTTCAATTCTTCTGTGTAATTCTTCTGATTGATGGTGAGTCATTACTTTGTACTGCTTACTAATATATCTTGCTATCATCAAAAAATCAAAAGAAATTCTGGAAAAGGATTGATTGATTGCTTCATAACATTGAGATGTTAGATGAGAAAAACAGATGAGTTTCTCTGCAGCAATTGTAGTTTTTCTATCTATCTTTAAGTTCATTGGTATTTAATTTCATTAATAGTATAGTATACATAGGGGATATTATATAGTACAGAGAATAGCAATGTCAAGTGTATTTCAAAATTAGAAGAAGCTAGGAAGACTGAATTCTGGAAATAAGCTTTATCTCTTCTTCCTTGGTGCATTGGATGAACCACCTCCTTCACTGTCAACTTCATCTAAATCATCTTCCAATGTTACAGATGTGTTCAGGCTTGATGAACCTCCTTCGCCTTTCTGCTTCTTCAAATGTCTAACATAAGTTGATGAACTCAGTGAGAATATACGATCTTCATCTGTGAAATGAATCTTTCTATTTCTAGAGACTGATGAAGATGAAGATTTCATAAAATTATCAAAGCCTTTAATTAGATTACCATGATTGGAACCATCGGATAGGTACTTTGTTTCTTTATTGAATATGTCTTCCTCCAATTTCGACACCTGTTGGTCGTATTCTTTTTTCTTGCTGATCGCCTCTTTTAATTGTTTTTTGAGTCGTTCATACTCTGCTTTTTTATCTGGTTGATTCCCTGACATAATATTATTGTAGATGAACTAGAATAACGAAGAGAAAGAAAAAATAAAGATTTGTACAGCGTTCAAACTTTAAATTTAAACATAATCTACTTCATTTTGAAAGAATCGCACTCCAAAAAAAAACAAAATTTCAGCGAACCTTCAAAAAAACAACCTCAACAACAAAACACGCTTTAATTATAACTATCTCTTGGTGAACTTGAACGATTCACGTTAAAAGAGAAAAACTTATACATCAGTCTTTCACAATGGAGTTTGATTTTCCATCTGTTATTATTGACTCGAATGCCAGCTCCACAAAGGCTGGTTTGTCCACTTTTGACACACCTTCAATCTCATTACCTTCAGTTTACTCCAGACAATCTTCAGAGCAAGGTGATTATGTTTTTGGTGATGACTTAGATCTCCACCCAACAAATGAAATCTTTACAATGTTTAATGAAGGCTCAGTGTATAATTGGGACGCTATGTCACATTATTGGAAATATATCTACACTAAATTGAGTGTTCAGGATACTTCTGAATTACCTTTAATTATCACTGAAAATGCATGGAACACAAAAAAAAATAGAGCTAAAGCTGTTCAAGTTGCATTTGAAGAGTTGGAAGTTCCAATTTTCTCTATTTTGAAAAGACAGATATGTACTGCTTATTCAGTTTCAAAACCATCGGCTGTTATAGTTGTTGATATTGATGACGATTTAGTTAGCGTTACACCAATTAGTAATGGTAAGGTTTTGAATAAAGGTGTTTTACGTACTAAGTTTGGTGGAGATTTTTTAAGTTTATTTTCGTTAAATTACATTCAATCAAAATTCCCTGGAACAGATATCAACGATGCCTTACTTCCAAGACCTTTCCAAAATCATAATAATATGAGTGATTCTTTTAAAAGATATCAAATATCAACAACTTTAAAAGATTTCAAAGAGTCTATATTAAGCACAACATTACTGAAAATTGACCCTCATCAAACTGAATTACCTCAAGATCAACACATGTATATGTCTCATGGATCAATTGCTCAATTAGAATATAAAAGTTATGAATTACCTAACAAGGCAACAATAAGAGATATTGGAATTGACCAATACAAACTATCAGATCCTTTGTTTAGACCATTTGATTATTCAAAAACACTACCACAAAATTTAAATTTACCTCAAGACTCAGAAGGTATAGCAAGTTTGATTTTCTCATCAATGAAAGCTTTAGGTGGTTCTGGTGATTTATATCTCAAACTATTAAGTAATATAGTGCTAACAGGTTCAGCTACAAACATTCCAAATATAGAACAAAGAGTAATCCAAGATTTAAGAATGTACATTCAAGATTACACTATTTCAACTTATCTGTCGCCAGATTTAATTGATAGAAATAATGATGTTTGGATTGGTGCTAACATTTTGGCTAGTTCTTCAGTTGGTGACTTTGATAACCTGTTTATGTCCAGGGATGAATATAACGAAAATGGTGAAGATTATGCCTTAGAAAAATTCAAATAAGTGTATACTATGACTTTGTTAGATTAAGTTTGATTATTTTATTTTTTTACTAATTTTTTCTTTCTTTTTGTGTCTTGCTATAAGACTTCTGTACTCTTTTTATTTTTATTTTGTTTTCTACTATATTTTGTACAATTTTAAATTTTGTTTTTAAATAAAATTATTTCTAACTCATAACAGTTGTATAACAACTTTACTTTATAAGCAAATAGAGAATTAGTCAGTATGAAAGCTTCTCAGGAATTTTTTATTTTACGTAAGCGGAAATTGAGATAAAAGTTTTTACAAATAAATAATCTATATGTTATGTAATTGTAGCTCAACTTTATAAAGTTAATCAAATCCTATATAATATACAAATATGGCTAAAATCTCTCAACCATCATCTCAAATCAAGCTAACAAATGTTTCTTTAGTTCGTATGAAGAAAGGTAAAAAAAGATTTGAGGTTGCATGTTACCAAAACAAAGTCCAAGATTACAGATCAGGAGTTGAAAAAGACATTGATGAAGTTTTACAAATTCACCAAGTTTTTTTGAATACTTCCAAGGGACAAGTTGCACCTTCTGAAGACTTGAAAAAAGGTTTTGGTACTGCTGATATTGATACCGTTATATTGGAAATTTTAAAGAAAGGTGAGGTTCAATTGAATGAAAAAGAAAGATCACAACAAAATGAAAAATCACATAATGAAATCTTAACTATAATTTCAACTAAATGTGTCAATCCAAAATCTAAAAAAAGATATCCTCCTACTATGATTGATAAGGCATTAAAAGAACTAAAATTCAATCTGATCAATGCTAAGAATGCTAAAACTAAAGCATTAGAAGCCATTAGATTATTAGTCGAGAAACAAATTATTCCTATTGCTAGAGCACAAATGAAATTAAAAATATCTTTGCAAAATAAGGATTACTTGAAAAATAAAGAGAAGCTTGATTCGTTAATAGGTATTGTTCAAAATAAAGATAAGATTGAAAGTGAACTTGAAATTGTTTGTTTGATCGAGCCTGAATCATATAAAGAATTAAATGAGTTAATTAAGGTTTTGAAAGGATCTATTGAGGTACTAGATATGGCTGTTGTTGAACAACAAGGTGATCAACGTTTATAGATCATTTTCATTCTCTTGTAAACTTTTCTAGACTTTTTCCCTCTTTTCATTCACTCAACTTTTTATCCTTAGAAATCAGAATCAAATTTGGCCTATATTCATAATTTTTTGAGTAACTTTTCCAATTCATCTATATATATATATATATATATATATATGAACTGTAGATTAAATAATCTTACAAAAGTGACATTAATATTAAACAAATAACCTTATTTAACTACTCGATGTAAAATACAAAAACACAGATACATAAAAGAAACCACCAATAGACCCGAAAATAAGATAAATATGAGCTAACTAGTTCTTATTTTGTACATACAGCAATGACCATTTCACCCAAGAATATACACTCCTTTGTTCCATTGACAACTCTTGTCGGAGCATCACCAAACATACTTTCGAACTTACTCTCAGATAAATAGGATTTGATATCTACTTCCTTGAAACATTGTTGGTATTTGTAACTAATTCCAGTTTTGAGATTTGAAAAGTTGAATCCAGAAAGAAACTCTTTCAAGACTTGGGGAGAAAAATAAGTTTGAGGGCCGTTGTTTGTTTGATCTGGGATGGCTTTACTTTTACCATCGTACATATCTAAAATAATCAAAGTACCACCCACTTTTAAGTAATCTTTCAACTTTTTAGTGATGTTTGTAACAGAATCAAAGTGATGATAAGAAGCAGTTGTAAAAATGATATCAAACATTCCTGGTTTTAATAACTCCGGTGCTTTCAAATTATTGGCTTCATTGTAATCATTGTTCAAAATATCAAATTCTGACAAGGTTACTTTTAAATGTGGATTTTTTTCATTTATTTCCAAAATTCTATCTCCGAATAAATCCAATTGATTAGGTGAAATATCAACCCCAATAATTTCTGAATTTTTAGGTAAATAAGGGGCCAAATATAAGTCTAATAATCCACCTCCACAAGCAAAATCCAAAATCTTCAAAGGTTTTGAATGTGATTTGAATAGAGTAGACATTTCACTTGAGTTTAAACGTGGGTAGAAGGTATTCTCATCAATACCAAAATTGGGTTTTTCATAGTCTCCCACATATTCTGGAGTATTTGGAGGTTGATTTGGAGAGTCAAAAGTAAGAATACTTTTACAAGCACCTTTTAACATAGATCTGTATGATATGTCTTTATCGAACCTTTCAGTGATTTCCTTGCTATAATGTTTTAAATTGGCTTCTCTTTTTTTAATATAATCTGTCATTAATGAATTTCTTATTAATATTCTTTAATAAAGTATTTCATTTTCATCCTGGTCAACTACATCTAACATCGACGGGTTTACTTGAGCTTTATACCTCTTAAATTTCAGAAATATGAGAATATTTAACCACAAGAGTATTCTAGCAGTTCTACGCCACTATTTTTAATTGCTCATCTTCGGAGTCGGAGCAACAAGTTTCAATTTATACCCGAAATTCTAAAAAACTTATATAATTAAATCAATCAGTTGTTAATGAGTTGTTTGAAAACAATATAAAAGACATTTTAGAATGTCTAGAGAAATATAAAATTATTTGGTTAGTCACATGTTCTGGATCACGCTATTTGCACCGCCTGAAATTTTGGCTCATTCGCTCAGTTGAAAAAAAAAGTGAATTTTAATCAGTCACTTCGTCACCTTTTTAAAACAGTTACATAGTTAAATTAAATTCCACATTTGATTGTTTTGATTTAGTTACGGCTATTAATTACAGTTGAAAGAGTAAGCATTAACTATTTTTTTTTTCAAAACTAGTTTATGATTAGTTTATTGAAAACATCATTTATCAATACAACAAGAAGAACATCAACAATACTTAGAACAATGTCTACAGAACCAATTACAACACCTTCTTCAACAGGCAATGTTGAAGCTCCTGTTGTCCGCAGAGCTCAATCTAAGAAAGCTAAGAAAGAACAATTTGTTTTGAAAGTTCCAAAAGGTACCAAGGATTGGGCTGATAAAGATATGATTATTAGAGAAGCCATTTTCGGTAAACTTACCAGTTTATTCAAATCACATGGTGGTGTCACTATTGATACCCCAGTTTTTGAATTACGTGAAATTTTGTCTGGAAAGTATGGTGAAGATTCTAAATTAATTTATAACTTAGAAGATCAAGGTGGTGAATTAACTTCATTAAGATATGATTTGACTGTGCCATTTGCTAGATATGTTGCAATGAATGGTATTTCAAACATTAAAAGATATCATATTGCTAAGGTTTATAGAAGAGATCAACCTGCTATGACTAAAGGTAGAATGAGAGAATTTTATCAATGTGATTTTGATATTGCTGGTAGTTATGATACAATGGTTCCTGATGCTGAAATCATGAATATTTTGGTTTCTGGATTAACTGGATTAGGTATAACTGATTTCAAGATCAAATTAAATCACAGAAAGATTTTAGATGGTATTTTTCAAGTTTGTGGTGTTAAAGATGAAGATGTTAGAAGAATATCCTCTGCCGTTGATAAGTTAGATAAATCACCTTGGTCTGCGGTCAAAAAGGAAATGATTGAAGAAAAAAACCAAACTGAAGAAGTTGCTGAAAAAATTTGGGAATTTGTTCAAATTAAAGGTGATATTAGATTTGTTTTATCAACTTTAAAATCTAGTGAACTATTGATGGCCAACGAATCAGCAAAGACTGGTATTACTGAAGTTGAAACCATGGCTGATTATTTAGAGGCTTTTGGTGTCGATAAATTCATTTCTTTTGATATGTCTCTAGCGAGAGGTTTGGATTACTACACTGGTGTCATCTATGAAGCTGTTACTGAACAATCCGCTCCTCCAGTTGATGCTGCTGAAAAGAAAGCTAAGTCAAAGAGTAAAGATAAAGACGAAGATGCTTCTGAATATGTTGGTGTTGGTTCCATTGCAGCTGGTGGTAGATATGATGGATTAGTTGGTATGTTTTTAGGTACTAATTCTAAAGGTAAGAAAGCCCCATCTATTCCTTGTGTTGGTGTTTCATTTGGTGTTGAAAGAATTTTTTCATTGATTAAACAGAGACAGCAATTGGCAGAAAAGATTAGACCTACAGCTACACAAGTTTACATCATGGCATTTGGTGGTGGAGAAGGATGGGATGGATTCTTAAAAGAAAGAATGACTATTGCATCTAAGTTGTGGGCAGCAGGCATTGAATGTGAATATTTATATAAAGCTAAAGCAAATCCAAGAAAACAATTTGAAGCTTCTGAGAAATCTGGATGCCCAATTGCTGTTATTTTAGGGAAAGAAGAATATCCAGAAGGTAAGATTAGAGTGAAGCTTTTGGGTACTGGTAAAGAAAATGATGATGGTGAACTCATTGATATAATTGATCTAGTTCCATTTGTTAAAGAAAAGCTGGAATTGTTGAAGGTTGATGGTATGGATGATGTTTCAAGATTATTGAGTGGATTGTAATTAAATTGTGCTTTTGTTTTGCTTATGTATAGCCTCTAGTAATCATGTTATACTATTTTAATAGTGAGTTATTTAGTTTATTGTAAACATAATTTACGAAATGGTGTTTATGATATGCAATAGTATCAAAATCTACTTCTTTCATGTAAAATAGTTTAACTTAGAAATAAATGGGCTTAGAATTTCATAAAAAGATTTCAATTGTCCTTATGTGAAGTCAAAGCAGAGAAAGTTATTTCATAGTTCAAACTAAGCATGACTTGTGGCATGACTAGTTACATCTCATGAATAATTTCAAACTGCAATCAGTTAATACATTTATTATTAAGATTAATATACAAATATACCATTAAAAGCTCAGCAATCGAGAATCTCAACCTGAAATCCTAAAAACACCAAAGCGGGAACTCGCTTTTCCAAAACAAGCGCAAAAAACAAACTCGTTCGAGTGAGACAATCGAAAAACAAATCAACAAACAGAACAACGTACTACTATACTTTAATTCTTATCTGGTACTCTTATTAAAACTAAACAACAATTTGGGTGTATTGACTTTTTCTTTCAACTCACTCAATTCCATTAGATTATTATCAAAAAATCAAATATTAGCTTGATCCACAGAAATTAGAGTCAGTTTCAACTTTTTTGTAACATCCCTAATACTTTTACAAACTACAACTTATCTCTTTCCTTGACTGTTGTTCATTAATTGGATATTTGCTGATTTCTTTATTTCTATTCTCCAGCAGACCTTTTTTGTTTTTCTTGTTCCAATAACTCATTTTATAGATTGAATTCCACAAGATTAATATACATGCCTATTAAGACATCTCCTCTATAATTTCATTGGCTAATAAACCCTTATTGTATTTTACTACATAACAACATAATATCCAAATCAATGAGTTCCACTAGTCATAATTTCATTAACAAGTCCAGGAAAAGATCTGCTATGGATTTCCAGTTTTATGAGTGTATAGGTGAAGGCTCGTATTCAAAAGTTTATAAAGCCTTATCAATACATAATCATCGAACATATGCAGTGAAAATATTATCAAAATCACATATACAAAGAGAAAATAAAAGGAAGTATGTTAATATTGAAAAAGACACATTGAATATTTTAGGTAAACATCCTGGAATAGTGACTCTGTATTATACTTTCCAAGATGAGAAATCATTATACTTTGTCATTGATTTTGCTAAAAATGGTGAATTGTTATCTTTGATTAGAAAGCTTGGGTCTTTATCAGAGAATCTAACCAAATATTATATGACTCAATTGATAGATGCTTTGGATTTCATTCATTCTAAAGGGATAATACATAGGGATTTGAAGCCAGAAAATATTCTTTTGAATCATGAGTGGAAATTGATGATTACTGATTTTGGAGCTGCAAAAATATTAAATGAAGAGGAATTACAAGAATTACGACAAGACCGTCAAATTGGTGCTAATACTGAAAGTGGTGAATCATCTCGCAGTTCAACCAGAACCGGGTCATTTGTCGGTACTGCCGAATACGTTTCGCCTGAGTTGTTGAAGTATAACATGTGTGGATTTGAATGTGATCTTTGGGCTATGGGTTGTATACTTTATCAACTTCTTGCTGGTAAACCTCCATTTAAAGGAGCTACTGAATATTTAACATTTGAGAAAATTATTGCTTTGGATTACAGATTTCCTGATTTTTTTATTTCACCCCAAATCAAAGATATTATCACTAATTTACTAATATTAATACCTGAAAATAGATATAAAATTGATGATTTGAAGAATCATCCTTGGTTGAGTTCAATAAATTGGCAGAATAAAGAATCAATTTGGAAATCAAAAGCTCCGAAATTAGAAGCATATAACCCAAGGCTCTATTTGATGCAACAAGGAAGAACCCCATCAAACTCAACGATACATTTTAATAATTCTGCTCCAGCTGTGGTACCTAATCCTAGCTCGCAATATTATGTTGAACCAGGGGGCAAATTAACAAGTAAAATGTCAACTATGCCTCAATCCGTTTTGAAAAGACAAATTATAAATGCTCAGAATAATCCTCAACTAATGAATAAAGTCTTGAGTAATAGATTAGCGGAAAAAAATAAAGAAATCAAAGATCAATTAATGAAGTCTCAAAACTCTAATGATTCTGCAGTTGCTGCTGCTTCAAAAGTTGTTCAAGTAAAACATCAACAATACCAGCAACCTCCTCATCAGCAGATACAACAACCACCCCTTCTTCATACTCGCTCAACATCTCAAACACCTTCTGAAATTTCCCAATCCCCATCTTCTCCTGGAACTAGTAGATTGGTTCCTCACTCTCCATCTTGCAATTTTGTTGCTCCCACTCCATCTGATATTCCATCTCCTAAAGTCAAATCTCAAAATAGCAATGATCTTCAAAGGATAGGCACTAATACCACTGTATTGACAGTTGGAAGTAGCGATAGTGTTTTGAAAAACAAGAAAACTCCAAGACGAGATAGTTTACAATTTGTTTCGTCTGATAGCATTACAAGGCCATTTGTGGGGCAAGAATCCAATGTTGGAAGTAGTGGGAGCTTTTTAGATGAAGCTCTCAGCAACATTCAGAATTTAAATTTGAAGCATGGAAATAATTTCAAACAAGAACAAACACAAAAAAATACAAATACATCTTCTCATGTTGTCCTTTCTGGAAATCAGCAACCTAAACAATTACATGAAGCTCCCAATACTCCCCCCGTCATCTCAAATTCAACTTTTGGTAATACCCACTCATCTCCAAAATTGACTTATCAAAAGAGCTCTGGTGGAACTAATAATTCACCAAGAAAACAACCTAGAAAATTGTCTATTGCTCAGGCACAACTTTCTGAGCCTATAAATAGAGCTCCCTCTATGCATGAAATTTTGGGTATTCCAAGACCCAATGCCCAAGCGGTGAGTGCTGCTGGAGCAGTCGGTAACATGATGTCACACAGGAAAACTATGCAATCACCTATTCAAATATCTAGTTCACAATACCAAATTCAACAACAACAGCAAGTTATAAATCCTATCTTACTGGATAAGCATATACCTAAAACAGTTACAAAGAAATTGATGAACAATGAGTATATTTTGAAACTGGATAATATTTTTAAATCTGAGTTATTACATAAACCAAATCAATTTGTTCAACAAGGTGATACATTAGATGATAATATTTTAAATACAATAATCAATGAGAATTACCATCATTTGAATAAAGATTTGAAATCATGTATTCTGATTATTACATCGATGGCTAGACTCTTGATTTATGAAATCAATTCCGATTTTAGATTACAATCTCCACAATCTTCAACTCAAATACAAGCTTTAGATTTCTATTCTAAGATTATTGAAATCAAATTAACAAATAAGAATGTTTCAATGTACGACTATGAATTTGATGAAGAATTAAAAGAAGGTTACTTAATTCTTGAACTGATGAATGTGAATAAGCTGATATTTTTAAGCGCTTATAATTCAAAAACATTAGTTAAAGGTGGTATAAATTCTAATGTTCGAGTTGGATTTACAGTTAATGACAATGTATCATGGATTGATGCATTATTACGTGCTAAAGAATTATTAAAACAAAATAAATTGAAACAGCAACAGCAATGGAACAACAACACTAATACGTCTTCTTCTTCTATGGTTGCTCGTCCTCGTTCACGTACTCCAAGTAGTAGTACTACACCATCAAATTCAACACCTACCACGCCAACTAGAACATCATCTAAACAGTCGATTGCCATGTCCACTAGTAGAAACGTTAGTGGTTCCATGGTGAACTCTTCGGCAGGTACAAGAAATATTAATAATGGTCTGAAACCTTCTGGTGGCAGTGGATCTAGTATCGGCTACGTTACTAATAATAAACTCAAGTCACGTACTACTTCTGGGAATGGTAACGGTCATGGGGGTGAGGTGAATAAAGCTGCATTGGCTGCTGCTGCTGCGCTTAAATTGAATTCGAGAAAAAATTGATTTGAATTCACGATTTATGTTACGTAGAATTATTCTGATGCTGTTATTTTGCTTTGAGAAAAAATGAAATAAAGATTCTTGATGTTGCTTAAGTGCCATTTAGTTTCCGTTTCGAAAAAAATTATTATCACTCACTATTTTTGTTAAACTTTTTGCTTTACTTTTGGAATTTATTATGGATGTTATTATGGCTTTATGAGGTACGTACCTAGTTATAAGTACCCGTTCCTTTGTGTTGGAATTTGATATCAAAAATATTTCTATTTACATGAACTTTTATTTGCTTTTTTAATTTATCAGCTTTTTGATATCTCCTAATTTTTTTTTTTTCTGATTTTGGTTTGTAACAATTATTGATTTATTCTATTCTCCTAGTTATTTGTTTTTCTGCATTCTTTCTCGGTTATATTTTCTTTTCCAATTACTTTTAGGCTAGAAAAAAAATTTGCTTTTGTATTCTCATTATTCAGTAAATATATATTTTTTAACTAAAAGCTGAGTATTATATACAAAAAAGTGGCTAACAATAAACGATAAAACATTTACTCTAATTGATTAACAAACGCTTCAAATAGCTTTTTCACATCTTTTGAAGCAGCGTCAGCACTTTCCAAAACCTCATCATGAGAAGCCATACCTTCAGCTTGATCCTTGACTTCTTGAACTGACAATCCATTTTTAAAAGATTCTAAAGCAGAAACAGGAGGTTCCCCTAAACCGGCGTTAGTAATTAAACTTAAACCAAACACTTTCAGGCCTGAATGTCTAGCAACTATAACTTCTGGAACAGTGGACATTCCGACAGCATCACCACCAATGGATTGAATCATTCTAACTTCAGCTCTTGTTTCAAAGGTTGGCCCAGCAGCAAAACAATAAACACCTTCATAAATATTCCTTGTTAATTTTAATTGTTTCTTTGCAATTTGGATGAACTTCAATCTCAAATCAAAATCATAAGCATCTGACAATGGCTGAAATCTAGGTCCAAACTTAGATAAATTAGCACCCCTTAAGGCGTGATAACCAGACAAACCAGGCAAATTCAAATGATCATTAATGATCATCAAGTCTCCAGGTTTATAAGCTGGATTCATACCACCTGCTGCATTGGTGACCAATAGGTATTTGACATTCATTAATGAAGCAACTCTGATGGGTAAAGTAGCTTCTCTGAAATTATAGCCTTCATAGAAGTGAAGTCTACCGACCATGCACACGACAGGAACTTTATTTTCACCAATCAAACCAAATAATAAAGAACCATCATGACCTGGAACTGTTGAAGTTTTGAAGCCAGGAATTTGAGAATATGGAATTTTAACTGTATCTCCTTTCAAAATTTCGGAAATTCCTCCTAAACCTGAACCACAAATGATCAATGCTTTTGGTCGTAGTAAAGACTTATCCTTAGAAAAAGATTTCAAACTTAATTCGATTGTTGACTTAGCTAGATCAAGTTGCTTGTAGTATTCTGACTCCTCTTGTGTATATTCAGGCATATTAGAATATTTGTCGTTAATAGCTTCAATATTGAAGGTGAAAAAAAAGCGACCAAAAATAAGTGGACATATAAAACTATAAAGACCCTTGTCTTTCAATTGAATTCATGATAAGGAGTTTGCCGAAAAATAAATGTTTCAGCCGTCGGTTTAAGCATCTGTGGCGAAGCTGTCTTCACTGAATTCGTCGAGTACTTGTGGCGAAGCGCAATTTGGTGAAGAGCACAAACCAAGACGGAATAGATGTCATAAACCCTGTTATTTTGTGTTTTCCTTCCTACACCAACTTGAAAAATCTACAACATTACCATAATGAATAGTCAGCAGATGGATGTATCAGAATCAGCTATGTCAAAGATGTCAGGTCAGTCCAGTGGCCAAGATGCCTACGACACTTCTACCAACGATGTTTCAATGGTGGACTTGCAAAGAGAGTCAGAACTTTCCAACCATTATGATTCTAGAAATAACAGTGCTCAATTTATAGAAAATGTAGCTAATGAAAATATTTCTGCTGATCAACAATCCTCTTTGGCTTCTTCTGCTCCTCATACTTCAAGTCCTTCTAATGGCTCACTAAAAGCTTCATCTAGCCCTAACAGAAGATCTACTCTAATATTAACTGAGGATATGGATACTAGCAAAATAAAGGACGACTCAATGATGATAGATGATGAGAATGATATTGGTAGTGATTATCAGGAACCAGAAAAAACAGCTCAACAACAATCAATTTTACAGCCAATTGGTCGGTCGACCCAACAACAATCACAATCACAACCACAATCACAGCCAGAAGAACATCAATCTCAGCAACAACAGGTGGCCTCCACTCCTCAACCCCCACAGATTGCACCGCAACCGATCTTAGTTCCAACTGTTTTCAAATGGACTGAAGGTGGTTCTAAAGTTTTTGTTATGGGTACTTTCACAGGCTGGAGAAAAATGATTGCATTGAATGGTCCATCTCAAAAAGATGGTTCCTTTTCTGTTCAAATAGCTCTACCTCAAGGTACACACAGATTTAAGTTTGTGGTTGATAATGAGGTTCGTATATCAGGTTTTATCCCAACTGCAACAGATACTTCAGGTCATTTTGTTAATTATTTAGAAGTTATAGCCAATGAGAATGATGGTCAGTATTCTTCATTGAATCAACAACAGGCAAAATCAAAGGTTTCATTAAGAGCATTTGATTCAAAATTAGGTCTAACTAAAGACGATGATGATATGGGTGATGGTTATACAAGATATCATGATGCTGACGAAGTTCCACCTCAGCAAAAAGAAGAATATATAACTTCCATTCCACCTATTTTTACTGATCCTAAAGTCATGGAGGAATATTATGTTACTTTAGATAACAATCAAAGATCAGGAAATCATAACCAGCAATGGCTGATTCCACCTCAACTACCTCCACATTTAGAAAGTGTCATCTTAAATAGTTATAACCATTCAGATAAAGATAATACATCTGGTGCATTAAGCATTCCTAACCATGTTGTCTTAAATCATTTGGCTACAACCAGTATCAAACACAATACTCTGGCAGTTGCTTCTGTGGTTAGATACAAAAAAAAATACGTTACTCAAATTTTGTACGCTCCATTACAATAATTGTTTCTCTTGTTTTTTTTTCATATTATGTTTTTCCCTCTTTTATAATTTTTTTTCCTGATTTTTTAACCTCTTCTGACAATCTACTCCTTTTCCTTGTGTACTTATAACTAATCGAATTCAAATCAAATCTGAAGGTCAGTGAGCCGCACGCGCAATGTTTACCTTTTGTTTAACCCTTTTCAAAGTCAATGTTTTGGCTTGTATCCAAAGGAAATTCATCCCTTTCAATTTAGTTATTTCTGTCTCTTCAGCTTTATAGAGTTGTCTTTAATATTATCTTGAAGATTTTTATACATGTCCAAAGAGTCATCGATATCTGTGGCGGTCAGAATACGTCCATTCACGGAAATTGAATCAGGTCAATTTGCAAAACAACCCAATTTTGATAATAATAACATACAACAATCTTCACATCAGAGTAGCTCTTCAAATAGACTTTTACAAAAGCAAGGTATTCGAAACATTTTAAATGCGGTTGATGATCGTATGCTAATTTTTGACCCACCTGAAACTAATCCACTAGTTCAAATGGAACAAAATGCTTTTCCTAATGGTTTCAATAAGCATAGTCAACAGAAACCAAAAGGAATTGGAAATCACAGTTCAAGAATACGAGAACACAGATTTGTCTTTGATAAACTATTAGATATGGATGCCACCCAAGAAGATGTTTATAAGTCGACAACTCAACCTATGTTAGATTCTGTTTTGGAAGGCTTCAACTCAACTGTTTTTGCTTACGGCGCAACAGGTTGTGGTAAAACTCACACAATTACTGGTACGGTTGAACAGCCAGGAGTGATTTTTTTGACAATGTCAGATCTTTTTTTGAAAATTGATGAAATGAAAGATAATTTCAAAATTGATGTCAGTCTAAGTTATCTAGAAATTTATAATGAAACCATTAGAGATCTATTAAATCCAACCGCTAATTCAAGAACTTTAAACTTAAGAGAAGATTCAAATAAAAGAATTATTGTTACTAATTTATCTACACATACACCAACGACTGTTGAAGATGTCATGGATATTATTGTTATTGGGAATAAAAATAGAACCGTATCAAGCACTGCAGCAAATGCAGTTTCATCCAGATCACATGCGGTTTTGCAAATAAATGTGGTTAAAAAGCCTCGAACCATGGACCTACAAGAACAGCACACATTTTCTACTTTATCATTTATTGATTTGGCTGGGTCTGAAAGAGCATCAGCTACAAAAAATAAGGGTGTTAGATTATATGAAGGTGCTAATATTAACAAATCTTTGTTAGCTTTAGGTAATTGCATCAATGCTTTATGTGATAATACGAAAAAGAATCATGTTCCATATAGAGATTCGAAATTAACAAGATTGTTGAAGTTTTCACTAGGTGGTAATTGTAAAACTGTTATGATTGTTTGTGTGTCTCCGTCTTCCAAGCATTATGATGAAACTTTGAACACTTTAAAATATGCAGACAGAGCAAAAGAAATTAAGACGAAACTAATTCGTAATCAACAGAATCTAAGCCGTCATGTTGGGTCTTATCTAAAGATGATAACTGAACAAAAGAGAGAAATTGAAGAATTGAAAGCTAGAGAAAGTCAGCTAGTTAAAAATGAAGTTGATAAATATATATATAATAGAAACAAATGTCAAAGAGAATTAATGAGTTCGATTGATGATTTGAAAAAATCATTAGATAAAAATAGGCAAATTCAAATTTCAAAATCTTATTTATTAGCTAGAAGGAAAATGTTATTGATACATCGATCACAGTTTGAAAGCTTTTTAACCAGTTTAGACTCTACTATGACTCTGGATTTCGATTTGGAACAGCTGGAACCAATTGTACCTTTCAACAACTTACTCGAATTAATTGACAGATATTTGAATAAATTAGCTAATGAAATTTGTGATCTGGAGCACCAATTCGAGGAAACCAGTGAATTGGATTTTATACTCGAAGATACTTCAAAATTTGTATTAAAGAAATTGATTGAATTAGAAACTTGGACCAATAAAGATACAGTGGTTTATGAAACTTTACTATTACATTTAAAAGATTCATTAGAAAAGACAATTTTGATGGAATCTTCAATAATGTTGGATGAATTCATAAAGCAAAGTGGACTTACGTTTTTGACCGATTCTTTGTCGGGTTGTTTTAACTTGATTACTAAACTGATGACATCAAATTACGGACTAGAGTTTTTAGAAATGAAACTGAAAATCATTGTGGGTAATTGTATTAGCAGGTTAGAAGAATTACTAAATAAAGGTATTAGGTTTATTCAGAATCAAAATGAATTTAACAGAATTATGTCAAGTGAACTTAACCGAGATGATCTTCGACAACAATTTCAAACCCAGCAACATCAACCTCCGACACCACCTGCTGATGAATTAAATCAGCTGAATCAAAAGCCAGTGATTGTACCAGTTTTAGAGGCTACCCCTAAATTGGAAAGATTAAATAAGAGAGGTAAGCGTCTGTCTTCTTCGCCGCTAGCTAAATC
The DNA here is from genome assembly GCA_003706315.3 of Ambrosiozyma oregonensis (nom. inval.). Lineage (NCBI taxonomy): Eukaryota > Fungi > Ascomycota > Pichiomycetes > Pichiales > Pichiaceae > Ambrosiozyma > Ambrosiozyma oregonensis (nom. inval.). The sequence continues at coordinate 216,998 of PPKY03000005.1, forward strand.
CATAAATAAAGTCAATAAATTGACTCCAGTTCATGATAAATTTCAGAATAACATTTTCAACAATCCTTCCAATATTCCAAAAATTAAGAAAATGGTTCGATGGGATGATATTCCGTCTTTTTCTTCTTCATCTGGGACCACCATTGATTTAAAGTCAAATGATGAAGATGATTTCGATGTCACCATGCAAGATGAAGTTTCAATGTCAGGTGGTCGAAGACAATTGAACTCTCCATTGCGTCGTCTTGTTATCAGTTCAAATGAAAATGATATTGAATATACTGAACATAATGATTCAGTAATCATAACCCCTATAAGAAACTGTATTCCTTTACCACTAAGCGATATAAACGAAAGTGGAGAATTCACTGAAACTGAGAATAAGGTTACTGAAGACGAAAATAAAGGCAACGTTGAAGCAGCAATATTGGATACTGATAAATCCTTCGAGAAATCGGAATTCGAATTTGATTCTAAGAAATGTGATGTCAATTCGCCAACCATACGAAATACAATTAAAAATAACAATTCAAAACCAAGCAATATTCCTATTCCTTCACCAGCCAATAAGTTGACTTCAAGATCATTGAGCCCAATAAAAGGTGTTGGCTTGAGTTCACCTGGTTCCAAGTTTCAATTCAAATCTCAAAATAAAAATGGCTTAAATTTCATGTATAGCAATGATAAACTTGATAGTGGTAATCCCGATCAGAGAAGAGGTAGAGAGTTGTTAAAAAAAGAAATTATTGACGGTAATACAACTATCCATTCTGTTGAAAATTTAGATATAGATCTGAATAATGAACTACTGATTGATGAGTGAATCGTACTAATCTTATTTTTGGGAATTTTAAGTTATTTCGGTTTGGGTTATTTTATATTTTATATTTTAGTGTTAGCTTTTGTGTTTCATTTTCTAAATTATTTTCTGTTAAAAAAAAGCTCTGTAGCTTTTTATTTTCTTTCGTGCTGTTTAGGTTAAGAGAAAATGGGCATTCATCATGTTACTTTTCCTTACTGTATTTTTAAATGAACCTATATCAACATTAATCTTTGATGTGTAGGTAACTTTTAGTTTTCAATTTTATCATTTGCTTGGATGGATTTCCTTCTAGGTTTTGAATTTTAAATCCGTTCTTTGTTTTCATGCTCCACTTTTATTGTATTTTATGTCTTCACACCAAATAAAATGAAATTTAACTCCTAAAGATATCTCTAAAATGTTTTTCCTCTGAAATTCTCACGGAGTAAATTTTGAGTTTGCCTTCGCTGCTCTACTCAAATAAATACAAGTAGATCAATGAACAACCTAATTCTAATCCACCAAAAGTATCCATCAATTGGCTGTATCACCTTTGGTATCACTTATACATAATATGTCTTCTCTTAATAGGCAACTCATCTTTCATCCTTTGGCGCTTTTGAACGTCTCAGACATTATTCAACGTCTTTCCACACATCAGGAAACTGTCAAATCAACTCAACCTTTAGTTGGTATTTTATTGGGTATATCACAAATAACAGAAGAACAAAATTCTTTATCCATTTTGATGTCATTTGATTTATTTTCTACTAATCTTGAAGCGGTTGTGGAAAAATTGAAGTTGTTAGAACAAATTTATCAGCATATGAGAGTCATTGGATTTTTCCATATTTCTTCTAATCCAACATTATGCACGCCTAATTATCAATACGATGATGATGAAAAAACTGTTATTGAATCATTAGCAACTCTATCAACTGAAATTAAGAAGATATATCCAACTTTTGTTGGAGATGAATTAATTCAATTAATTATCTCATTATCATTAACTTCATCAGACGATCAACAATCTCTACCGATGAAAGTGATTTCATTATTTAATCCATCTATTGAATACACTAATTTGGAAGTGAAAATGATTCAATCTGAAAAAGTTGCGATGAATTCAATAAGTAGAGCATCACAGACAACAGCATCAACAACATTGGAATCTGAACAAGATATTAATTTATTTGATCAGTCTACAAATAACATTAAATCAGGTTTAGTTTATTTGGAAAAACACTTGGAAATAATTTTAAATTATTTAAATTCAATTCAAAATAATGAATTACAGTTATATAACGATCCAGATGGGTATAAAAAGTACGAACTAACGAAACAGGCTAATTTAGTTGTAATGAAATTGAAAAATATAAAAGCATTGGGTAGAAAAGATGAACAGAATCAACAGATGAAATTGTCTGTAGTTAATGAATCAGTTATTAAAGAAACTTTGAACTTACTGGTTGAGTTAGGTGTCTCTGATAAAGCATGATTTACTGAGTTCCGTTTTCTAATTTGAAGACTAGTAATTAGCTCATGACTTTGTATAATGCTTTGGGTGATGTATAATATATCTGAAAGTAATATTTGCATTATTTGTTCTGTGTACGAGTGTACTATTTATTGTACTAATATTGTACATAATTTAATTAATTATCTTGCTGTAACTTGAATGAAGAAATTGAATATTCCTTGTTCTTTTTGGAAAACTTCACTTTCCAAGATTGATGATATATTGAAGTACAGTAACACTCATTTTCTATGCTTTCTTCCAAGTGATTATAACATACAATTTCAAATATCTTGTTCCAATGGAGTTTACTAGGATGAGACCCTTCAGGCAGAACCCCTTCTTGGCGTTTTCTGATTGGCCAAGGACAGGGTCTGAGAATCAGAGTTGTAGCGCGTGTTGAAATGTTAGTGAGTCAGGCAGGTTGTATGGGAATCAGAAAACTTGGTCTTGGTAGGGTCTCATCCGTGCACCTGCACAGCTTTACTGCTTTTATTGCTATTATATGTGCCTAATTTGATTTCCTAACTCAAAATCTTGTGTAAATTCAAGAAAATATCGAATTCATTAATTTGAACCTTGTTCTATACAAAGATTTTTAATTATGGGTTCTGTTTTAGTTTTTGAAACATAAACTGATTTTTAGGTACTTAATTAAAATTAAAATAGAAAACCCTTACTTAGTTGTCTTTTTGAAAAGCCGCTCGACTCAAAGAAAGACTACACATCAGTTTTCAGAATACTTACTTTGTTTTGGTATTTCTGTTTTAGTTTCATTCATCTCTTTCTTTTTTTAACCTCTCAAGCTAATTTTAAATTCAAATGGTGATAATAGAGACTATAAACTATAAACTCTTCAATCATTTCAGGCTTCAAACCAACTCATTTTTTATACACAGATGTTTAAAACTTCAAATGTATGTATTCCATTCCTTTTTTATTCCAGTGGTTCAAACAAAATATTAAGTTCAAATGATGTATTATATATTTGCTACTTCGGACGGGAGCTCTGCTTTCGAATGAGACATAAAAATTATATCACCAAGATCTCTGATGAATTTATTATGATAGTTGTACCTATTACATGTTAAACCTCCTATAAGTAAGGGCCTTAATACTAACTAACATTTAAAAATTGAAGTTTATGAATAATGTTGAAGTTTAATTTAATTACAAAATTGATGAAAGAGCAACACAAAAATTAAGTAACAGTAAGGGGCAATGTAGCAAAAACTGTATGTTCCTTAAAATTCCCCTTCAAACATCCAAACTCCAATTTGACTGAATACAGTCTACTTAGTAAACATGTTTGAAAATTAGGTATAATCGAAATACCAACTTTTTCCACTTTTTTTTCATTGATCACTAAATCAATTTCAAAAGTAGTGTTGTAAATTCCATTTTTCTCTTTAGACCAAACTAAACCCGTTTTTTCAATTTTTTCAAAAATTGAAACAAAAGGAGCTAGTAGAGTTATTTTGGTCATTGATGTCACATCTCTATATAATGTTTTAGGAATTTTCAAATTATTTTCCTTCGTTAATTCATGAAATTTGTCCATATTATCCAGCATTTTATTTTTGATTCTGGATATCTTCCAGTAAGCAGTACCGATTACGGAAGAATCCAATAGAAACTGATTGTCTATTCTAATTGGAATTTCTGATTCTGATTGAAAATTTAAAACTCCTAAAGATGGATTGATTGAAATTGAATCAGGAGGAGGAGAGTTGTTTTTAGGATTGAAAGTTAACGAAATCGTAATTTTATCAGATGCTGATTTATTATCATCTGCAAAAAATCCCTTGGTAGATTTATTCGATGTGGCAGGAGTTAAAATCTTTTTAGAAAAATAAGAATCGAACAGAGAGTCTATAGGAGATAAAGGTGCTTTCAATACATTCAATTTGGACTTACTACCAGTCGGTGATAGTCCTGGTCTAGTCTTGCTGACAGTTGGAGATATGTAAGGTATATCATTCATTGATTCATTGTTATCTTTAATAAAAAGATTTTTAAGCTTGGGAATGAAAAATGAGTTTATTGAAATATTATCAGATGAACATACACTAATAGATAAATTACCTTCATATTTATTGAACAAAGACTTGACTAATGTTCCAGATGTAAGATTCTCTATGAAACCCACATCAGAGCTATGAAGTTTGGGTTTCAATGTTTCTCTATTGTTTATTGAAGTCTCTAATTGAGATTGCTTTTTTATAGTGGAATTGTTATTATACATTCTATCTTGTTCAGCTCTATCAGTAACTTCAGCCTGAATTAGATCGTTTTTGAATCTTAACTCATCTATTGTATTATCACAAAGGCGTTGAAGCTGGTCAACTTGATCATCCGTGGAAATATTAGACTTAAAAAACCAATTAGAATCGCTTAAATTTAATGAAGATCCTGCTGTTGAGACACTAAAAAAATGTTGTTGTTGCTGTAAAATGGCAAAGTTATGGGTAAATATTTTATCAGTAATGCAGAATTTTTTGTGATGTTCTAAATGTATTGCCACCATCTTAGTATTGATTGAATATGAAACAGATTGACCACCTGAAGCTAAATCGCGTATTTTGATAGGACTTCCAGGGATATCACTTAACATATCATAACCTAAAGAATTATTGACTTGAATGTTTGCACCTTTTCCATTAAAGCATTCAGTATCGACTCCAAAGGAAGAAGGGGTCATTAAATGTTCAGGGGATTGATGTTCACAAACTGTATCTAGTAAAGTTTCAGGCAACTGAAAAAGAAAATCTTTCTGATATTTCTTTCTAGGCAACAAAACATTTTCATCCATAAAACCATATACAGCACCTGTTTCAGGGCATGATTCACCATTCCTATCACCAGTTGGACCAAGACTAATTGCAGGCAAATGATAACAAGCACATAAATCATACATTTTTAGAAATTTTTTTCTGAATAATTTATTTTTTTCAAGATCACTATAAAACGATTTGGTTGTGATATTTCCTTCTAATGAAACCAAGAACATATCAAATTTTATAGGCTCATCTGAAGTATTTTCTATCGTTATATAACCTGTAACTGCATCCCCTGGCTTGTATAGTTTGAACTTAGATTCTTGATTTAGAGGTTGATTTGTCTTTGGAGGTTCCTTAGTTAAGACTATAGATATCTTGATAGGCAAATCAATACATTGGGCGTCGTCTATGTTGTTTATAATGGACAGATCTGGATCTGATGTTGGGTTCAACGATTCGATTCCTGATTGACTAAGTAAGTTATTGTCATTTTCATAGGTTGGAGGCTCTTCATTATCAACCATAGATCTGTTAAAAATAAAATCATACATCTCAAATGAAGGTAAGATATCTTCAAATATGATCTTTTTAGGCTTCGAAGCTAATTCAGTTATTTGAGACTCATTCTCTGTAGGTGTTGCTGGAGTTTTAGCTGCCTTTTTATTGTTGAACATATGCTATAATGACTGATTATATAGCTATGAGATATTATAAACTGATGTTTTTGAATTCTTAAAAAGAAAATGGTATTTGCCTTGCTGACAGAGAGGGGCTTTAATCGTTTTGAACCCTAATTTGTAGGAAACACTCTAACTCTGCTTTATTTTATTAGCTAATTTTCGCACATCAAAATTGCCGCTGCTCAAGGGTAATTCCTGTATTGAGACAATATAAAAATGATAATCCATCACTATGTTGATTAGTTTTGGAGGAGTAATAATCAGAGTACTTTTCGACAGATTTAGATTAAATCCGAAATTTTATAGAAAGATGACTTGAAATTGTTTAATGTATAACATGAAACAAAATTTAAAAATAATCCAAGAGTATATACAAAATGAAGATAAAAATGGATTATTTTAGGAACCAAAAAGTAAAAACAAAAACACTAAAAAAGTAACATTGTAGCAAACAGACAAAGACATGGAAAAATTCATAAAGTAAAATAAAGAGAGGATTTTTTTAAAAAATATGTACAAAATTGAATATTAAAAAAATGGAAAGTAGTATAGAACAAAACAAAAAATAGTAAACAGGAATAATAATATTTATTTATCTTCAATATTGTTTGCTAAACTTATTTGGATTCATCTGAGTTATTATTGGCTTGTTGATCCTTATACATCTTTTCAAATAATTTCAAAGAAGCATTTTGTAATTCTTCGAATTTTTCTTTGATTTCAGTTGATTCAACATCTTCACCGCTGTTAACCTTGACAACTAATTCTCGTAAACCATCAATTAACTTCTTAACGTTTTCAGCTTCAGCTTTGTCTAATTTGTCACCGAATTCTTCTAATGACTTTTCGGTATCGTTACATAATTGGTCAGCTTTGTTGGTTTGTTCAATAGCTTCCTTTCTAGCTTTATCTTCTTCCTTGAATTTTTCGGCATCGTTAACCATCTTTTCAATTTCAGAGTCAGATAAACCGGAGGAACCAGCAACAGTAATGGAGTTATCCTTGTTAGATGCCTTATCCTTGGCAGAAACATTGATGATACCATCAGCGTCAATATCGAAAGTAACTTCAATTTGTGGAACACCCTTTGGAGCTGGTGGAATACCAGCTAAAGTAAAGTTACCAATCAACTTGTTGTCTCTAACTAATTCTCTTTCACCTTGGAAAACTCTAATTTCAACAGAAGTTTGACCTGGAGCAGCAGTAGAGAAGACTTGAGACTTCTTGGTTGGAATGGTAGTGTTTCTTGGAATTAATCTGGTGAAAACACCACCTAAGGTTTCAATACCCAAGGATAATGGGGTAACATCTAACAATAAGACATCTTTAACTTCACCGGATAAAACAGCACCTTGAATGGCGGCACCGATAGCAACGGCTTCATCTGGGTTAACAGCTTTAGATGGTTCCTTACCAAATAAGCCCTTAACAGTTTCGACAACCTTTGGCATTCTAGTCATACCACCGACTAAAATAACTTCAGAAACTTCAGAAGTGGTCAGACCGGCATCCTTCAAAGCTTTCTTGACTGGTTCAACGGTCTTTTTGATTAATGGCTCAACTAAAGATTCTAATTGGGATCTTGATAACTTTAAGTTGATATGTTTTGGACCAGAAGCATCGGCAGTGATGAAAGGTAAGTTAATTTCAGTGGAAAGAGTGGATGATAATTCAATCTTACACTTTTCAGAAGCTTCTCTGATTCTTTGAATGGCCATTCTATCGTTAGATAAATCAAGACCTGATTCCTTCTTGAAGGCATCAACAATGTGTCTGACTAAAGCAATATCAAAATCTTCACCACCTAAGTGAGTATCACCGTTAGTAGATTTGACTTCAAAAACACCATTATCAATATCTAAAATGGAGATATCGAAAGTACCTCCACCTAAATCGAAAACGGCAACAACATTAGAATCGTTCTTTTCTAAACCGTAAGCTAAAGCAGCAGCAGTTGGTTCGTTAACAACTCTAGCAACATTCAGACCAACAATGGCACCAGCATCTTTGGTGGCTTGTCTTTGAGAATCATTGAAATAGGCTGGAACAGTAACAACAGCTGAACTGACGTTCTTACCTAAGTAAGCTTCTGCGGTTTCCTTCATTTTGTTTAGAACAAAACCACCAATTTGAGCAGGAGAGTACTTTTCACCTCTAGCTTCAACCCAAGCATCACCATTACCATGCTTAACAATCTTGTATGGAACTTGCTTGATATCTTTTTGAACTTCATTGTCTTCAAATCTTCTACCAATTAATCTCTTGGTGGCAAATAAAGTGTTTTCTGGGTTAACAACAGCTTGTCTCTTAGCTGGAATACCAACTAATCTTTCACCATCTTTAGTGAAGGCAACGACGGAAGGAGTGGTTCTTGAACCTTCAGCATTTTCAATGATCTTTGGAGTTTTACCTTCCATAACGGCAACGGCAGAGTTAGTAGTACCTAAATCGATACCAATAACAGTACCAGAAACCTTAGTGGAATTGTATCTTGCTTGTCTTAAAGCAGTCTAAAGAAAATAATAGTTAGTAAGTTATTCAAAATCAGAGAATCAATTTAAAGGTGGATGGATTCTTCGGGCTTTCAGTTTGCCATTTTGTGGGGGTCTGATAAAACAGCCAGAATCTGTAAAGAATAAAAACATACGGATCTGAAATTTCTTGATAATGTAGCTAACATAGCTGAAAATATAAATAGATTGGACTAGACTGATGATAGGGAATAAGAAAGAAAGCAAAAAGATAAGTGGAGTGCTTGTTGAAATAGATGAATTTTTGTTCATTTCGACGATGAAAATTTAACAGCAGAGCTTACGTAATCGACTGAACTATATGATGAGTCACGTGCATGACAGAACATTCGAGAAATTCTGAACTGGGTTGGGGCCGGACTCGGACTACGCTTTTATTCTTAGACCCGCGGTGATCGAATTTACTAGCAACACCAAGATTTTTCTAAAAGTTTGCTCTTTTTTAACAATAATTTAGTTTGACCACAAGATTATATTTTATTAATGATAGTATAAACTTATAAAAAAAGAGCTAAATAATTATCTATTCACTATATTATTTTGAAAGTTAATAATATCACCAATAATACCCATTAGTAAAACATTGGAGGGCACAAAAGCTAAAGAAATTGTAAAATAATAAAAATAACTTTTTTATTTTGCGTTGAAGCAAACAAGATAAACAATTACATAAATGGTAAAAAATTAAAGAAAATATTTTCGGAATTTCTTCCTTCTAATAAGAGAAGGGATGGTAGAGACAGTCATATCTTGAATAATTATTCAGTTCATATTGAGAATCAATAAATTTCGGTCAGAAAGTGTTATAATAATAATAATATTAGGGAAGTTCAGACCTCATTCGCTCTGATGAATAAATAAATTTATATAACTATGTAGAACGAATTTTTCTCTGTTATACATAGTTGAATATTATGTCAATTCACTCTGATAAAGAGGTAGAATTATATAACTATATAGCTTTTTTTAATCTTCTTAATGGTATTTTTTTATTGGTTAAGCGTAGGGCATTATAAGTTGTCAATCAACAAGAAAATAAACATATTTTTGCTAATATTTGTGTCGGAGTAAGAGAGATAAATCTCCGTCAATTATTTATCTCTCTTACTCCGACATTGATCTTTAAGATTTCGCTGATAGAATCGATGATCCCCTGTATTATAGAATCTATATATTACATAAAAACTAAATTGCGAAAACACTTCACCTTTTATACAAAAATTGGATAAAGAAAAGGTTAAGAAATAGATTATTTTGGAACATAAATGATCCTGAAACATGGCTGACCTATAACCTGAAATTATGGACAATAATGATTTACAGTAAATACCTTAATAAGACATACATGAAATTTGATGACTTGTTTCCGGTAATTTGAGAAATTAGAATTTTGAAACTCATTTATAATATTATGTCGGAGTAAGAGAGATAAATCTCCGTCAATGATTTATCCAACAACGGGGTATACCTTCTATTGATATGATATCTTGAGAACTAGAATGTAACTGTTGTTTTCAACCATGGATATTTACTCCTTTAGTAGGTGGTATGAATTAACATACCTTAATTGACTATAGTTTGATCTTAGAATTCTGAGTAATAGAAACGATAATCTTTTCTCTTATAAAATCTATATATTACACAAAAATTAAATTGGGAAAACACTTCACCTTTTATACAAAAAATTAATTAACAAAAAGAAAGTTAAGAAATATTAATTAGTTGGAAATATGGATGATCCTGAAACATGGCTGACCTATAACCTGTAATTTGTAACAATAATGATATACAGTAACAATTTATTAAGACATACATATTATCATAATGATAATGGAGTGTGATGACTTATTTCCGATATATTATTTTCTATTTTCCGTTTGAATATTTCCGTTTGAATGAAACGTGGCGTAGTAATCAATGACGAAGTAAAATAATAATAAAAGAGTAAAGCGTAGTATGACAATGTAGATATGTATAGCTTCAAGCTCCGTCCCTGTTAGCTCAGTCGGTAGAGCGTTCGGCTTTTAAGGATTCGAAATTTCGGAAGTCGACCGAAATGTCCAGGGTTCGAGCCCCTGACAGGGAGCTTGTTTTTAATTTTTTTTTAATTTTTATTTATGAAAGATGTCAGAGTAAATCTATTTTTTAAGAGATTGAGACGCGCGTCTCTCAAACACAATCAATCAACAAACATATACGCGTGATTAAGTCTTCTTATGATTACTTCTTTGAAGGCCCAATATATCATTTATTAGGAAATAATTAGAAGATAAAATGGCCAAAAGAGTTCCAAAGATAGTACCAACTAGACAGTCTTTTGTGCCGTCTGGTTCTGGTTCTAATTCCAGCAACAACTCATCATCTCCTCAACGCCAATCAGCACATTCTTTTTCGCCAAAAGTACAATCACCAAAAGGAGCTACAACGATGGTTTCCAATCATAACAATTACTTAGAGCAACTAGCAGAAGATGAAGATACGACACCAAGAAGGTCTTTTTATTTTTCTTCTACAAATACAAACAAAAATCCTCAATTGCATCGTATATTTGACGAAATTGATAATGTTGAAAGACTTATTGCATTAACTTTACAATCCATAGATTCGGATCTATCAGCTTCTAATAAAATAATCACCAATAAATTGTTACCTACTCTAAATCTATATAATGAAAATTCTGCAAAGATTTTTGGAAATGTTGCTTTTATCAAAGAATTTTTTGAAAATGCTGCTAATGTTACAATATTAACTCAGTCTGATTTGAAACAAGGTAGTGCCATTGTTCAAGGAATTCCCAATGGAGCTGGTGTGAATAAAGGAAACACAACTATTAACAATACCACATCACATTTTGATTTAGGTAATTTAGAAGAAGATGAAGATTCTAACTTAACAACAGATGAAATTACAACTATAACTACAAATATTATGCAAAGATACAAAGCAAACTTTAGCTCTCGCTCTCCAACTCGAGATCCATCTAGAACGGTCACACTAACTAAAACAGGAAATATATTGTTGAATCCAAGGAAAGCAATATTGCAGAAAGAACAAGGGGAAGATACAGCTAGTTTTTCTGAACCTCCATCCTCACTACAACACTTAATGAAATCACCTTCGAGTACCAGACAAAAATTACTGGGGCAAGAAGCAGGAAACGAACAATACAATTCAAATGGAATATTAATGGGTCCAAGTCATCAACAGAATAATTATATTTCAAACTTTCCAGCGCAGGGTGATACACCCCCTCAACAGTCTGATTTCCAAGAGGAATCAACTCATACTCAAAGAGTAGGTCAAATGTTTCCAAGATTAGCTCCTCCAACTTCATCGCCACCACCTAATGATCCCCCCCCAGAGACTAATAATAATTCTCAAGAGAAGGAGGTTGATAATAGTAAAAGACAAAGAGAACGATCACTAAGTCCTAATTCTAAACGTAAGAAAATTGTTAGTGCTAAAATATCCCAATATGACTCACCACCTTGGGAAGAACCCCCTGAATTACAATCTGCTATAGTAATGTCTCCAATTAAATTAGACGACGTTCAGCATTTACCAGGTACTGGAAATACGGATTTGAATGATAGCTCAGATGAGGAGATGATGACGGCTTTTTCTGCTCTTTCTGGGAGAACTGTAGGGTTACTTGGAAATAATTCTAAGTTTGGAAAGGGGAGATCACAAGCGGTCGAACATTCATCTATTTCTAGTACTTTAGATGAACCACCTCAATTGATTTCGGACTTTATTCCAACACTAATAGATAAAAAGAAAAACAACAAGATAAAACACCTCAATAACGAGTATCACACAGATAATATTACTTCCTCAATATCTACAACAACTCAACAAATAGGGCCATTATTGGAAAGAGCAAAATCTAATCTAAAGACAATTGGAATTGATCCAATCATGGCAGCCACAAGAGTTCGATTTCAAAAGAGTTATTCTGAAAAAGAAGGTATTTCAAATATAGAAGAACATGGAGTTGATTCCACTGACAGTAATAATTTAGATGAGCCTCCCATTTTGCAGTCAGAGTTGTTAAGACAACAGAGGGAAAACCAGACTAACTATCAATCTGGTACCTCTATACTCAGACAAGAATCGGATACAACTGCCACCATCAACGAACAACGCGAAGTGAATTACAGAGACAGAGTAAGTAGTAATCAAGATGAAGATAACCCGTTCGTTGAATAAGGGATAGAATAAGGGATAGTCTATAATTTATAGGTGTAGTTGTGTATGTATGTCAGAAATAAAAATTTAAAGCCAAAACGACTAGACAACGACAGTGCAAATGTCATACCGTCTGTTGATTTTCGCTCTCCCCACAGAAATACGAAATACGAACGAAAAGAAATCAAACTAAGAGAAGGAGTCGGTCCACATGATTTCAACAACTCCTTCAGCTTGATTTCAGTTTGTATATCATTATTATTTCTTTTAAAGATTGAAGTTTCTCCTGAACCACCCAGTGACCCGTTATTCCACTACCCTGCTAAATTTAACCCGACTGAAACATACACGGCGCCTCAGATCCGAAGCAAAAGGAAAAGGAAAATCAAAATCAAAATCAAAATAAAAAGGACGTCCGAAATATAAAGGTCAAGCAGAACTACCTATATCCAGCCACTATCTTTTGCTCAAATTTCACAATCTCCATTGAAAACTTCTGAATGGTGGAATTAACAATATTTGGATATTAAACGTTCCAAGTATAGCATGCCTGACCTTGTTACATTCCATACATTTTTCATCGCCAAATTTCCTAACTCATCCAAAAACATCACTCCTTTAAACCTCAATTCCCACCTTCTGCCTTTACACGCAAGATCTACATCATATTCAAAAAAAATATCAGTATCATACATAGAAATCTTGAAAATGAGTATATTGAAATTGTATCAAGACGTTGCAAGTAACTTGTTAAAACAACGTCCAAAATTTTTAAAGCAATCCAATACTTCGCTCAGGACCCTTGATACCGATATCAACACTCTAGATCAATTAACCAAAACTGCACATAAAAACACATCAAATAAGAATAAAGCAAATGACGCAGTGAAAAGTTTACTTTCTACCCCGGTATCTTCGAAAGCAAAGGACTATACATCACAACAAATACGAAACACTCATTACAGCATGATTATGCCGTACTTAGTAGTCTTATTTATAATAGTTGTGATATTTGACTGTACAACAGCTATTTCCACACCAACTACACATTCTTTAACGAAATATTACAACGATGATATTACCTTACCTATAAAATCTTTAGAAGCTTATTTATCAATTGATGGGTTCATGACAACGTTTGATACAATTATAAACGAAAATGATTTTAAATTTAGGTTGTATTCGAATTCGGTGTTGGATGTCACTGGTATGATCTGGAAAGATATTTTGGTGCTGAACGAAGGTTTTCAATCCAATCTAAGTGACAGGTTTGAAATTTATGATTTAAAAAGCTTGGTTTTAGTGGGGTTCATAAGTCTAGTCTCTTTGTTTGGGTTATTTTAATTTTAATGTTTTTTTTGTTGTAACTACAGCTTTTATAAGATTTTATTAACTTTTATTCTTTTTTGTTTACTTATGTGCCCTTACCTGGATTTCTTCATGTTACATTATCCAAAAAAATCCGGTCTGCGCATTAAATATCAGAGTTTACATTACCAGAACTAGAAATATCAAACACACATGAAAAACAATATTCCATTAATAAATTTGAGTTGTGTTTGAAACTATTTGCATAGATTTCTTCAGCATGTAACTTTTCTTTAAACCATTTTCTCTTTGACCAAGCAATTTTTGTTATCGATTGAGTCTATTTTAATACAGATTACCTTTTGGTTATTATTTGGTTCGATACTTTTGTTTTGAGCTTTTATACAGATACTTGGTATCTCTCTTGTAAATGTTTCTTGATTGATTGATTCCAACATTTGGATCATACTTGGCGGACTAACTTTTTAAGCCTGAATTTCTTATATGGACAGAAGTGAAGTAATAAAAAATGTAAGGAGTTACAGGGTCATTATTATCAGAGGACTGACTGTACAGTACTTGTTCAAAGTGATTTAAATAAATCTTGAACGCGAATTTCATATTTTCTATGTATATTACTTTTACATAGTGAGACTTCGTAATCCACTTTTTATTAAATTTTTCTTTAGATTAAAGAAGTTTTGATATGCCGTTAAGTTTTCAGTATTGTTTTTATCTTACTGAACAATATCCCAACGACACAGTAAATAAGTCACCAAACAATCATTTTACATATTATGAGGCTGGTACATAACTCAGTTACAAAACACAAAAGAATAACTTAAAATCTAAAAAAGTACAGAAAAAAACAAATAAAAAAAATCTAAAATCTAAAATCAAAATGCAAAATGCAAAATCTAGAATGAAATTCTAGTTTTCTAGGACGTCCAAAATCAATTTGGCTAACTTAATACACTTTTCCTCTTGGTATCTTTTACAAACTAATTGAATAACAACAGGCATACCTTTAACTAAATCTTGATCATAGTAATCCCAATTCACTTTATCTTGAGCAGAACCGAAATCATTTGCAGATCTTGCATATGGAACATCAGCATCAGTAACTTTTCCAATTGGAACAGTTAAGGAGGTGTAATCTAAGATATTCAAGTATCTAGTGTATGGATTACCAACCTTCATGTTCTCACCAATCTTCCAAGAATTACTTGACCAGCCTGGAACAATCAATGCATCAAATTCACCATCATTAAAAAACTCATCATATTGCTGTTGGTATTTGTATTTCAATCCCGCTTTATCAAAGAATTCATCAACTGTATCAGTTTTACCTGGTAAAGTAAACGATCTCTTTAGTAATGGTGAAAATGGTTCATCAGATAATTTACAATTGCTAGCGATATCTGTGAAATTGTCTAGTGTATAGATATCAGTTAATAATCCTGCCAGTTTTGTATGTGAAACAGGTGGTTTTTCGATTGTTTGAGTAGTATAGCCAGCTTTTGATAACTTGGATTGTAATTCAGAAATGCATCTTAAGATAGGAGGATGTGGCTTGATTTCAGCATCCCATTGCATAACACCAAATTTCAAATTTTGAGGAGTTTGAACGTTATCTTTCCAAGAGACAGGAACACATTTAGCATCCAAATTCCAAGGTTCAGATGAAATGACAGTTTTACTGATCAGTTCCAAATCTTCTAAATAACGAGTCATTGGTCCCACAACAGAACAAACAGCAATTTGATTAGCATATGAATTAGAGATACCCAGATATGGGAATCTATTAGAACTAGCTCTCAAACCAAACAAACCACTGGTTGCACAAGGTCCTCTAATTGAACCACCAATATCGGTTCCTAATCCGATAATGGAACCATTACCACCAAGTAAAGCGGCTTCTCCTCCAGATGATCCACCAGGAGCCAACTGACGGTTTATAGCATTGACGGTTGGGAGTGGAAGATTTGAAGAAGTTTCAGCACCCAACATAGCCATTGGAACGGTTGTCTTAACGTAAAAGATAGCACCTGCATCAAAGAGAATTTGAGCAATCAACGAATGTTTGTTCTCTTTAGAACCACCTTTTTTATATTCTTTATTATCACATATTTTGATTTCATTTTCTTCAGAAATGTGAGGCGCTAAATAACCAATTGAAGTGGTTATACCTGGAACATTGATCTGATCCTTTAAAGAAATCGGAATACCATGTAATGGTCCAACCAATTCACCAGTTTTCAAAAAATGTTCATCTAGTTCTTTAGCTTTGGTTAATGCTCTATCATAAAATATTTCTATTAAACAATTAGTCAATTGATGAACTAAAGCTGATCTATGACAATAAGCGTAAGTGATATCATACGCTGATAATTTACCGGCTTTTATTAAGGATAATAATTCAGTAGCAGATTTTGAAGTGATTTCTTGTTCCTTAACTGGGATAATAGTAGATAAGTATTGGTTAACATTAGGTTGTTCTTCAACACTTGGAATTGACGATAAGCGCCATTCCACTGGGATTTTTGATAAGATGGATAATCTTTTATCTTCTGCAACTTTCTTATAATCGACTGTTTTGGTCATTTTAATTAAATTCTTAACAGAAAAGTATTTGAACATAGAATTTACTCAAGGTAAAAAAAAAAAATCATTAAGAGTAACAAAACATTTGGAAACTGGAAATGTAAGTTAATTTAAATAGTTAAACATTCAAAAGATTTAAGAGATAAGGCAAAACAAATTTAAGCCGAGATCCGCAAAGCACACCTTTGAAATGAGAGCTACATTGGGAAATTTATTTAGTTTTATAAATTTGTATGACTTTTTCAATAAATAGACTGCTACCCTTGCATTTTCTAATAGGCTTTCGATTGTTTCTTAAAAACGGTAGCTGGCGTTTTTCAGTTTACATCAAAAACAAGAAACAAAACAGGTCCGACCACGGACCGGATTTGCCCAATAAAGAATATACAGCGAGAAGCATGTCCGAGACTCCGCTCTAGATTCTCGGTCTTTTCATCTGAGCTATTTGTAAATTGTATTGCCTAAGTAATACCATACTGAAATTAATTAATTGTAGCTAACAGTTTACCAACATGAAAAGGCAATAGAAACTAGTTCTTCTCACGCCATAGTAGTGAATAGAGGAGAAATGAGTTAGATTATTACTTACTGTAGAATTATTTTGATAATTAGACATTTGTTTATTCTACAACAGATACAACAGTAATGAAAAGATAAGGAGTCATAAAGGAACATTTAGAGTAAATAGCTATGAATTAGAAAAATATTAAATCAAAGAAAGGAAAAGATCAAAAAGGAAAGATAGGCATTAGAAAGACAGGTATGTATATCAAAGTTAACTAATAATATATATATATATATATATATATACGTATAATATATACATTGGATGATGTATAAATGAAATTAAAAACATGATAACTTAGGGCATGAAGAGTGCTTGAGGGTAATAAAAACGAAAAAAATTGTTGATAAAGAACATGCGAGTGACACGTTAAAATCAAAACAAAAATAATTTCATATCTATTTTTTGCTTCTGTTCTTAATCTCAATATCTTCAGTACCATATTCTCTGAAATCTTTATCACCTTCTAATTCTTCTCTTAGTTGATCCATTTCTTTAGCTTGTCTCAACCAGAATTTCTTATCAACTTTTTCTTTCTTATTGAATAATTCATGTTCTGGTTTTCTATATGAACCACCTAATCTATCCCATAAAGTAGTGAATTGACCATAATTATAGTTGAAATACAAATGATGAACAGTATGACAAGCAGCCCCATTAACAACAGGATCATTAGACATATATTCACCATCATGAATCATAACAGTCCAAAAGTTAACAAAGGTGAATAAAAACAAGTATGAAACTTTATGTAATGGGAAAATAAATGGATACCAATGATATGGTAAACTTTGACAATAACCATCAACAGGATGGAAAGCATGTGATGCAAAAGGAGTACAAACAATCCATTTATGATGTGGCTTATGTAAAGCTTTGTAAACTGAAGGCCAATGTAGCCATCTATGAATAAAATAAATACCACAATCAGTGAACAAAATGAAACAAGGCAGTTGATAAACTAAAGCCAACCAACCACCATTTGAGTCATCAATATGATAGTACAATTTGGAGTAACCATGTAATTCTAGCAAGAACCAAGGAATGGTTAATAGAACCATAACTGGAATAGCAGACATCGCCTGATGGATTTCCATAGACATTTGATTTTTCAAATATCTTGGATGATTGAAATTCTCTTTATTATAAACAAAACGGTAAGACAAGAAAGCAACACTAAAATATAATAACCAACCAAAAATGGTCATAATCATGAATAAACTAATGATTTGTCTAACTATATTTGATCTACATAGCAAAGATTCATGGGCATCAGATGTTTCATCAAAGTAATGATAGGCAGCATTCAAACCATAAATTGCTTTTTTACCAAAAGGTTTAATAGCTGATGCAGTTGCATTATTGGAACTACCAGAATGTTTATTTAAACTACTGAAAGAATCCATGAAAGATAAATTAACTTCAGGAAGCTGAGATTGAAGTGACTTTGGTAATAAGGTAGCGTAAACTTTATCAAAAGCAAAAGTATCGGCGATTTCTAGAACGATATCCATGGTTTATATGAAGCTGTAGAAGTTTGTAATTTGTGGAAATATTTTGGAGATTTGTGAAAAGAATTTGGTAGATTTAAACGAAATAAATAAAGCGTTGGAATAGAGCGGAAATACAGGATATAACAAAATATATGTAGCCAAACGTTTTTATTTTTTTGGTAAAAAAGGTAAGAATGCTCAGTAGAGGAACACAGTGGAGTAAAATTAAGAGTTATAAGAAATAATTGTTTGACAAAAAGAAGGTGAATATTATGAAAACAAAAAAAGACAGAAGCAAGGAAAACATATCTTTAAATAAAAGTTCAATTGTTTGTGTTTGTGTTTTTGAAAGTGTTACGATTCAGATAGGATCTCGTATAAAAAACTCCAAGGCTATACGAGGAGGAGGAGGAAAAATAACTTTTCGCTTCTAGCTAACTGCCTAATTAAGAAAAAGTTTGTTTGAAAGTGAGTATAACACGTAGCTAAAAAGTTTAGCAAAAAACTAACTTTCCCAATGCAGCAAGTGATAAAATTTTTAGCCACTCGAATTTAAATTGTCGTTTAAACGAGATCTGGAAATTGAAAAGCTAGAAGAACCGATGTACGAAAAGCTCAGTGGTATGATTTGAAATTGTTCGGTTCAGCTCAGTTTGACAAAACGACCCTCCGGATAATAGAATTTAAACTGGAATGTCAAACTATTACAGTACCATCAACTTAGAAATAAAAATAACAGGGAAAAAAGCGAGTTTACGGTGATAAAGAGTCGTTTAAGGTTTTTGTTTATGAGGGAGCATCTCTGATAAATGAGATTAACGAAATTCTTATCCACATTGAGGCAGTTTAAACAAACTTATTGCAAGAGAAATATACAATCGATTTCAGGTTTGAAATGTAAAAGCAAGAAATTCTTAAATCTAAAACCCTATGAATAGTACATAGTTGTGGAAAGTTAAATAAATTTCTAATTGAGGCCGAGATCAAGCTTGCTCTTTGGTTTGTCAACAGAGTCGACAACAACATCTTTACACCCAATATAAGTTCGTGCCTTGAATATTACCGGTTGCAAACTAATTTATTTAGGCACATTACAGGTTCCACGTCTTATTAAACGTTAAGCCTACCAAAGCTAATAAAGTGAGTCGTATAAGTTAAAGAATAGTATAAAGTATGAAAAATAAGGTTGGAATGATCGGCAAAAAGATTTAAAAAAAACGTTCAGGAAAGCAAGAGAAACCAGTTCTCTATATTTTCTATATTTATTCCTCCAAAGGTAACCCTAAAGATTCTCTTTGAGATAAAGATTTAGGATCGAAACTTGGAATTTCAGCCAATGAAGTAACTCTAGTACCATGTCTATCTTCTTTGCCTTCATGATCCCAAGTTGATCTGTGTTGTGTTATTCTATTATCCCAAATAGCTGAGACACCATACCCTGGTTTTTGTGGACCCCACTTGAATCTAACTTGAACATCAGCATTCTTTTCATAAACGTCAAATAAATAATTTAAAATAATGTCTGATTCAACTGGCGAGACTCCTAAAATTTTAGTTGTCATACCTCTATTAATGAATAATCCTTTCCAACCAGTAGCTGGATGAGTTCTAACTAGAGGATGGATTCTTTCAATTTGTTTTGGGCCACCGAAAGGATCATCTCTGTCTAAATATTTGTTGGCAGAAACATAAACAGCTTTTTTACCATCCAAAAACTTCTTAAATTCTTCTGATAGCTTATCATAAGCTGCATATCCTGAACTCCAATGAGTATCACCACCAGTTGATGGAATTGCATCTAAATGTAAATGAGTGTAACCAGCAGGTTGCTTTTCGTGAACTAAATCTGTATGCCACCCTTGAGTGCCTACAGCTTTATACTTTAAATGACCAAAATTACACCAGTTATTGTTTTTAAAAGTTGTGTTTAAGCCAAAAGCTTTATTAAAATAATCACCCCAAATAACAGTAACACCAGGCAAATCGTTAACTTGAGGACCTTGGGGATGTTTCTCAACTTGCCCCCAATATTCACCCAATTCCAATTGCTTTTGAGGACTCAATTTTTGTTCTCTAAAAAAAACAACGCCTCTTTCAGCAATTAACAAAGCCAATTCATCTCTTTGTTTATTACTCAAGTCAGCTAATTGTAAACCAACAATTTCAGTACCTATATGCTTAGTCAACTCAATTACTTCAGTAGCTGCACTTAACAAAGCTTTCTTTTCAGGATCAGCGTTCTTACCTCTTTCAATATATGGATATTCTTCATTTCTGATAGCATAAGCTTCATCAACATAAATTGGAATTTTAGACTTATCTGGTCTAGCAGGATATCCTTTTGAAATATCAATACCTGAACTAATCAATCTATCTCTAGTTTCTGAAGGTAAAATAGATAAGCCATCTGGATCCGGACCGAAATGATGATTATCATTCTTGGTTGCTCCAACTAATAAGTTGTTGGATGATTTGATAAGAGCTTCAACTTTTTGATCTAAAGGAATGTCTCCTTGTAATTTCAAGGTGGCTGTTTGTGTAGTCATGATGTTGTATATGATGATAACATTCGATATAAATTCGGGGCATTCATATATCTTTTTTGAGTGGATGAGATATCCTTTTATAGTTATCTAAAATGGCTGCTTTATCATATATTAGTAAGACAGTGGTGTGCTTTCCAAACTGTGGAGTATCTAAAACTATTTCCAGTTATTACTAACTCTAAAACTTCTGTCTAGTTCGTGGTTCTTAAAGGTACCGGAACTTTGAAAGTGTGGTACGGTAATCTCTGTGGTGGTGGCTCAACGAATAAAGCAACCAGAATTTGTCATCATTGGAGAACTCCGGTAATTATACTCAGTTATCTAATTCAGAAATGATATCAGCTTTCAGTTTCAATAAGATTACATGATTTCGATTGCGCAAGTAATTAATTGAAACATTTTGGAAGTAAATCACATTTTTTCGGTACTACTTTAGTATCACGAATGGAAGTACCAAAGTTTGTCTTAACTTTAATTTAGAACTTAAAAGGTGCATTGCTTACTATAATACAACAATCAATTTCTTCTGTTAAATTTGAAGATTCGCCCCAAGATTCGTCCCAAGATTAAGATTAGGGGTTGGTCCGAATAGTCCAAATACAGGATTCAGGAGTATTTCTACCGAGTTTAATTTTGGTGATGTTCGCACCACCGCCATTCGAGTGGCGAAGAATGAGAATTAATCTCAGAGCCTACGATCGACTCGCCACTATCAAGACCTGAGTTAGAGATTATATAACGACAATAGAGTAAAGATTTATCTATAACAAACAACTTAAAAATAAGTAAAAAGTTACTTTGAATCACGTATTGATAAATCACTTTTCAATGTTTCGTATTGTGGCGCGAACTCTGTTACACTCAAAATCAACTCCTACAACCTAAAATGATGTTAAGGCAGACAGAGTGTTGAAGTTGAATCAACTTTTACGAAATTCAAGCTCTCTCTACTCTATACATGCTAACCATCAATCAATAAATGCTACATAGATTTAGATTTTTGATCTATAGTCCAGTTCGAAGAGATGTTATAAATAATGAAATTTGTCCCTCATTTAGCTTCAGATCACGGTTTTACTCAACATCAGATAAAGAAGTAGGTGATATATCCAGAAAACCATCTTTGAACCATTTTAGATTATCTTCTCTACACTTTTTTCAAGATCCTTCAAGATCACCAAAACCATTCAACAACTTAACGCATGGTACAGATGTACTAAATCATTTTCAACGAACCAATTCTAATATAGATAAAAACCCAGGAATTCAAGGCGAATCAAGCCATAAAACAAACGATGCCAGTTACATTAGAGTACTGGTTGCATTATTTTTTGTAGGTATATGTTTTGGAGATGTTATAAGCAGTCATATATTTAATTATTCAATGCATTTGACAAGCACAAAACAAGTCACCAATATACCATCTAATATCAAAGATTGTATTGAAGACATTTTATTAGCTGAACAGGCTGGTGATTTCCAACGAGCTATCATTCATTGTAAGAGAGCTTTGCAGTTATTTGAGGACACTGGATCAGCACCTGAATTTCTTCATTATTCTGGAATTGCAATTAAGCTTGCTGAAATTTATGAACGATTGGGTGAACTAGATAAAGCCGTTAATATTTATAAAGAGGTTTCTGAATTATATTTTTCTAATTTGATTGAATTCGATAACAAAACTACAACCAAGTTTAGTCAATATGACTTTATGATATTTTTGTTATTAACTTCTACCACAAGATACTATCTGCTTGCTTCTGATGCTGACAAACCACATGCTGGAAAATTACTAGGGTTCTCTATTATTAACTCATTGATAAGACTTTGCAATTTGAATCCTGAAATTTTTTTTCATAGTTCTATTGCCATAAACTACATTATGAACAACTTATCTGGATACCCTATTAAACCTAATCCTCCTTTAAAAAACCAAATATCCAAGTTACTAATGAACATATATATCAAATCAAAACTACTTCGAGGTGATGGATCTGGGGAACTCAAGTTTTTATTGGCGTTTCCAGATAATTTCCCTGTTTATACTTCCAAACTTGCTTTTGCCCTTGCGATATATATGGACAGATCCATCGATAAAAGTAAAACGTATTTGCCAGTGCCTTTAATGTTCTTTCCTAATTTATTATACGGTACCCGTAGTGATAATCTTATGAAACAAGCAATTTATAATTTTAAAACTGGAGATGAACTGTTGAAACAACTTTTTGATATTAAAGATGGAAGAATTACAAAGATAAATAAGGTCCCTCGACGTCTGATTTTTGCTAATAGAGCAGTACAACTGAAGCTGGGAATTTCTCTTCAATGCTCTGATAAGCTCTATCAAAACTCGAAAAATGAACAAAAAACTTTGGCTGCTAAAATACTCATTTACTCCTGTGTTGATCTTGGGATTATTTACATATTAAACAAACAACCAGCAAAAGCTAAGGGTTATTTGAATATTGCGAAAAAGTATACAATAGCTTATCCAAACAAAGAAGAAATAAAAGACGTTTCTAAAACCATCGATAGATTATTAAAGAATTATTAATATATAATTATCAGCTTTTTGCACTTTTATGTATATTTTGCTTTTCTAATTTCGAATCGAAACAACTTTCTAAAGAGCTTTAGCATTACTCTATAATAACAGTGATTTGCGCCTTATGGAGCGCAATATGACAATATGATTCAGAGCGAGAACGGACACTCGGGCCTTTTCTCCACAAAAACATAGAGAGTCTTTTACTTTAATCGAGCTCAGAGGAACAGATCATACCTGATTAAACGACACTTGATCCATTGACTTCCCGGATATCCGTTATTATACATCTAATATGATTTCACTCAGATATATGATCTCTTTGAATAGATCCAAAACAATCCCCCAATCTCACCTAATTTCATTGGTTCAAAGACAGTCATTAAAATTACAAAAAGAATATCTAAAACAGGTTCCATCAAGATCATATCGTTCAACTCGAGTTCCGTTATCTCCACAGTCTTCAAAAAACCAAAGGCAAGGCCAATCCTCCGAACAAAATTTAAAGTCACAAGAGAAATCAAGACCAAAGGAAGAGTATAATTTTGGATTTAACGAGGTAAGATCAAATCAAGTTAATCCACACGCTTACTTTTACAGATATTTGGCTGTACCTTTTTTGAAGATTGGTGTGATTACAACAGCTACATATTTCGGATTAGATTTGTTTTCGAAATATCTTGAAAGAGATATTTACCCTGAAGAATCTGAGAAAACCAAAGTATCTGCTTCTTCTTCTTCAGGTTAGGTTTTCTGGGAGAAGGCTATGTTAATTTTAATCCATGTAAAAAAATTACTAGAATTTAGACTTTCTGTTTATTCGGTATTACATGGAATTATAGGAAATGTCTGAGAATTACTAAAGATTATACAGCAAACCATAATTCATATAGGTAGTTTTGAATTATAACTAGAACAAAGGTCCATTTTATAGCTAAAGCCTGAAAGCTGCTGGAGTTGTTGAAATAAATGTAAAAAATATTTCTTAGCTATATATCTTCTTTTATTCACATTAGCATATTTACACTTATAAAGTTTTTTTGTGATTGTTTTATTAACCTGACCCTTGCAATTCCTGGCTGCATTAGGTCCACCAAAAGAGTATATTAATCATATATATATAAGTAATAGTAAATAAAGAGAATGAGAATGAAAAAGAAAGAGAAAAAAATGAGTAAAGAGTAACATCTGAGTTGAATTAATGAGAACATTTTATAATTCTAAATATATTAATGTTTCATGCTGTTATATAATCAGGTATATTTAAACTTTAACTGTTTTAGCTAATCTAGAAGCAACAGCATCCAAGAAGCCAGTAGTGGTGGCATAATCACTCTTGTTAACTAATAAAGCTAAATCTTTAGTCATGATACCATCTTTAGAAACAGTGTCTAAAACTGCTTTTTCTAAAACATTAGCAAAATCAACAACTTCTTGAGTACCATCCACTTTACCTCTTTGAGCTAGACCTCTAGTCCAAGCAAAAATAGAGGCGATTGAGTTAGTGGAAGTTTCCTTACCAGCTTGATGTTGTCTATAGTGTCTAGTAACTGTACCATGAGCGGCTTCTGATTCAAATGCAGATCCATCTGGAGTCATTAAAACAGAGGTCATTAATCCCAAAGAACCAAAACCTTGTGCAACAATATCTGATTGAACATCACCATCGTAATTCTTTAAAGCTAAAACGAAGCCTCCTTTTGATTTGATCATTTGAGCAACCATATCATCGATTAATCTATGTTCATAAGTCAAGCCTTTGGCTTCAAACTGTGATTTATATTCAGCTTCATAAATCTCTTGGAAAATATCTTTAAATCTTCCATCATATTTTTTCAAAATTGTGTTTTTTGTAGATAAAAACAATGGTAAACCTCTATTCAAGGCCATATTGAAAGAAGAATGAGCAAAACCTTTAATCGAATCTTCAGTATTATACATAGCTAAACCAACACCTGCATTTTTATAATCATAAACTTTGAAAGTTTCTGGAGCAGAGCCATCAGCTGGAGTGTAAATTAGTTCCAATTTACCTGCCTTTGGAATGACCAAATCAGTAGCTTTATATTGATCACCATGAGCATGTCTACCAATAATGATTGGTTTTTGCCACCCTGGAACTAGTCTAGGAACTTCAATATCACCTTGGGATTTATTTGGTCCAGAACCAATGACAATTGGTTCTCTGAAAACAGTACCCCCTAAAATGTTTCTAATTGTTCCATTTGGAGAAACCCACATTTTCTTCAAACCAAATTCTTTAACTCTAGATTCATCAGGAGTAATAGTAGCACATTTGATACCGACACCATATTTTTTGATTGCATTGGCGGCATCTACGGTAATTTGATCGTTAGTAGCATCACGGGATTGAATAGATAGATCATATAATTTCAAATCAACATCCAAATATGGCTTAATTAATTTTGTTTTAATGTCATCCCAAATAATCTGAGTCATTTCATCACCTGTAAGTTCAACAACAGGATTTTTAACTTTAATTTTATCCAAAGAAAAGGAAGTTAAAGAAAAAAATCTGATACTTGAAGAGGAATTTGAAAGTGCGGAGAATCTAGCTAAGGATATCGGTGAAGGGCGTAAAGAGTGGGCTAATAAGGACATTATTTAATGGGTTTGTCTTTGATATTTTGATAATAAAGTAAAAGAAAAAGAGAAGAAAATAAAAAAATTGGAAACTGGAACTGAAAAATTTAAACCCGAAAAGTAAGCTGGTCTGACTCACTCAATTGGCAATTGGCATTGCATTCATTAAATCTATTCGCAATCCGAGAAAAAAAGACGTTTAAGAAGTAAACGGAGCACTTTGACTCCGGTAAAGCGGGGCGCCCACGCGCGTTAAAACGGAGTAGTGGGGAGAAGGTTCTTATGACCAATTATGGTTATTAGTTAAAGGACAAACGGTATATATATTTTATCTTTTTGGCATTTATCGGAGTCTCTCTCTCTAGAAAGAAAAATACAATTTATTTATAACTAGATCTCTAACTATTAAGCCAAATTTTCTACTTGGGATCCATTTCTGTACCATAAACTGGATCAGCATAACCACCACCCTAAATTGCATCTCTACCATACTTGGATAATTTATAACCCTTTTTGAATCTTCACCAACAACTTCTAACATCCAACATATATCTATTTCAACTGGGTTCACCATACTTATCACTTCTTTTATTAAATGTTGGGTCTGAGAAGGTTCAAAATATACATGTATTAGTAAGTTGCCTCTAATTTAAAATCCCAAGTAGCCTTATTCCTTATTCACTTGTCATTTTATTGATATCGATAAATGTTACATTCTGAATTTTCAATTGTTATCAATATTCTATAAGTTTTAACTCAATATATGTTGCGTAGAAGTAAACTATTATTTGTGCGTCATTTTGACTAAAAGCTTGTCTTCAAGACTATACCACGAACTTGATTTAAAAGTATGTCTGATTTCCATTTTCGTATTAAAATAAGTTACATGCTTAAATATAACACAGTAGTTTAAAAATAATTAACCATATTCATGTTTTAATAATACATAATACCATTAGAGAAGATATGATACTAAGAATATACAAAAACTTATATATTTTTGTAGTGTTTCATTTGTTGAGAAAAATGTTAACGAATATTTATTTCTTGTTGTTTTTGAGGAAATAGACCATAGAGAAAAAAAAATATTTGAAAAAGACAATTACTTTTCCTTGTCAACGAATATGAAATACTTGACAATTATGCTGAAATCAATTAAAACAGATACAACAAACATCTTATCTTCTCGATGGCTCTACCACTCGCCGCACAATTTTATTTGAGAATAAAACAGAGGTTCAGCCTTTGTTTTCAATCCACCGTGTACATAACTAACGAAACTATAGTTTTGGTACAATAGTTGCATTTTATTGCTTGCTACATGATATATACTCCTCATTTAGTATGCCACGCCGAGTGAAACTAGTATCCAACGACGAAAGGAAAAGAGCCATTTACAGTTGTGATCGTTGCAAACAGAGAAAGCGTGCTTGTTGCAGGTTCAAAGATGGCATACAACAATTTGATAATAAAACCCCGTGCTCTCAATGCTCAAAGTCGGGAGCTCAATGTATTACTTCAATTCCAAGAAAGAAAAGGGCTACTGTTGCTTCTACTAAATATCATTTGGATTGTTTGACCCGAATAGTTGGGGCCATGTTTCCAGAAAGTGATCCAAATAGTGTGGAAGATATTAAAGGTATGGCTAAGGCTTTACATGTTGGATTACCCTTGCCCAATAATAACGTTGAAGTAAATGGAAAAGGTGAAACTTTTTTCAAAAATTTTGAATCAAGTATTGAAGGGGATATTAGCAGAAAGGCTAGCCCTCATCCAGATGGTCATGTCAAAACTGGAGATACTACTGGTGTTTTCAATGCACTATTGGAATTCAGTCAAGTATGTAACAATGACAATGGTACAGAATTGAAATTGGATCATCATGGAAAAAATGAACCTGATAATGTTCCTACACTTAGAAGTGCGGCCGGTCCTGACTTACTAGAGTGTTTGTTAATAAATATAGTTCCTGAAAAGGAAATTCTTTTATACACTGATGAATTTTTCAAAAGGGTTCATCCAAGTTATTTTGTTTTCAATGAAGTTACATTCAGATCTAGACAAGCTCTATTTTTTTTGAAGGTCTTAGGAAAGGTTGGGCATAAGACCATGACTCATGACTTCAACATCGAAGAAATTTGTTCGATGTATTTAGTTTGGATAATAGGGAGAAATTCAATGATTTCTGGATCAACTCAACAAGAAATAATGGATATGGGATTAGTTTCTAAATCAGTTATGGAAAATTATGTCAATTTAATCAACGTTTGCATTTCAAATTTTATTTTTGCAACTACGGTTCATTCCGTGAGAGTTTTATATTTAGCTGGATTATTCTATGAAACAAAAAAGAACAGAGATGCCTCCTGGATACTATGGAATAATTCTATTTTGAAAAGTGTCACCCTAGGATTTCATCGTAATTCTGTAGTTAATAAATTTGAACCATCAGTACAAGAAGAGATTAGAGTTGTTTTTTGGTCAATTTTTCGTCTACAGGTAAACAATTGCTCCATGCTAGGTAGATATCCAAACTTTTCTCTTCAAGAGATTGACTTAGACTTACCCAAAATGAATTTTGTTGAAGATGATTTATTTAAAAGTGTTTATATTAAATCTGTTTCAATGATGAAAATTATGTATGATATTTTGAAAAATAGAGAATACTTGGCTGCTCATAAAAATTCATTATCTCAAGAAAATATCGACAATGTACTAAAAATTCAAAGATCTATAATTTATTGGCAACAAAGTTTAAGTGATGATCTTAAAGATTATAGGAGAACTACTCCAAAAAGATATCAAATCAAATTACATTTACAATCCAATTATGTTGTTATGTCTTTATGCTCTCCTTACTTGGTTGAATTTGGCTTACGTGATAAGAAAAATAAAATTGAGACAGTCAATCCATTTTTAGGTACAATGTGCTATTCTATAAAAGCTGCAGTTGAAATCACTAAAGTTGTTTTATATTCAGCTCAAAGCCATCTATTTAATGGGTTGCTATATTTTGATTTGTATTATGCTTATAGTGGATTAATGGTTCTTTTAGTAGCACATACTGTAACCAAAGGTAAGTCATCGAAGAAAGGATCTTCCAATTATAATGCTTTATTGGATGAACTAGAAACTACGCATCTTATTAACTCTCAAATAATTATGGATTCTATCATTCAAATTAAGAATATTAATAAAAAGTATGAAAATCGCACTACGATGGGTATCATCAAGGAAACCAGTGAAAGGATAAATTTATTACTGAGGTTATTCAAGTTGGGAGATGAACCAAGTTCAAAAGTTACGTCATTGACTGATGCCAGAATTAATACGGAAGCAGAAAAAGATACAGAATTAGTTACCAGTCCGAGTTCATTTTTACATTTTCCAACTTCAATTCTAAACCCTGAACCTAATTTGTTTGATTCTTTTTTCGAATTTCCTGATTTCGAAGTAGCCTTTGAAGGAACAGAGAGCTTATATGATATGCTCAATTGTTCGTCATGAATTTTATTCCGTTTCATTACTTCAAGTTTTTTCTCTTATATTCTGCACTGTTTACTTAATAGTATTTGGTTTAACGTTATATTATTGCTATTTAGTTATTTATTTATTTATTTTGTGAGTTTATCATAATGATACTTAGTTGGTTACTGGTAATAATCAAGTCTAACATGAATTTGGACTGTTTAGATAGCAATCTTTGTTCTCATTATAATATAAACATACAAAATTAAACTTCAATACAAAACTAGTAATATAGAAAAATAAAATTTGAGAGAAGAGTCACATTATGTGGCTGAAAAGATCCCGGATGGTACTGGCTCGCTAATTAGTAAGTACGATTAATTGATTGAAAAATAACTAGGCCAACTTTGAGTTATTAAATATTTAAATATTATTTTTTATTTCATTCATTTTTATTTTCCATTTGTGTGGTGTTTTCCAGATCTCATATTATCAATTGTTATCAACTGAGCAACCATGAATAGAGACAATTTTGACTTATCTCTTTATTTAGTCACTGATTCAGGCATGGTGCCTGATGACATTGAGTTTTTGGATCAAGTTCAACAAGCCATTGCAAATGGAGTTACTATTGTTCAACTAAGAGAAAAGAACTTAGAAACAAGAAAATTCATTGAAAGAGCTAGAGCAATCAAGAAATTGACAGATGAAGCCAAAATTCCTCTTATAATTGACGATAGAGTTGATATTGCTTTGGCAGTTGATGCGCATTTGCATATTGGGCAATCTGATATGGATTGTAAAGAAGCAAGAAAGTTATTAGGAGAAGATAAGATAATTGGGATTTCTACAGGGAAAATTGAAGAAGTTGAACAGGCTATTAAAGATGGTGCAGATTATATTGGAATTGGTATATGCTTTGATACGAAGACGAAAGCTACAAAAAAGATTGCAATGGGTCCAATCGGATCTTACGATTTTCTTAAACTAATAAAGGAAAGAGGTTCGAATATGAAAACATGTTTAATAGGTGGTATTAATCAAAGTAACATTCAAAAAGTTCGATACATTGCACAACCAATTGATGGGGTGGCAGTTGTTTCTGCTATAATGTCTAAAAGAGATTCTGGAAAAGCTACCAAAGATTTGTTGAGATTATGGAATACACCACCTAAATGGTGTGAATCGCTAAAGTCTTGTGATGTATCAGACAAGTCAACTCTTGCTAATGTTATTAAGAACATAATAGAAATATCACCAGTGTGCCATCATGTGACAAATAACACCGTTAAAAACTTTTCAGCTAATGTGACTCTAGCAATTGGTGCATCTCCAATAATGAGTGAGTGTATAGAAGAGTTTGATGAATTTGCAACATATTCATCTTCTGGTCTTGTGTTGAATGGTGCTAATGTTGTTGTTTCCCAACTAGAGATATATATGAAAGCAATTAAAGCATACAATAGTGCTGGAAGCCCAATCATTTATGATCCGGTTGGAGCAGGTGCTTCTATTATTCGGCGTGAATTTACCAGAAAACTATTAGTTGAAGGCCATTTTACTGTCATCAAAGGAAATGAAGCAGAAATATTTACAGCTGCTGGAGTATATAAACAAATGAAAGGAGTTGACAGTAAACAATCCGAGAACTTTACAGAAATTGTTCAAATTGCTCGTCTTCTCAGTATTAAAGCTAGAACAATTGTTGTTGTCACAGGTAAAATAGATATTGTTGTTGATGGATGTTTTAATGGTAAGATAGATTTGTCTCAAGATGATTTGATCAATCAGAGAGTTATATTCATCAAGGGTGGCCATGAACTAATGGGTAGAATTACAGGAACTGGATGCTCTTTGGGTTCGGTTATTTGTGCTACTATTGCATCCAACCAGAGTGACCCATTCGTTGCCACCGTTGCTGCTTGTGGACTATACAAAAAGGCAGGAGAAAGAGCAGGTAAGAAGGCAGATGGACCTGGGTCATTTCAATGGAGATTTCTAGATGAGTTGGATAGATGCAGTAAGAATGGAGATTATTCACCTCCAGTTTTTCACCTTTAAGTTTTCTCTATATATGACAAATTAGTCTCATATATATGTATACATTTTATAAAGAGTTTGGATTAATAGGTGAATTTAAATTCAAAGAAAATTCAATCTGTAATTAATTCTACTAGTTTAACTACAACAAGCCTTATTCACTGTTTCAATTG
Source organism: Ambrosiozyma oregonensis (nom. inval.) (assembly GCA_003706315.3). Taxonomy (NCBI): domain Eukaryota; kingdom Fungi; phylum Ascomycota; class Pichiomycetes; order Pichiales; family Pichiaceae; genus Ambrosiozyma; species Ambrosiozyma oregonensis (nom. inval.). The sequence continues at coordinate 248,841 of PPKY03000005.1, forward strand.
AGTTACCAAGTCTCTCAACAAATTGGGTTTTTTAAATCAGTAAACCTCATCTGTATTTTTATTTGGTGTCATAGATATTATTAAATATGATTAGACAGAAATGAAAAACATGGTATTTTCAAAATTCCACCATTAAAAAACATCACATGAGACAATTCCACCATTAAAAAACATCCCATGAGACATTAAGCGGGTTTTGCTCCCACACCACCATACTTCTAACTACTAACAACTAATTCAAATTTGAATTAAATCCCTTATTGGAATCCCTATTGATTTACTATAAACTATCCATTCAACGAAATATGTTACCCATCCCACGCCTTTGCTTGATCTGAAGAGTGGGGGGGGGGGATGCGGATTACAGAGAATCGGGTTGATAAAATTCTCCATTATACATGAGTCAACCTAATTTGAGTCAACCTAATTTGTGCGAGTAAATGTTGAGGAGTCAAAATTATTATGATTCACTTGTAAGCTCAAATTAGAAACCCCGGGAACGTTGATTTTAACCTTTTTTAACCTATATATATTTGTAGCCCCATTGGAACTATATAAAAGCACACATAAATTCCGACATATTCAAATTATCGTTTGAAATAATGTTCATACCTCAATTGGGTTTTTGCAGACAAAATGAGTGATATCAAATTAACAGAAGCTACTGAATACCAATCTCAATCAGAAACAGAAATAGAAACACTTGATAATGTTGAACTACCAAAGTATTTGAAAAAAAAGATTGATTTCCATATCATGCCTTTCTTCATGATATCTTATTTCTTGCAATTTTTAGACAAGACTTTATTGAACTATGCCGCTGTTATGGGAATCACCAGATATTTGAAAGGAAATGAATATGCTAACTTGAATACTATTTTTTATGCTAGCTTTTTAGCATTTGAACCATTAGCGGGATTCTTAATTCAAAAACTACCAATTGCAAGATATTTAGGTGTTAATATGGTGTTATGGGGTGCTGTCGTTAGCTTTCATTCTGCTACAAAATCTTATGCTGGGTTAATGATAATAAGAACTTTACTTGGAATATTTGAAGCTTCAACTGGGTCTTGTTTGATTCCAATAATGGGTATGTGGTATACAAAAGCTGAACAAACTAGAAGAACTGCATTATGGTTTGGACAAGTTGGAGTCGGATATATGGTTGGGGCATTGTTATCATATGCTTTCCAACATGTTCATTCTAAAACTGTTGAAAATTGGCAGATTTTATTTATCTTTATGGGTGTTTTGACTGCTGTACTGGGGATTTTAACAATTTTCTTTTTACCTGATAATCCACAGACATGTAAATTTTTAACTGAAGAAGAAAAAAAAATGGTGGTTGAGCATATGAGAATTAATCAAACTGGAATTGAAGAAAGAACTTTTAAGTGGTATCAGGTCAGAGAATTATTATTCAAAGATAAACAAACTTGGTTGTTGTTTTTAATCACGGCATTGGTTATGTGCGTTGGGGGATCTTTAGCTACATTTTCTAGTGCTATTATTAAATCTTTTGGTTTTACTTCTACCCAAACTGCCCTCATGCAGATCCCAACTGGGTTTGTCACACTCGTGTCAACTTTAGTGTTTTGTTATTTACCTAGTTATGAATGTATTGGAGAAAAAGCTTTGATGATAGCATTTGCTTCTATTTTAAGTATGATTGGATTTATTCTCCAGCTATGTTTACCTGATTCCAATCAAGCCGGAAAACTAGTTGGTGTTTATTTGATGGCCACAACTGGTTCCCTTTTATCTGTTATTTATGCATGGAGTGCTGTTAATACGGCGGGATATACCAAACGTCTTTCCAGAAATACGGTTATTTTGATTGGTATGTGTCTTGGTAATTTAGTTGCTCCACAACATTTCAGAGCTTCAGATGCACCAAAATACCGCAAAGCAAAGATAGCTTTAATTATTGAAACAGGAGTTTGTTTTATTCTTGCGCTTATTTTGAGATATGTTGTTATTTTTGAGAATAAAAAAAGAGATCGGGAGGCTGCTAAACTTTCTCAAAAGGACTTACATAGAGATGCTTTATACTTAGATCTTACTGATATTGAAAACAGGAATTTCAGGTATCAATGGTGACTTTTCCCAAATTCGTAACATTTGTTGTATATTGAAAAAACACTAATATATTCATATAGTTTTCTTATCAAAGATTTTGCGGATGATCATCTTCCTCTAGTAAATTCAAATTGATATCTATCATGACGCGAGAATTCACAAGGTTGATTCGGGATTTTGAAATTGCTTTTGCTTGTTCACTTTCTGTAAAGTAAAGTAAGTTGAATTTTGAAATGTGATTTAGATCACTGATAGTTTTCAAAATAAATCAAACATAAGGGATGTATATATATATTCAACACGGAGTTTGAAAAGTTCGGAAATAGCACAGAGTAAGAGAGACCCTGACGGAGAAACAGTTGCATCATTTTGTCCAATCCGGAAAATAGCCGATCTTATCGACTTTTTAAATAATTTTCAATGATTATTTTTTTCCCTGAATAATGGACTCAATCTTCTCTTATCTCAATGCTAGACTCAATTTTCGTTTAGTAAATTACGAACCTCAATAAATGTTCTATTTAAATATCAGACCTTTTCCAGAAAAAATTCATCTGAACAGGTATGTGTTTGTCTCTTTGTAGGGATACAACAACCACTCCAAAACAAAACAAAACACTAATAACCATGTCTTCTACACATGAAAAGAAACAGACTGTTGAAGTCTTACTTAAAGTGATTCCCAGTTCAGATGTTCCTGGTGCTGAACTCTCCGAAGAGATTCATCCAGTTGGTTTACCCAAATATTTGAAAAGAAAGATCGATTTACGTATCATGCCTTTTTTTATGATTGCATATTTCTTACAATTTTTGGATAAAACTTTATTGAATTATGCTGCTGTTATGGGTATTAGTGAACATTTGCAAGGAAACGAGTACTCAAATTTGAGTACTATTTTTTATGTCAGTTTTTTAGCTTGTGAACCACTTGCTGGGTACTTGATTCAAAAACTTCCAGTTGCAAAATATTTAGCTGTTAATATGATTCTTTGGGGAGCAGTTGTTGCTTGTCATGCTACTACGAAAACATATGCTGGATTAATGATTATTAGAACTTTGTTAGGTGTGTTTGAGGCTTCCACTGCTGCATGCTTAATTCCTATTATGGGGATGTGGTACACTAAAAATGAGCAAACTAGAAGAACAGCTTTGTGGTACATGCAAGTTGGTATTGGACAAATGGCCGGATCACTTTTATCATTTGCCTTCCAACACGTTCATTCTACTACATTGGAGAATTGGCAGATATTGTTTATTTTTATGGGTATTATTACTTCTATTGTGGGTGTTTTCACTTACATATTTCTTCCTGATAATCCAATGTCATGTACATTTTTAACTAAAGAAGAGAAACAAAAAGTGATTGATCATATCAGAATTAATCAGGCTGGAGTTGAAAATAGATCTTATAAAGCTTACCAAGTCAAAGAAATATTATTAAAGGATAAACAAACATGGCTATTATTTGTGATATGTGCTCTTTCGAATTGTGTGGGTGGGTCTGTCACCACATTTTCAAGTACAATTATTAAATCATTTGGATTCACTCAAACAGAGACCACTATTATGCAATTGCCTGCCGGTTTTGTTACAGCTGCTACTACTGTGATTGCCTGTTATATTTCTAGTTACACAGTAGGCAACAAAGCATATGCAGCAATTTGCATTAGTATCCTCTCTTTGATTGGGCTTATCCTTCAAGTCAGTTTGAACACGTCTCAGAAAGCTGGTAAATTAATTGGGATTTATTTGATGTCTATGAATGGTTCTACATTGGCCATCATTTATTCTTGGGGTGCTAGTAATACTTCAGGATATACCAAAAGATTGACCAGAAACACCATGACTTTGATGTCTTTTTGTTTAGGTAGTTTGCTAGCTCCTCAACATTTTAGAGATACTGATGCTCCTAACTATATTAAGGCCAAAACTGCACTTATTATTGAAACTGCTGTTTTCACTGTCTTATTTTTTGTTTTGAGAGTTGTCACCGTTAGAGAAAATAAAAAGAGAGACAAGGAAGCTGAAAATCTGACGGAAGAAGAAGTTAATAGAGATGCTTTGTTTTTGGATATAACTGATATTGAAAATAGAAATTTCAGGTACGATTACTGATTGGTTTATTTATAAAAATGTATATTTTTAAATGTAACCTATAACTATATTTTCCTTTTCCTTTATTGCTTTTTCCTTTATTGCTTTTTCCTTATTTTTTACCTTATACTGAAAGTTTAAATCGACTATATGATAGATCAAATCAGTAAATATAATTCAATCATACTATTATTGAAATACACAATGTATTTTGTTAAAATAAATTAAAAATAAAACAAACAAGAAAAAAGGCTAATCATTCATAAGTATCAAAGTTCTAATAAAAAGGAACTGAAGCTCCATCACCTCTTGGATCACTTCCAGCTGCATATAATAAAGATTTACTTTCTTCTTCAGATTCCTTTCTGATAATTTGACCTCTGCCAAACAGATTACGACCATTACCAGAAATAACTTTAACATGGTGGCCTAATTCTTTTAAACCTTTAACTACATCTTCAGGAATATCATTTTCTAGTCCCACACCAGTAACATTGTTGCTAGCAGGACCATCAGCTCCTTCACCTCTATCAGTTTCAAGAGCCTCATCATTTGTAAACAAACATAATCTTGGAACAGTTAAAGCTTCTTGAGGATCCATACCAAAAAGGAGCATATTCAAGTAAACTTGGACGTGAGCTTGAGGCTGATTATAGCCTCCCATAATACCATAAGATGCATACAAGTTCTCTTTGCCTTGATGCAACTTAGAAGCTTCTGTGATCATACCTGGAATAATAGTGTGATAACTTCTTTTATTTCCTTCTAGACAATTCTTCGATTTTGGATTCAAATTAAAATTACCACCTCTATTTTGTACAACAAATCCTTGATCTGGAATGATAATACCACTGCCAAAGCCTTCATATAATGAGTTGATAAAAGAACAAGCATTACCTTCATTATCAGAAGCTGTAAAATAAACAGTATCAGATTTAAACATTGAATTTGGAATTCCTGTTTCCAAATCATTATTTGAAATGACCTTAGATGAATTGAATTCCTTACAACGGTTGTCAAAAAATTGATCAGATGATAACAAATCCTTAGCATCCTGTTGGAAATCAACACCATACTTTTTTTTAAAAAACTCATAGTCGTTAACACATTCATCAGAATCTTTGAAACTAATTTTTAAACATTCAATCAACAAATGTAAGTATTCAACTGAGTTATGCTTCAAGTTCCTAATATCAATCACTTTGGATTTATCCAATGACTTGATTAATCCTAAAGTTAGAAGAGCTATTATTCCTGAGCCATTAGGTGGTATTTCCCACAACTTATGATCTAAAAATTCATAGCTTAAAGGCTCAACAAAAGTAGAAGTATGGTTGGTCAAATCGTCTAGTGTAATTGGATGTCCTCTCTTATTTAATTCATCAACAATCGCTTTAGCAACTTCACCTTCATAAAATCCCTTTTTACCTTCTTTGGCAATAGTTTTTAAAGTTTTAGCAAACTTTGGGTTTTGAATAAACTGGCCTTTTTTTGGAGCTGTAAAATTTTCATTTGGTAAAAATAACTTCAAATTGTCATCTTTTACATTTTCTCTTAATAATTTTGGAGTCAATTTATTCCACATTTGAGCAGAACACTGTGATAATCCAAATCCTTCTTCTGTCAATTGAATAGCAGGCTGTAAACAGTCAGAGAAAGTGACATTTCCGCTTCCCCATTTGTCCAATGCATCAGACCACCCAGCAATAGCACCTGGAACGTTAACCTTAAAAACTGAATCGGATTTGAATCTTAAAGTTGGTAAGATATGATCAGGATGATTTTGCTTCAACCAGTCAATACTAATATTAGATGCAGCTCTACCAGTACCATTTAATCCATAAACTTTGTTATCTTTATTTGAATAAAATAAAGCAAAACAATCCCCACCGATACCGGTGGACATTGGTTCAGTAACTGTTAAAGCAGCGGCAATTGCGATACACGCATCAACAGCATTACCACCCTTCTCTAGTATTTTAATACCAGCAGAATTGGCTAATGGTTGTGTTGAGGAAACCATTCCTTTAGTTGAGTAAACTGTGGATCTTCTTGAATTCCAAACTCCGTCCATTTTATTGTTGATTTAAAGGGTCTTTCTTATCAGTTGGAGTTAATTTGACACTATATCGTCTTGTTGTGTTAATTCTAGTAATAAAACAAATCCAAAAAAGGAAAAATATAATGAATAGTAGCAGGCAATGAAAGGAAATTAATTTATATACATAGAAAATCTCAGTGAAATGGAGAAAGGAAAGTGGAAATATGATTTCATACTGCCAGAAATCAATTGATAAAGACGGAGCGGCGGCGACAACTCTTCCGCAAGTTAAAGCTTAGCTGATTGTAGGTCGATCGACCTGAAAATTTTAAAGGATAAATCGACTCATACAAACCTGAACTTGATCTAAATAAACTATCAATCAAGAAAAAAAAATATTTCAATTTAGCTGGGGGTGGAGTTAAATTATATCTCAAAAAAAATAACAACAAAATTTAGAAGATAACTAAGGAAACAAGGTTAAATAAATAAATAATTTTATTACTAAAATAAGGCAGATAAAGATTTAAATTTATTGAATCTGGTCTTTACTTACATGAATGTGTCTAAGAAATATAAGCATAGGAAGTAAGTTTCCCAACGTTTAATTTGCATATACACCGATAACAATAGGGATATAATATAGATTTACTCAGAAGGAAGAAAAAAAAAATTAGAAAGTTAATCAATAAACATTACTGTTTTGCTTTTTTTAGAAAAAAAGGATGATGTTATGAAAAAGAAGATAAAGAAAGATCTTGATCAAGTCCAGGTTAATAGAACATGTTCTATTAACCTGAAATAAAATACGTAATCGATAATAATAGTGAAGGCCGGGTGTTTTGTAAAATTTCTCAATGACGTTATAGAGCGGCGAGCGGCTTAAAAGACACCGGGCACGAGCATCTGCTGCGCCACTGAAAACTCAGACTCCTCACTCTTTTTTGTGCTTGAAAAACAACGCAATTTGACCTCGTTTTTTAAAAAGATTTGCTGAGTTTTAAGAGAATAGAACATAATTGAGTTTAAAATTGGAATAATTTAATGTAGTGGAAAAATGTCAAAAGATGAAACACCTGGGAATCGAGGGAGACGTATATAAAGTTAAAGTACCTGTAGTTTTGACCCTTATGGATCAAGAGTATGAAATCCGTTAATTTTCTGTGACCCAACTAGTTCTACTGCAATGACAGCAAGCTCCTTTCATTTTAATCTTTGAAACTCCATCCTTGTTATTCTAATATTTACTATATTAGAAACGGTCCGGTTTCTTACAGACCACATATACATATATATATATTTATATATATTGAACGAGCAATAAGCTCATAACGGAAAACTTTCTGACCTTAACTCTCAACCCTCAACCCACAAGCAGATTTCTTTTTTCTCACTCTGTTTAACTCATTCAATCAAAATTGCTGTTTTTCAACACAACTTGGTAATTTATCTATCACACAAACAACACATTTGGCTGAAGACAAGTTACAGCTTGAAAGAAACAAAATATTTTCTAAGAATCGATCTTCCTTTGCCTATAGCATTTTGACTCCACTTGTCACTCTGCAGTAAACGAACCAAGACAACGTCTGACATATTCAAAGTTTCCTTGAAAACCACATTCACCAGACTCTATATACATCAAACTATAAAATGAGACCAAAATGGCGTAGTATTAGGGTTTCAATTAGGACTCAACTCATGTTTCTTGTTCTAGTTGTTGCCTTTATTTCCCTGTTGGTTTTAGCCATTGTTACTGGTGTTTACTTCACAACTGCTTTTACAGCTTCAAGAGCAACAAGACTGGAAGTTATAGCACAATTAAAGGCAGCCCAACTACATCAATCTATCTCAAGTTATTTTTACCAGGTATACTTGTTAAGTACTAGGGACTCGGTGGAGAGTGCTCTGAGTTATAAAAAGGCAGGCACTAATTCTTCTTCTACTACATCTTCTGCTCGTGATACCATTCAACAAACTTTGGATTCCTCTGATACTATGGCTAGTGCAAGGCTATACGATATAGATTTAAATCTCATCACATCCATTACAAGTTCCGAAGGTATAGCCAATGTCACAAGTGAAGAAGCAGACGTTCTGTACATTCTTGATACAGTAAACAAAAGCAATATACCGGATGGGCTTATTGATTACGGAAATTATTTATCAGATCCTGTTATTGGAAATGACACTGACTCTTTTTTCATTTCAATGACTACCCCAGTATATTCTAATAGTTCGCTACTTATTTCAACTCCATCTTTAGCTGGTTATATGACAGTTATTATAAATTTAAGTTCAATACGATCCATTGCAAATATGACATCTCGTAATGACTTCACCGGGGTCAGCATTTTGAAGCCTATTACACCATTTAAAAACTTTACAAACATAACAGAGTTCTTAGTAGTTTATGATACAGTAAATCCATATTCGTTAACCTACGGAAAACTACCTGTAAGTTCATATGGCCCTGCTTCACAAGTTTGGACATACAATCAAAAAGAAGGTCAATATACCTCAATCAAATCCCTTTATGATTCAAAGGTTGCAATGGGTTATTCAAATGTAGATCTATCTTGGGCTAATTGGGTGATCACTGTTGAACAATCTAGATCGGACTTCCTCAGTCCAACTGTAAAATTAACGAGAATTATGATTGGTGTTTGTTTTGGAATAGCTATTGTTATGGTGTTACTGACTTTCCCATTGGCACATTATGGAGTGCGGCCCATTATCAAATTACAACTTGCAACAGAAGAAATTACAAGAAGAAGAGGTCTTGGAAGCCATCATTATAAAAAAAAGAGGTCCAAAAATAGCATATTTCATTTGAGGAAATCAACTGAGTTTAATGAGAAACATATATCGGAAACATCAGGACAAAATATAGTTAATCCTGAATCAGGCAGTTCAAACAGTAGAGGAAGTCGGCATAACTCTTCCAGTTCTCCTATTTACCCATCGACTAGTGAATTAGACCCCCCTAATTCTCCCAGAAGAAGCTTTAATTCATATCAAAGACGAAATACAGATGGTTCTTTTGGTACACATATATCGGGAATAGTTACCCCTGTGTCAAATGATAGTTTTGGTACAAATATTTCTCAATATTCAAGTGGCAGGGAAGAACATATAAAATCTTTAGTTAACCATAGAGGAATATTTTATGATGAATTGACAGAATTAACTGATGCTTTTGAAGCGATGTCTGAGGAATTGGATAAGTCATATACGAATCTAGAAGACAGAGTTAAGGCTAGAACCAAAGAGCTAGAAGTTGCCAAGATTCAAGCCGATAAAGCAAGGGAAGAAGCTGAAGATGCAAATGAAGCTAAAACGGTCTTTATTGCCAATATTTCTCATGAACTGAGAACACCGCTTAATGGTATATTGGGTATGACTTCAGTTGCAATGGCAGAAAAAGATCCTTCTAAAATACAATCTTCATTAGAATTAATTTTCAGATCTGGTGAATTACTATTACATATTTTAACACAGTTGTTGACCTTCTCCAAGAATCAATTAGATAAAACCAAATTACAAGAAAAGAATTTCCTTATGTTAGAAGTTGCATCACAGATTAAGTCAATTTTTGGTAAGACTGCTAAAGATCATAATGTTCATTTACGTGTTGTTATGAAACCTTTTTTTCTGAATAAAATTATATTTTTTGCTGATTCAAACAGAATTATTCAAGTTATTATGAACTTAGTATCAAATTCATTAAAGTTTACACCCGAAGAAGGTTCTGTCAGTGTGACTATTAAGGTTATTGGTGAATATGATGAAGAGCGTTCCAAAGCTTCTAATTATGAAAATGTATACATTAAAGATAAAAAGAATGGATCAAATGATACTCATTCAGGAGAGTCTGGTGTTGGTAGTGCCAGTACATATGCAACAGCCACAAATCGCCGAGTCACTGTACCTTCTAAAACAGTTACTTCTACTCATGATGTTCAAGAGGTTCCTCACGCTGAGATTTCACCTACATCTTCTCAAACTGTGCATGACACTGAAGACCATCATAGTGAACGAAGCTCTATTCATACACTTAGATCCTCAATATATGAACGATGCTTGGCTGAATCCTATAACTTTGGCAATAGGAATTCTCCTGCTGTAAAGAAAATTGATTGTTTGAATGAAGGTGATGAAGGATTTGGTAATTTTACTGAGGATGATTCTAATAAATTAGAATATACTGATTTCGAAGGTCAAAACAAAACTTGGGTAATTCAATTTTCAGTTACAGACACTGGTACTGGTATTGCTGAATCACTACAAGAAAAGATTTTTGAAGCTTTTATACAAGGTGACCAAACTTTATCAAGATCATATGGTGGTACCGGTTTAGGATTGTCTATCTGTAAGCAATTCTCTAAAATCATGCATGGTACACTAACTTTGAAGTCTAAGGTTGGCCATGGTTCAACTTTTATATTCACTATTCCTATTCCGCAAATTGGGGAGTTGATTTTAGATTCAATTCGAGAAGCCCACAATTTCAGAATTGATGAGTTCACCGAAGAGAGCTATAAAAAAGAAAACAAGAAAGTATCATTTGCTAATGAAGTTCAAGTGAATACTGCTACATATGGGTTAAACACAGATACTCTGGATCCAACTAGCGAAGCTGAAGTTGGCCAAAGCTCTTCAGGTGATGAAATTGAAACTCCAGCCCTTCGTCATAATAATAATAGTACCAGCAATCTTAGATTACAGGTTTCTAAAAATGGCACTGTCAGATCCCCATCGCATCACCCTGCTGATGATGATATTTCTTCTTACTTTGATAAACCAGATCTAATCACTAGAGCTTCAACTGGAACTGCACACTCTTCAAGAACCACAAGAAAATCATCATCTGAATCATTTTGTAATAGATCTGATTCTCTAACAAGATCAGTAGATTCTATTACCCAGCAACATGAAAGAATTTCTTCAATCGGTTCAAATAACACATCATCTTCTCAGGGTGATCCATCATCCTGTACATGTAAAAAATCAATGAGATTTTTAGTTGCTGAAGATAACTTGGTCAATCAAGAGGTTGTTAAGAGAATGCTAAAGTTAGAAGGATTTACTGATGTTACTTTAGCATGTGATGGTAATGAAGCAATTAATTTTCTTCAAGACTCTATAGAAAATAAGACAAAACCTTTTGATTTGATTTTTATGGATGTCCAAATGCCGAACATGGATGGGTTAACAGCCACTAGAATCATTAGATCTGAATACAAATACGACAAACCAATTGTTGCATTGACTGCATTTGCTGATGAGTCAAATAGAAATGATTGTCTTGAAGCTGGTATGTCTGGATTTTTGGCAAAACCTGTCAGAAGAAACTTATTGAAGAAAATTATTAATGAGTTTGGTGGCTGTGATAATGGTCATGCTACTAATAGATCTTGGTCTGGTTCTGGACATTTAGAGAGTACTTCTGGTGATGATTCTGATGGAAGTTCTTCAGCCTATGGTAATTCAAACAGTGTTAATAATGCTAGTGAGGGTATAAGTGAATTGAAGTCTCGTGGCAAAATTACTTCCAGCACATCACAACCTACTATCGACGAGGAAGATTAATTGATTAACATTATTTGTTTACGACTTTACTGCCCTTTGCTTTTTTCAAATTGAAAAGAAATTAGAATTATTTTTCTGAATGATCTCTTTCAGTTTTTTTTCTATTTTCTTGGGCTTCCTTTCATGTTGCTGCCATTCATTTCTTTTTTTTTATGTTATTCATTATTCAAAAGTACTGTATTACTTTATTTCTTTGTTTTTTTTCTTTTGTTCTTTTTCTTATTCTTTTTCATAATTTTTGCTTTTGCTTTTTGCTTCTCTTTTTGCTTCTTTACTTCATTTTGTCCTTTCATATACTTTTGTTGTTATTCTACTTGTTTTTTTTTATTACTGTTATTGCTTTTACTTAATCGGGTTTTTTTTTGCTTTTATACTAGTTTCTTTATGATCACTTCCTTTTTCAATGTATAGAATTTTCTTTTTTTCATATGTGATTAATATCTTTTTGTTTTTTCAGAAATACTTTATTTTATTACTATGATGAATGTATGTATTATTTTTTTAGTTTATTGTTATATTTAAATACTATAGTTTGAGTGAATGTAACTACTTCTCCGAAAGCCTCTAATTTTGTCCAACTTCTTGATGCTATTGCCTAAAAACTTCCCAATGGGATATATTTATTAAAGAACAACCTCTCAAATATTTCTGAAATGAGTGCGAGGGAGCGTGAAATAAAATAAATAAAATCAGGTTTAACTCTCAGCACTAACGAAAACTTTTTGCTTACGCAAAACACGTTTAAGTTCCAGATGTCCAGTAATAATAATGAATCAAATGATGGTATGTTTTTCTTTATATTTTGTTAAAATAAAAACACGTGTTTAAATTAACGAAAACTTACTAACAAAACTTTGTTGGACGTTGTTTAACGCGTCGGCATCAATTGAATTCAGATGATCTTTCTCTTTCAGATATAGAAGATAAGTTATTACAAGAGTTAGCTAGAATAAAGGCATTAAAAGAACGCAAGAATGATAGCAAAAATGAATTGATCAATTCAGATGAGGAAGAAGATCCGAGACAATTGAATGATAATGGTCAATCAAGCTCTTACTTTAATGGATCACTTCCAGCAACAGTTCCTAAATTTATGGGACAAACTAATTCTGAATCATTACTCAGGAAGAAGATTCAAAATACTAATGGCCAATCTAGATCTGAATTTCCTAAAAATGAACAAACTTTTGTTAATAGACTCCAGCAACACCAACAAAAGATCAAAAGAATAGAAGATCAGCAACGTGAGAAAGATGAGAAAATAGCACTTAATAGAGTATATTCATTTGATTTGAATCCTGATTTTAAACCATTAAATAAAAAAGTTAATGAGAAAGATTATTTTTCTGGTAAATATTTAAATAAACGTTATATAAAAGAGTCAACCTTAAAGAGCCTAATAAGCCAAATGGGGGATACTAAATTAATGAGAGTTGAAAACATATTATCCAAAGTTGTGTCTCCGGATTTCAAATCACCTTTACATTCGAACTATATTTTATTTGGAGTATTGACTTTTAAAAGTGATCGAAAAACTACAAAGGATTCCAAGCAGTCAAAGTTTATGACATTGCATATATCAAACTTTAAACAACAATTAACACTAACATTATTAGGCCATGCATTCGAAAAATATTGGATGTTGAGAGTTGGGGATATTTTGGCAATTTTGAATCCAAAAATTTTTCCATTTCAAGATAAATCTGGGTTTTCTTTAAGCATCAAAGATGATTCTTTATGTATTTTAGAAATTGGTCATGCAAGAGATTTCGGTTATTGTAAATCAACAAAGAAAGATGGTAATAGATGTACAACCCCAGTTGATTTATCCAAACATGAATATTGCGACTATCATGTTGAGTTACATTTTAATAAAACTGCTTCAAAGAGAGTTGAACTTGGTGGTAATTTTAGAATGTTCGATCCTAAAGATGGTAGTGGACAAAAACAGGTAATGTTTATTGGATCTGGGAAAAAAGGTCAAATTGTTAGTGATTCGTTAGCACCAAAGCATGATAGAAAGTCTGAATTTAGTAAACTATATTTTTCTAATCCTGATGCATCAAAAGCTTTTTTTGATGACACTTACTCAAACCCGAAATTTTTAGATGAAATAAAAAATGAAAAATTGCTAAGACAAAAGAAAAAAGAAGAGAAGATATTGAGAAGAAAGCTGTCTGAATTGAAAGGTGGACAAAATTTGAAAAATTCATCATTGGACACCGAAGAAATCAAAAAGCAAAAGAGAAGTGCAATTAGCTTGGCTTTCAATCCAAAGATTCTAGATAAAATTGGATTTGATCCAACAAAAAAGCTATATCAGGCTCCTAGCGAAAGTGAAAGGAATAAATCTTTGAAAAAAGGGAATGAATTATTGGAAGAAATTAGGAAAGAAACTTCCAAAAGTAAGGAAAAGAAACTATCATTATCGAAAGACGATAAAATTGAAAAGAAAAGAAAATGGAATAGTACATTGAAACGTATGGAAGAATACACAAGTCCAAAAAAGAAAAAAAATATAGGAAAATTTGAAGATTTGATTAAAACTAATAATAAAAGAGAAGTTGAATTGGATGATGATGACAGTGATAGTGAAAAGTTTTCTGATGACGATGAACTACACGAAATGTATATGCAATTGAAAAATTCTCCAAAGAAGAAAAATCAAGGAGTATCAATTTCCAAATCACCTAGAAATCCATTTTTGGATGAATTTACCACTACAGCGAATAGTTCTGTCGTTATGAAAGATTTAGAAGAATCAGTCAACCCTAACAAACTTAATTTGGATGATACTAATTACAGCAATTTATTTTGAACCGTAACCTTTTGATATTTATAGAGTTTGTATAGGTTATTATGAGTTTGTTCCAGATATAACCAACCTTCTTAACACTTGCACCCGTACACCGTAATATGCGCCGCGCATGTCTCGATTTGTCTCTGAATAAACAAACTTAAGAGATAAAACTTCACTTTCTCAAAGTTTCATTATACATCAAGACTGATCAATTGCCCTTCAACATTCATCTCATTTTATAGACATTTAACAGGCGTTACAATGGAAAATAATTCTGCAGAGCAGGTTCCATCGGAAAAGGCTGTCGAATCTCACTCTCAGCAGCTTCAACGGTCCGACAATGAACAACAACCAGTGCCGTCTGTGACTGAACAACCTGGACAAGAAGAGGAAGCACTGGCCATTCCTGCGATTCCTGATTCATTAAATCTTGAAATTTTAGAAGGCTCTCACTTAATCGATTTTCCTTCCACTCATTCAGGTGATACGAGTATTGAACGTTTAATTCCTTCTAATAATACAGAAGAAACAGAATCTACAGCAGTTGAACCAGTTAACAATAGTGCCTTAATCACCTCTGCAGTTGTGGAAAACAATCAATCCACTGATTTATTGGACCTTCCAGAAAATAGATTGTTGCAAGACCAAATTGAAACAGAGGTGCAATTACCTGAAGCAGGACCATCCTCTGATGATGCTCAAGCTGAGAACGCCGAAAGTGTTGTTCCTAAATCCTCTCAAAAAATACAAGAAGAACCAAAACAGCAGCAAGGACCACCTCAGGTTGAGGATGATCTACAAAATTCAATTTTAGAGATTGAAATGGTTGATCCTGAAATAATTTCACGATCAGATGAACTTTCTGAAGAAGATTTCGGTACCATCGCAGCTTTTTTCAAAATTGATATTGACACACTAAAGGAAACAGATTCACACTTGGTGAAATCTTTACAATCTAAGTTGAGTGAATTTGAAGAAGAGAAATCCAACTCCACTTTAATTGGTCTTCAATTTGAGCAATTTCGTCATTCCAATAACAAAAAGATTCAAAATTTACAGAGAGAAGTCACAACTTATAAAAAGCAGGCATTGGAGTCTCAAGAAGAAAAGACACAGTTTCAAAAACAACTTAAAGATATGCAGACAAAACTAGATTCATCTGTCACTGACTCAAGCAAAACTTTCACCACCCTTCAACAATATAATATCAAATTTCAAGAGCTGAATGATTCTAAAAGAAATGCTTTTGAAATGTTAGACAAAAAGCAAGAACAATTACTGGAATTGAATCAAGAGTTGAATAAAGTCACCTCAACAAATAAGGATCTTAGAGCTCAATTAGTTGATATTGAAACCTCCAAAGAAACCTTATCTTCCGAAGTCAGTAAACAAAAGTTCTCTCAAACTAGATTAGAGCAAGATCTTGAATTATCCAAAAAAGCATCAACATGGTTTGAATCTGAGTTAAAACAAAAAACTGAGGAGCTGCAATTATTAAGGGAACAAAAAAGAAATGAAGTTACTAAATTACAATCACAATTGGAGAAATATAAACAAGAATCTGATGTATCTAAAGCAACTAACCAAGCACTTTCTGATTCGTTGAAAGATGTTTCTCTCAGATTTGAAAAGGCTTCTATTCAAATTAAGAAGTTAACAGATAAGCTAGCCTTAAATGATCAGAAGTTTGCCGAAGAAATGTCTAGTAAAGATAGACTAATTCAAATTTTAGAAAGATCCAATGGTGATAGGTTGACTAGAATTGATTCATTGGAAAAAGCAATTGATGAAAATTTAGAAAAGGTTGCCCATGATGAAGCCGATTACAAATCTCAGTTTGAATTGTTAAAAGAACAAATAAATGAAAGAGATGCAAAGGTTAAAGGATTAGAAGAAACTATTGGTGATTTAACTCAAGCTAACTTTGATGGTTCCATAGATACGGCAGATATATTGGGAAGTTTGTCTGCTGGTAATCAAATATCAGTCAATAGCTCTGCTCAAAAAACATTGAAAAACATGAATTCGAACTATTCGTTAACTGAACTGATTTCTGAAAACAATAGAATGAGAAGAGATTTGGTTAGAGAGAAAAGAGCTAGATTCAAAGCTGAAGAGGAATTATCTACCATTTTTAAAGAATTAGAACGTAGATTACCACTATTACAATCGTACAAGGACAAGTGTACAGATTTGGAATCAAAGGAGAGCCAATTGGCTATTATCATCGATAGCTTGAACAAAGAAAAATCAAACATGAAACTCAAGTTAGATAGTTCCATTAAAAGATCTGAAGAATTGCAATATCAAATCAGAAAATTGGACCAATACAAAGTTGATTTAAAAAGACAGGTTGCTTTACTGTTAGCCCAAATCACTTTTAAAAATAGTGGTGATACTCCTTTAACCAGAGAAGAAAAGAATTATTTGACTACACTAGTTGGCTCCGTTGAAGATTCTGATTTAACTGACACAGATAAATTGATCACTCAAAGACTATCAACATTCAAGGATATTAACGATCTAATTTCTAAAAATGAACAATTATTGATTATTTCTAGAAACATGGGTCAGGAATTAGAAAAGAGAGATCGAAATGGTCAGAATTTAATTGAAGATGAAGAAAATGAAGCTGTTCAGAAGGCTTCAGAAGCAATCATTAAGCTGAAAGATCAATTACAACGTACAGAAATCCAATTGAAAACTGTCACGAATAGTAGAGATATGTTACAACAAATGATTCAAAATGGTAATTACTCAGTGGCTTCTACTAGATCTGATTCTGAAGAAAAATTTGCTAATGAAAGAATTGAAGCTTTAAAAGCTGAATTAACCAATAAACAAGATGAATTGAAAGCATTGAAGAAAGTAACCGATAAACAAATATTTGAATTGAATTCCAAATTGCAAGAGGTTAATTCAGAGAAATCTAATGTTACCCTTGACTTAACACGGGCCAAGTCATCTTTGGAACTATTAGAGCAAAGATCCAAGTCAACAGAATATTTGTATAATTCTTCTAAAGTTGAAATTGAACAGTTACATGCTAATTCTTTGAAGATGCAAGCTAACTTATCAAAATTAGAATTAAGATCGGAAAAACTAACCGATGAGCTATTGGATGCGAGAACAGCTCAATCCAATTTAGAAGTTCAAGTTAAAGGTTTGTCCTCCGAGAAGGAAAGTATGAAATCAATTGAACAAAGATTAAGAGATGAGATCTCAAACTTATTGGACGAGAAGGCTAATTTGAATTCAATGGTCATCAAACTACAAACCTTGAGTTCTGAAAGAGATGGTTCTAATAAACAAATACAAGAACGTCTTAATAGCACAATTTCTAAGCTAGAAAAGGATATAGAATCTGGAAACTTGAAATATGAATCAAGTAATGAAGAAATCAGACGTATTTTACATTCTAAGAATACCGATTCTCAAGTTTATCAGCAACATATTGATTCATTGTCGTCTCAATTGTCAGTTCTTAAGGAATCGTTAACAGTTAAGACATCTGCCATTGAAAAACTAAGCGGTGAAGTTAATACGCTAAGAAGTAAATACGAAGATATTACTAAAAGAAAGTCCACTGCTATGGCGGCTTTATCCGCAAATACTAAAGATTCAGAAGGTGTTGCTAATTTGAAACAAGAGTTGAGTAATGCCTTGGAAGATTTAGAATTGGTCAGTAGATCCTCTGAAGAATATAAAAATATATCAGAAGCAACTGAAAAGGAGCTAACCAACATTAGCGATAATTACGAAAAATACAAAGCTGCTTCTGAAGAACAAATAATGTCCATTACTGCTGAAATGGATGATTTGAAATCCAAATTAACCTCACTTACAGATGAAAAGAATAAATTGTCTGAAGAGTTGGATTCTTTAAAATATGACTCCCGTTTGAAATTAGATGAATATGAAATGAAGGTTGATGAATTAAATTCGACCATTTCAACCTTTAATGATATTAAACAAGATTATGAATCTAGATTAATTGTGTTAGAAAGTGAAGTTAGTAAGAGGGATGAATTGGTCAATTCATCGAAGGCAGAGTTACAAAGTAAAATTGAAGAATTTGAAACTGTTTCTGAAGTTAATGATGGATTGAAGAAAGATGTCGAATCTTTGAGAGAAAATGTTAACAAATTAGAGTCGGAATTGAACCAATCTAAGTCTAATTATTCCGTTCTTGAGGAGAATTGGAATACTGAGAAATCATCATTAGATGAGGAAGTCAGAATTAAAAACATCAAGGTTCTAGAGTTAGAAACTCGTAATAGAACTTTAATGAACCAACTGGAAGTTTTACCAACTCAATTTAATGATGGAGGTGATAGTGATATGAGAACTTTGATTACTTATTTACATAGAGAAAAAGATTCGTTATTCCAACAATTGGATTATTCTAAGATGGAGGAAAAGAGAATTAGACATTCTTTACTTATGGCTGAAAATGAAGTTAAAGAGCTCAAGATAGAGTTATCTAAAGCAAAAGAAAATGTGGAAGCTTCAGAAAAGTATTCAGCTTTGATGGAAAAAACTAGAGAAGATTCTCAAGAGTTACAACTTTATAAAGACAATTTCAAAATATTAAGAAGTCAAAATGAGATTTATTCTAAAAAAGTTTCTGTCTTAGAACAAAGATTAACTCAATTAACAACACAATCTGAACCATTGCAAAACGAAATGAACAAACTGAAATCTGAACTGGAAATTAAACAAGCTACTTTAACTACTTTGACTAATCAATCAGATTATTGGAAATCTAGAGCTGAGCAGCTACTGAAAGGTGAAGAAAAATCAACCGAAACTGAATCTAAGATGTCTATTGAATTGAAGAATTTAACAACTCAATTACAAGAGTCCCTGCTCTCTTACAATACATTACAAAGTAAATTCGATAAACTAAGAAAAACTTCAATCGAAAAAATTGAACAAGCAAATAACGCTAAAAAGAGTTCTATTTTAGAAAAGGTTGAACAAGAAAAGAAAGTGGTGGAATTGCAAAAGAGATTCGAAGACTATAAAAAACATAGAGAAACTCTTGAAAAACAACAAACAACAGGTTCCACTTCCACTAGTAGTACTGAATTAGATGAATTGAAAGCAAAGGTTATTGAATTGGAAACTGTTTTAAGAGAACAAGAACCTGCTAAAAAGAAGTTACGTGAAAAGGTTTCTAATTATTTCAAAGAAATTAGTGAATTGAAAAAACAATTGGGAGAAGCAAAAAACTCAGCACCTGATGATATAATTGCCAAACTGAAAGCTGAATTTGCTAAAGAAAAAGAGTCTGCTGTAAAGGCTAAAGAAGAAGAGTTAAAGAAGTCTCTGCCAAGTGGAAATTCAGCTTTAGATCCTAAAGAAATAGAAGAGTTCAAAAAGAATGTTGAGAATGAACTTAAAGAAGCTTCTGCTAAAAGTCTTACTGAAGAAAAAAGAATATTAATGAAGAAGTTCCAAAGTATTACTGAAAAGAGATTTAAAAGTAGACAAGAAGCTTTAGAAAAAGAATATGAAATAAAATTCAAAGAGTTAGATGATAAACTAAAAAGTAATTCTACTGCTGGTGAGTCCAATGTTTCTGTTTCTAATGAATCATCTGATTATGAAAAGGAAGAGTTACTCAAGAAATTTGAAGAAGAAAAAGCTAGCTTAATTAAGAAATTTGAAGAAGAAAAGTCTGGATTATTGAAAAATTTTGACCATGAAAAGGAGAAATTGAAGAATGATACTTCTGCTGCTATTAGAAGAGAATTTGAATTCAAAGACCGTATAGCTAAGAAACAGTTAACAACATTACAAGAAAAAATTAAAAAATTGGAACAACAAACTTCTGGTACAGTTTCTAGTATATCTGTTCCATCCACTACCACATCAGGCCCTCCAACTACTCCAATGTTGAATCCATTTAATCAATTTGGTAATTTTACTCCGCAAACATTTGGTTCTGTCAATTCATTTATCCCAGCTCAAAATATGAGCACACCAGCCAACGCTTCTTCATTACCTTCATTGCCTCAAAGACCTGATAGTACCCAAACAACCAAAAGACAAGCGGCAGATGACGCTGAAGAGTCTTCTGAAAAGAGAGCTAAAGCTGATTCTAAGGAAGAAACTAAATAGACAATGCTTTTGAACTTTTATTTGATTAATACACTGTTTTTTTGACTCCTGTACTGTATTTTATTTTTGGACTGTGTCCTTACGTTTTTTCAAAATGTGTGTTATATTTTTCTAAATTTTTTTCATTTTGTTTTCTTCAATCTTTTTATTTTATTTCATACTATTTTGCTATTTGCTTTTTTTTTTATCAAAAAAATATTTTTTTTGCGCTTTACCTTAATAATTTCTATTACTTTATTTTATATTTATTTATCTTCCAAAGTATATAATAATAATTAATTTTAAAAAAGTAGTGTGTAAACTTCCCAACTGCTGGTATATAGTGTGTCTTGTTAGTATAGGCAAAACAAATTACCAGAATCAATCCACTTAAAACTAACAGTTCTATTTTTACCAATCAATTCAACAATAGTACCATCAACACAAATTTTTGACAGCCTACTCTCTATATTATCATCTATTGTTAATTTTACTTTTTGATTGTTTTTAATTTCTAAATATTTAACTTTCGAATTTTTAACATGAGAACCTTTATTATATGCTTGAGTCATAATTTCCATAGTTGATTCAGAAGATGTATGTTCAAAGTATATTAAATAGAGAGAAGTTGATTCAGGTTTTGAGTATGGAGATATTTCGAAATTTGCTTCGAACCTAGGAACAGCTGCTAATACAAAATAACTTAATTGTTTATTTTTAAGTATTGTATTAGATAAATTGTTTGATTCAACTTTAGTTTCAATTTCAATTGATCCAGTAAATTCTGGATTTTTATTTAATAATTCATGAGCAGCCATCTTAAATCTATCATTTCCAAATTTTCTTAATTCTGGTGTATCAGATTCAGCAACTAATGTTGAATGAAGGCACCATGAACCAACAATAGAAAATTTTAATGATTGAATGGAATTCTTTGATATTTCACCATTTTTAGTAATAAAGGCTTGATTACTTAAAAAATCAGCTTGATATAATTGAAATTTATGCAAATTCCCAGAAAATAATAAAGATTTGATTGATAATATTGGTGATGATAA
This sequence comes from Ambrosiozyma oregonensis (nom. inval.), assembly GCA_003706315.3. Classification (NCBI taxonomy): domain Eukaryota; kingdom Fungi; phylum Ascomycota; class Pichiomycetes; order Pichiales; family Pichiaceae; genus Ambrosiozyma; species Ambrosiozyma oregonensis (nom. inval.). Next base: position 270,610 of record PPKY03000005.1, read on the forward strand.
ATCAAGTGATTGAGAAAGTGCATTTCCAGTTCCTTGAGGAATAGGTAAAATTATTATATTTGAATGGTTTGCAGGTAATGAATTAAAAAATTCATTAATCGAAGTATCTCCTGATATAAACATAATTAAGTGTTTAATTTTTGTTGATAAATTTGAGCCATAGTTTGAGATTGATTGATCTGAACTGGTTTCAAAATAATTGTGTTTAATTTTAAGTAATGTAAATAATGGGTTAATTAATTGTTTGTAAACATTCTTAGTTTCAATTCGATTACCCGATTTAATGGAATCAATAATAGTTATATTATAAGATTCTGTTAAATGGTTCGGTAAATTTGATGAATTAAATGAAAGTGTTGAAGAAGTAGAATTATGGTCATCTAAAAATTTTGAATTAAAAGAGTATTCTTTTTCAAATTCTGAAAGTTCCACTAAAATACTGTTATTAAGTTCAAAGGATAAGCCTGTCATTTTTTGAATAGGTTTCAAATCAATTGTTTAAACTAACATAAAAGAGTTAAATTAAAATAAATTAAAACTGTGGTAAATAGATAAGCCTAATGACAGGTTAAGTGTAATTGACAGTTGGTAGATCCCCTCCTAGTGATTATCATACCCCGAGATCACGGGATCAGAATCACGTGTACGGACTTTGGAAGAAAGAAGCCAATGCGGACTTTAAACTTTAAACAATGTTAAGAGGTCACGCGTTGGTATTTCGTCTGTTGAAGTTGAAAAGGCGGGAAGAGAAAGTTTGATCAGTATATCGAATAAAGATTGATTGATTAATAACACCATCTTTAAGATTGAAGAAATGAATATTTTATTTGTTTTTTGTGTTTTATAGTTATAATAGGTATAGGTAGCTATTAATGTTATAGCTAATCACTTACGTAACACTAAACTGGGGGGTGATATTTAAGCCGCAGCTAACAGCTTTACACCCCCAAAGTAGTCTCGTAAGCGCTTACCTAAGCTCCAGAATAGCCGAGCCAATGGGAATCCAGTTAAAAGTGAGCGATGATGATAATTTGTTTCTTTGTTTTTTTGTTTTTTTGTTTTACTCAAATGATTTCACCATATTGAATTAAACAATTGATAACAATTAACAACACTTAGTAACTTCATTTAAATTTTACACGAGAGAAAGAGAGAAACACCAACAAACTTTTGGTGATTTGTGTTTTTCAAAATTAAATTGTACCTTGAAAAAGCTCAAAAAACCGCTGCAGATCGTTTCTTTTTTCCCTTTGTAGTTTCCTCGCCCGCGCACTACCATTTTCATCTTTTTTGCTCTATTCAACGTTTGGGAAAATTATATAAATTGTACAACTTTTCACTTTTAAGCTTGTTGTCAACTTTGATTCATATAATTTATCATTTTATAGGTTTCTTGTTTCTTAATATTAACATCAAAAAAATGGAAGCTTTAACTAGAACATCTATGGCTGTTTGTCCTTTTGTTAAATCACACTCCACTTCTGCCATGAAAAAGTTAGCTAAATCTTCAAATTTAGCTTCACAAGCTTTAGGTTGTCCAGTCATGGGTCCTGCCATTGCTTCAAAGAGACAATACTCTACTCCTTCAAATCCAGTTCAAGCTCAAGCTTCTGGTAATATAGCTAAAGCTCCAGCTACTCATCAACAAGCTGAAAGTTTAAATAATTTCAGTTCTCAAGAAAAATCTCTTGATTATGATGGTGTCTTTGAATCTACTATTGAGAAAAAAAGAGATGATAATTCTTATAGATTTTTTAACAATATCAATAGACTTGCTAAAGAATTTCCAAAAGCTCATTTAGCTGAAGAGCAAGATAAAGTTATGGTTTGGTGTTCAAATGATTACTTAGGTATGGGTAAAAATGAAGAAGTTTACAAAACTATGGTTAACACCATGCAAAAGTATGGTGTTGGTTCTGGTGGAACTAGAAATATTGCTGGTCATAATAGACATGCTATCATGTTAGAATCTGAATTGGCTGCTTTACATAAAAAAGAAGCTGCTTTAGTTTTTTCATCATGTTTTGTCGCTAATGATGCAATCTTTTCTTTATTTGGTAAACAATTTAAAGATTTAGTTATCTTTTCTGATGAATTAAATCATGCTTCAATGATTCAAGGAATTAGAAATTCTAGAGCTAAAAAACATATTTTTAAGCATAATAATTTAGAACAATTAGAAGCTTTATTAGCTCAATATCCAAAATCCACTCCAAAGCTAATTGCTTTTGAATCAGTTTATTCAATGTGTGGATCTGTTGCTCCAATTGAAAAAATTTGTGATTTAGCTGATAAATATGGTGCTTTAACTTTCTTAGATGAAGTTCATGCTGTCGGTATGTATGGTCCACATGGTGCTGGTGTTGCTGAACACTTGGATTTCGAAGCTCATTTAAAATCTGGTATTGCATCTCCATCTTATAAAACTGTTATGGATAGAGTTGATATGATTACTGGTACTTTAGGTAAATCTTTTGGTGTTGTTGGTGGTTATCTTGCTGCTTCTCGTAACTTGGTTGATTGGGTTAGATCGCTTGCTCCAGGTTTTATTTTTACTACTTCTTTACCTCCAGCTTTAATGTCTGGTTTAACTACCTCAATCAAAATTGTTAGAGAAAATATTGAAGACAGAGTTAATCAACAAAAAAATGTTAGATATGTTAAGAAAGAAATGGCTAGAATTGGTATTCCAGTTATTCCAAATCCATCTCATATTGTTCCATTATTAGTTGGTAACGCTGCTGATGCTAAGAAAGCTTCTGATATTTTGTTAAACCAACATAAGATTTATGTTCAAGCTATTAATTTCCCAACTGTTGCTACTGGTGAAGAAAGATTAAGAATTACTCCATCTCCACACCATGGTAAAGAAGTTTGTGATGCTTTAGTTGAATCTATTAATACTATTTGGAGAGATTTGAAATTGAAGAAAGTTTCAGATTGGGAATCATTTGGTGGTCATTGTGGTGTTGGATCTGCAACTTCTGTTAAAATCGATAACTTATGGACTGATGAAATGTTAAAATTAAATAATGCTGATATGAACCCTAATATTCATAATGCAGTTATTAAACAATTGGAAGTTTCTTCTGGTATTAAGAAATAAGTTTTCTTTCTTTCTTTTACTAATGCAGATTCCATGTCATCATATATAATACACCGTGTGAATTTTTCCAACTTATAATCGTTCTTTGTCTGTCTCTACCTTTTTTAATACTATTACTTTTACTTTGTTTATCCTCTATGTCTATATTATCTTTTTCTCTGACTTTATTTATTATATAAGTCCATATATGGGACTTCTATTTGATGTCTGATGATCTGCATTAATTAATCCATATAATTCACACACTATCTTAATTATTGTTCTCTTAGTATAGTAAAACAAACTAAAATTCATTAAAGTGTATTTGGCAAACTAAGTGTTTTCAAGGCTGTGAACATGAATTTTTTTTTTTTTTGGAAATTCACTTTTTTTTTTTTTGGTGTATGTATAGTATAAATATAAAAATAAGTCTTTCAGTGTCACAAATCCTAATAATCTCAAGAGTTTTGCTAAATCAATTATTAATATAATGTCGTCTTTTAAATCAAACGAAACTAAAAGACATGCAGAATCGACTGTTAATAAACTTATTTCAACATATTTAAACACATCCTCACAACTTATATCTAATAAAAACGATAATAGTAATAAGAATGATGCTATAACGGGAGGCTTTCAGCAGCATAGATTGAACTCTAAGAAATCTGGAGCAGCTAAAATAAATCAACTTTCCAAAGATTTTAAAAATTTGAGAGATAATAAAACAAGTTTACATAAAGAAAAATTAAAACAAAGAAAAAATAGATCTAAAGAAATTAAAAAAAATAAAATAATAAAATCTAAATTAGATACATTAGTTGCTTTGAATTTAAAAGATACTTCAAATAATAAAAAAGCTCAAGAAATTAAAGATTCGTTAATATCAAAAAATATTAAAAATTTAAAATCATGGGAATTGGTAGATGAAGATGCTGAAGAATATAAAGAATTAGAGAAAGAATTGCTTGATTTGAAATACTCTAGTCAAATTAAAAAGAAAGTTAGAAAAGCTAAAAAGATCAAGAAAATGGAATTCCAAGAAAAGATTAAGAAGGGTTATGTTAGTATGCCTGGTTTAACACCTGGTTTAGCTCCAGTTGGAGATTCAGATGATGATGAAAGTACTGATGAAGAATCCAATGATTCTTTGAGTCAATTCAAAGATGATTTCGATCAATATAATTAGAGTTTCCTAGCAAAGTTTATATAGCATGTTTATTTACTGTTTCACTTGTTTTTAATTGTTACATAATTGGGTAACTTGTAGCTTATATCAATAAATTTCAATAAATATGTTGTTTCATTAATATGTAATCCTGTCATAATATCATAATAATGAAGAAAAGACATAAAACAAAAAGTAAAATACAGAAAAGAAAACAAAAAGAAACTATTTCTTCTATTACGTAAAATACCTAAACCAATCTATATACAAGAAATTAACGTAGTGCAGAACTTCTCTTTTTTAGTTTTCAAGCACTTGTGATTCATAAATATCATCTACCGATAACAATAATAATCAAACAAAGACTTTTCTGGAAAGTTATCAATCATCTCATTTCTTCTTCTCATCTGAGTTAACTATAGCACCTCCATTTTCAAAAGGAGCTTCTTTTCTAGCTTCATCTAACATATCATTCAACTTAGCTTTAGCTAAATGAGTCTTGACGCATTCTTGATAGTCAATCCATAAATCTTCACATTCATTTTCCATTGATTTACCTTTTAAAAATTTTTCAGTATACCATTCGTTAAAACAAGTATCATATTTCTGTTTCAATGGTGTACATTCTGGTGCAAATGATGTAGATAATAGGTTACCCATCATGAATTGATTCCAGAAAAAAAAAATGATTGAATGGTGTAGCTTTACATTTGAAGGAATGATTAGGATAAAATCATCAAAAATATAATGACATTTTTGAATTTTGAGATAGCTCTAGCTATTTAAAAAATCCGGAGTAATTTCTAAAATAATTAATCCGAGAATATTGCGGTCACTGTATTTACTGCGGCATGGCGCACCATGTGGGCGCATGTTTTCCGATTGAATTAACCAGAGGAAATAGGAAGAGAAAGTATACACAGAGAGGGGTTTTCATTTGTAGAACTGTTTCAAATTAAATATGAGCAAACAAAAGTTGGAGATCAATAATCATAAATCAGTAAGAAACCCGGGATTTGAGCAGGAGAGCAGCTCGCTTAGAGATCTCGGAGATCCACTCCACTCCGGGAGTTGCAACCGGCGCCGACTCAAAATAAAAAAATATCCTATCAAACTAACGAGCTATAAACAAAAATTATAACATTTATTCACTTAAAAGCTATACAAAGCCCTGGTTTTCATTTATTTGATTGATTAGTCATTTTCTTTTTTTTGACTTTGGTGTTCTTGTTTGCTGTTATCACAAATATGCTAAGAATTATTTCCAGGTCGGCGAAACCAACAAGATATGGTCAAGTTTTATTGACTCGTTTCAATTCTTCACAATCATCATCATCTACCACTCCGACTAATACAGTTCCTTCTGCCAAACCTACTTATAGAGTTAATGATGCATCACATTATCCTGAAGATGCTGCAGATGCTACCTCAACAGTGTTAGCAGATGCTCTTGATTTCCAAAAAAGAATTCAAGCTAAAGATAGAGTCACTTGGTGGGAGATTTTAGAAAATCAAAAGAAAAGAAAACAATTAGGTAAAGTTTCTGATTCATTTACCATTGATGATGTTAAAACGACTTCAATTACTGAAAAAACAAGAGCTGATGGTTTTTCATATCTAACATTACCATTTAAAAATGATATGTTTCTAAGAGATTTTTACATTAATCCTGCTGGTAGATTAAGATTTGGTCATTTATTTCAAGATTTAGATGCTTTGGCTGGTAGAGTTGCTGCTCAGCATTGTGAACCTTCAGAACCAATGAATGTTACTGCCTCAATTGATAGAATCTATCTTACTAAAAAAGTTGATGAAATTCATAAATATGATTTTGTTATTGTTGGTTATGTTACTTATACTGGTAGATCATCAATGGAAATTTGTATTAAAGGTTTCTCATATGAAAATAATACTCCTAAAGAAATCACTCCAAGTATAACTGATACAGATGCTTCTAATTGTTTCCTTTCTGCTAATTTCACATTTGTTGCAAGAAATCCTAGAACTCATAAATCACATGCTATCAATAAAATCTTACCAACCAACGAAAAAGAATGGATTGATTATAAAAGAGCTGAATCTCATAATGCTTCAAAAAAACTGAGAGCAAAATTAGAATCGTTAGATAAAGTTCCACCAACTGCTGAAGAATCTTCAATGATTCATAATTTATATAATTCTTCAAAAATTTTATCTAGATTATCTCCAAAGCCAAACAATATTAGATTTATGAAAGATTCTGCAATTTCAGCTACACAAATTCAACAACCTCAATATAGAAATAGACATGGTATCATTTTTGGTGGTTACTTATTAAGACAAACATTTGAATTAGCTTATTGTACTGCTGGTGCATTTGCTAAATCAAATCCAAGATTCATTTCTTTAGATAATGTGACTTTTAAGGCTCCTGTTCCAGTTGGTTGTGTTTTATTGGCAAATTCTGAAGTTTGTTACACTGAACATATTCATAATCCTAAGGATGAACCTTCTCCTTCAGTCGCAACATTGGGCACAGTTTTGAAAGATTACGATACTGCAGCAAATGAATTATCTAAAGACAAACATGAATATTTTTCTGTTCCAGGTACTTTAGTTCAAGTTAAAGTTGACACGAAAATTAGAAAATTAAATGATGATGAAGACAACTTGGTTGAAAGTGGTACATTTGTTTATTCATTCTATGTTCCTAGAGATGGTAATGGTGAATTTGATAATCCTGGTTATCATTCAGTTATCCCAGAATCTTACTCAGAAATGATGGATTATGTTGAAGGTAGAAGAAGAGCTTATGAAACATCTAATTATGCCCAACAGCTGAAACTGAGCGAATAAATTTAACTTTCATTTCTGTTTTTTTGCTTGTTTTTTATTTTGTTTATCTGATTCTCTCATGGTGTTAACTGAAGCATAATATTCATTCATTGTTTATTACTATTTATTTCAATCATCTGCTTAAAGCTTTGGTTGGTCCATAATAAAGCTATTTATTCTCTTTTATTATTATTATTATTATTTTATGTTTTTTTTTTTTGCCAATCTTAATTATTATTATTATTGTTAATTTATTATACTTGTTCTAAATTTTCACAAATACATCACCTCCTTCTCTATTTTGCTTATTATACTATATTATAGCTATTCTTTATTTTTATGTTGTTTAAAATTGTTCTTACATCTATATACTCTTTAATAATTCACTATTTGTTTATAAATAACCAGCAGTATGCGTACTTTAAATAATAGGAAGATTTAAATATTAGGAGAAAGTATTTAAAGGAGAGAGTAAATTGAAACAAAAATATAGAGAGGATAAATTAAACTAAAACAAACAATAAAAAAGAAGAAAAGTAGATATCAAAAAGTTAAGAAGAAAATTGGAGAAAAAGTTATTAAAATCTAGAATACAGAATAAAACAAAAAGGTGTAATTGAAAGCCAAAAGGAAGCCCAGTGAAGCCTTGACAAAAATGAAAGCAAAAGAAGCTAAACGTTGTTTAACTTACAAAAAAGATACCAAAATATGCACTCAGGGAAGTTAAATCCACAAAGTTATGAGAACCAACAACAGTGTACTCATATTTTTTTATTTGAAATTAACAGTATTTCGGTAAAAAAGTAAGAGAACTAAAAAATGGGGAGTAATTAAAGCAGCAAATAATATCAAAAAGAAAAAAATGTGAAAAGAAAACTTAAATTGATAATATGCATCAATAATATGAATCAAACAGTTGAAAGAAATATCAAGAAAGCATTAACTCTAGGTAAAATCAAGTACAGTAAACATGGATCAATAGCAGTATTGTGAAAATAAACTAGCTAATATTATAAATGGTTTAATAACAGTCATTAATAAACAAAAATCAGAAGGTGACAATAGTAGATAACAAATGAAGAATGAGCAAAAGTCAAGGTGTAAAGGAATGTGGAGCGAGCAGTAAATAAACAACAGTTAAGGTATGGATGAGATAGCGTGAACATCTAATGTCACTTAGTATATAATCTATCAATAAACAGTAGTGTAAAGAGGCCATAAAATGTAGGCAATGAAAGGGAGAAAAGTAATCCGCAGCACTAACAATAATGAAATCAATTGAAAAATAAAAACCTCAATTAAAGAGAGTTCAATATAATGGACTTGCTTTATAGGTATCCACCTTTCTTATATCTCTCTTGAGAATCCTCAAAAGACTCCAAAGAAGATGTGGAGCCACTAACTATGACACCTTGAATAGATTTTTCGCCACCATCATGAATTAATTCAGGATTATGGTCTTCACTCTTACGAACAATTGTAATCTGTCCTAAGTTAGCATTCACACTGCCTAATTTTGGATCCAAAGAAGTAGATGATAAATCACTTGTTAAAGATGTTTCCGATGGACCATTTTGATGGTGTGAATTTGGTCTGCTACCATCTGAAAAAAATCCATTCCTTGAAGAAAGTTTAGATGAGGAGCTTGTTATAAATGGGTTGTTTGACTGTGAAACTTGTTGCTGCGTTGTTGTTGCAATTAATGGAGACTTGTTATGTAAAGAAGGAGATGAATTATTAAATATAAAATCTCCACTATTATTGCTTGTAGTTCTTGCAGGAGTTTTCAAGGCTTGATTTGTTGAGGTTGATAAACCTGAAAAGGATGGAGCTGAATTAGAGTTCGAGACTTGATTAGTCGAATTTGTTGCGGTATGGAATGAGTCAGCTGTAGCTAAACTTCGCAGTTGGTCTGATGAAAAAGGGACATTTGGTATGTTGTTTTGTTTTGCTGATGGATCTAATGATGAATGGGTTCTTTCCAAATCAGAATCCTCTTCAGGTAAAGCAGGATGAAGCAGATTCAGCTGAGATTTTCTCTGCATAAGTGGATCATCAACAACTTTAACAGTTAGTAAATCATTTGTAGCAACAGTAGCTAAGGAAGTTAATGAATCTCTTGGTTTCCAAGTTGATTTTCTCCATGATTTTGTAACTTGGGGTGGTTGTTGGGATGGCAATAACATATCTGAAGATTGTTGGAACATTGCATCATGATAAATGGAATCCTTTTCACTGTCAACGTTAGTCATAGAAGAAGAGTGTGACATATTGTCTTTATTATCTAATTTTAATAGATTGAATTCTGACATGCCCTTTGGACCCTTACCATCATAGGAAATAGTATCATTTGAACCCTTTTTGCCTAATGGAGATCCTCCAATTGATTTTTCATCATCATTATTGTTTTTGTTCTTTCTTCTTTTAATACAGCACAATAATAGAATTGCTGCAACCAAAATAATAAGGCATGGTATACCAACACCAAGTCCAATTGCTAAAGCTTTGGTGTTGTCCTTTTTATGGGCAACAGGAGCGGAGCTCGCAGTAGCAGAACTTGAAGAAGAAGAACTGGTAGTTGAACTTGTAGAAGAACTAGCAGATAATGAAGATCTTGAAGCAGAAGAACTTGATGATCCAGAAGAACTTGAAGAGATATGAGAACTAACACCTTTGATTTCAAACTTTCTTTCATCAGAGATTGAATTCATTGAACCTTCAACAGTAATATCAACAGAATCAAAGTCATCAGGAACTGTACCAGCCAGTGTGTAGTTAGAATAGTAGTAGTTTAACCAAGAATTATCATCAAATGAAACAGAAATGGTAGTATTATCTAAATTGGTAAAATCATCCTCGTTCAAAGTGTATGTAAAAAATTCACCTTTTGTTGCGTTAACGTTATCAAGAGAGCTAACTGTAAAAATCTCGGTTAAAATATCAACTTCAAAGTTAATAAAGACAGAATCACCATAGTTATCAGTAATTGTAATATTCAATAATTCATTGGTTGTTTGATCATCAGGAACATCAACATCAACTTGGTCACCACTAATGGAAGCCCATGATGGACCTCGATAAATTTCAATGGATTTAATATCAGTTTCATTAATTGGGTAACCATCAAGATAGACTTGATCTAAAGGAATGTTGACAGTGAAAGACTCACCAGCAGTACCATTAACGACGACAGGAGTGGTTAGATCTGTTGCTAATTCATGCCCACCGACAACAATTTGAAAGTTAGCATAAGCACCAGTATAATCTTCATAATCTGTTGCAATTAATAATAAATCAAATTTTTGAGAAGGTGCAATATCTGAATTAATTGTTGGTGCAGTACCACTGAAGGATAAATCATCAGCATTAAAGCTACACCAAGCTGGTAATGAAGTTCTATTTGCAAATTTACCATAATATCCAACAATTTTAGAATCATTGCTTGAACCCGAACGTAATTTGAAAGTTGAAGTGTTAAATTTAATATTGAAGTCTGTATTTGGCTTCAAAACAAGACCATTGTTACCATCAGTTAAACCCATTGAAGATAGTTGTTCAAAAACAGAATCATCAACAACTTCAGGACCTGGATTGGCTGAAACAACAAATGTACATGATTTGTTCAAAGATCCAGTAGAATCTTTACCAGTTAAATAAAATTCAAGGTTGTCAGTTGCGTCAGAAGCTTCAGGAGTACCTGAAAATGTTAAAGAAGATGAGTCAAATGATAACCAAGATGGCAAATTATCTGCTGAATATAAAATATCAGAACTGGAAGTATAAGTATCTCCATTTATTGTATAGGAATAGAATTCCCCAACTCTTGCGACGTCTGGTAGTTGCTCAGATAACGGGAGACTTTCAGTTGGGGTGGCCTTGACATGATTTTGTAATAGTAAAAGAGTTGACACCCATAGTACACTATGGTAGTGTTTGTTTTTAATTGATTTCATTTTAAATGAAGTCGAGGTAGTATTCGTAAGGATTGAATTGTGATTTGTAAAAACTAAGAGGATAGTTTTAGTTATATTTAGGTGTAAGGAACGTAAAAAGTTGGATTGAAATGGTGAAATATTCTATTTCTGTCTGTTTCTTGTTGTTGTCGTTGTTGTTGTTGGAATAACACTGAAACGTAATAACAGGATCAGTAGAGGGTCTTCGACAGTAAGTAGGACGTCTATTAGGTTTGTACAAAGCAGTAGTTGTTGAAACAACTTAAAAAAAACAAGGGCAGAAAAGGGCAACTTCCAATGGGAAAGAAAAAAGAACAACTCAGACTGGGTCTAACCAGTTTGGGAGCTCAGGTGCCAAAGGAGGCGTCCAGTTCTTATTGTAAACAAATACGCCGCCGCGGCGCATCAGGGCAGCACGTTACGCTCCGTTTTGAGAGCATTCAACCATTGAAATAGGCACGCGTTTTAATAGGTTACAAATGTATTTATAATCTCTATATTTTGAAAATGAATATAAGATATATATAATAATTTCAATCAATACAGTTAATATGGTTAAATACTATCTTTGAAAGCAATAAGGTAACTATAAGAAAAGGTAAATACTACGGAAACTAAAACAGTTCCAAGCTACCTAACTGATTTATCTTTTGGCTAATAATCACTTTCCTAATCTGGTTATCCACGCTTCTTTCACGTGAGCTAAATAAGTTTTACCTTTTAGTGTTCATGAAAACTCTTTTTTTGCCTGAACTAGTAATCTATTTTCGGAGAAATGTAAAGTTGGTCTTTAGAAGCATTAAATTTACTCGATAAAGTATTTCTCAAAATGATACATGATGTATATATTGATAAATAGACATCTTTCTTTTTATATTACTATAGATGTACAAAAGGACCCTTAGTTGGACTGTTTATCTAAGGGGACCTTGATTCATGATGATAAGTCATCATTACTAAAACGTGAATCTGAACTTGAATTCATTGAATTCCAAAACAAGAGATTCTTCATTGAAACTTGATACTCTCTTCATCTCTGGTCCCTATTTGGGAGACTTTTTCAAGGCCTTGATCCCTTTCTTAAACGACTACTAAATGTTTCATTTAAAGATTTAACGTTATATATCAGACTAAATAACTGTTTAATAATTCATGCTAGATTGTACTTTTAATAAACCGATAATGATAACAAAATGCATATGATTTATATCGATAATAAACTCGATCAAGTTCAGCTATTATTGAACTTTGAGGTCAAGTTCTATATACTGGGACCATATTCTAAGTCTGTTGAAGACATGCGCGTGTAGGTGTATAGAATCAAAGATGAAGACATAATTGTATCCATAAATAGGCGGTAGATGTGCTTTGAAAAATTATTAAACCGATCGTTAATAAATTAATTCTCAATTATGTCATCACCAATTATGAAAATATATTTACTTTTTGTTTCTGTTTAAACGTTTCATTTTTCATGTTGTCCATATATTGTTGGTCTCCATAGGAATAGTATCTCGTGTGACAGCTCAAATAAAAAGGGGTATCCTCAAATGAAAAAGAGTCTCCTTTCAACCAAACACATTTTTCATTTTATAACGGTTAGCCAAAACTGAAAAGTGAAATTTACAGGTTCACAGGTCCACAGGTCCCCCCACCCATATGTTTTTTATCTTCATATTTACATTGTTTAAAATATATCGTGTAGACAGATCGATACCTTCATACTTGAATTCTCACAAAAAGACTTGACTTATTGTTGAATATGTAAAAACACTTTGTATATACTTGCTCTTTATCGAACTATTTCCACCCATTTGCCCACCATGCCCACCATGCCCACCCATCACTTTTTTCCACCAGAAACTGGACTGCGGAACAACCCACCAAAAAAGCTTATCTTCACCGCTTAAACACCCCAGTTAATTATATTTGCTTTAGTCGATATTCCGAAATTCCGATTTTCACGTTGGGAATTTTATCTTTGCGGAAATTTATAAATGATTCTTCTTGCCACTTCATTTGATGATAATGTTTTATTGATTTATTCTTATCAACTTCCAAATAATTATATATCAAGTGATGTCCAAAACTCTTCTTATTGGTGTCGATGTTGGTGGAACCAATACCGACGCAGTTTTAGTTGACCCTACTCAAATCAAATCATCTACTAAAGGAGTTTTAGCATGGAATAAAAAAGTCACAACTTCTGAAGTTTCAGATGGTATTCAAGAAGGTATATCTAGTTTGTTTGATGACTGTCCTAAAGCTGATAAAGATGATGTTGCCTCGGTCACCATTGGTACCACACATTTTATTAATGCTGTTGTTGAACGAGATCAAGCTAGATTAGAAAAGGTTGCAGTTTTACGATTATGTGGTCCTTATTCTCATAATGTTCCTCCATTTTCAGATTTCCCGGCTGGATTGAAGAAAATCTTAAACGGTTATACTGGTCTCATCAATGGTGGATATCATGTAGATGGTAATGAAATTCAACCAGTTGATGAAGAAGAAGTTTTAAAACATATTAAGGAAATCAAAGCTAGAGACTTGAATGCAATTGCTATAGTTGGTATATTTTCTTCATTGAATCCTGAACAAGAGAATAAAGTTAAAGAGATTATCCTTAGAGAAATGCCTGATGCAAGAATCGTTGTTTCACATCAAGTTTCAAATATAGGATTTTTGGAAAGAGAAAACGCTTCTATCTTAAATGCTTCTATTCTAGCATTTGCTGAAAAAATTATTTCTTCATTCACTAATGCTATTAAAAATTTAGGTTTAAATTGTCCTGTCTTGCTAACTCAAAATGATGGTACTGTCTTGTCTGCTTATGAAGCATTAAGCTTACCAATTAAAACATTTTCCTCAGGTGCCACAAACTCAATGAGAGGTGCATCATTCCTTGGTAATGTTCAAGGTAAGTCTTCAATTGTTGTTGATGTCGGTGGTACTACTGCTGATGTCGGTTTATTATTACCATCTGGTTTCCCGAGACAGTCTTCTTCGTATTCAAATGTTGGTGGTGTTCGAATGAATTTCTCTATGCCACATGTTGAATCAATTGGTTTAGGTGGTGGTTCTATTGTTAGAGGTAAGCCAGGGAATCTTACTGTTGGTCCAGATTCTACTGGTGCAGAAATTGTTAAGAGAGCTTTACTATTTGGTGGTTCTGAAATAACCGCTTCCGATGTTGCTGTTTCTATTGATCAAGATAATTCTGGTGAATTGAAAATTGGCGATTCAAGTTTAGTGAAAGGCAAATTTTCTAAAGAATTTCAAGAAAGTTTTAAAGCTGAAGTTAAATTATTGTTAGAAAAAGTTATTGATCGTATGAAGACCAATCCTGATGATATTACTGTTTTAGCTGTTGGTGGTGGTTCATTCATTGTTCCTGAAAATTTGGATGGTGCTTCAAGTGTTATTAGACCTCCGTTTTATAGTGTTGCTAATGCTATTGGTGCTGCCATGGGTAAGATATCCTCTGAAGTTCATTCAATCAAACTCTTACCTCCTAGTGGACAAACTAAAGTAGAAGTTTTGGAAGAACTTAAAAATCAAGCTGATCAAAAAGCCCTTGCTAAAGGTGCTTTAAAAGAATCAATCGAAGTTGTTTACGTGTCTTGTGAGCCTGTCCCTTATGTTCCAAACACTTATGAATTCCTAATCAAAACAATTGCTGATGTTGATTATTCTAAAATGAAAGAGAAGAAAAGAGATATCTCCGGTCCTGAAATCAACTTCACCGTTGGTACAAAAAATATTCAGAAAAATTCCAACTTTGTCAAAGAAAGAATTATAGAAGAAGAGTTTGATTATATTAATTATGAACCATACATTGATGCTGAAAGAAAGTGGATGTTATCAGAAACTGATTTGGAGTTCTTAAGTATTGGTTGCTATATTTTAGGTAGTGGTGGAGGAGGTAATCCATATTCTCATTTCTTGGAAGCCAGAAATCTTCTAAGACAAGGTGACACCATTTCAATTGTTGATGTTAATGATGTTTCTAAATATATTACTGGTGAAGGTGCTATTCCATCAGTTGGTTATGCGGGCTCTCCAACTGTTTCTAATGAACAATTGCATGGTGATGCATTAACTGAGTCTTATAAATATATGTCTAAATTTATTCATAAAGAACCTGAAATGATTTTCCCACTAGAAATTGGTGGTGGTAATGGACTTGCTGCTTTTGAAATGTCTTCTTCATCCAGATTGAATATACCTGTTCTTGATTGTGATCTTATGGGTAGAGCATATCCTGTTCATTGGCAAACCATTCCTGTTGTTTACCAACCTGAAGGATCAAGTTTTTTCTCTCCATCGGTGATGAGTAATGGTAATGGTAACAATATTATTCTTGCTACTTCTAAATCTGATTTATTACTTGAAAAAACAATGAGAGCATCATTAGCTGAATTGGGTTCCACTGTTGGTGTTATTAATCCTCCAATGACTGCCAAAGATATTGAAACTAAAACTATTCACCACTCAATGTCATTAGCTTGGAGAATTGGTAGAGCTGTTAAAATAGCTAGACAAAAATCGCAAATTGACAAATTACCTGAAATTATTTTGGAATCAGTTAACAACTCAGGAAAACTATTATTCTCTGGTAAAATTGTCGGTGTTGAACGTAAATTATTCAAAGGTCATTCTTGGGGTCAAGTTGTTATTGAAGAGTTAGAAAAACCTAAACGTAAAATGACAATTCCTTTCAAAAATGAAAATATTTATTGTGAAATTTCTAACAGCGATGGTTCAAATACTTATTTAGCCTGTTCGGTTCCTGATTTGATTGCTGTTATTGATTCAGATACTGGTGAGGCTGTCGGTACTCCAGATTATAGATATGGATTGTTGGTGTTTGTTTTAGCTATTGCTCCAAGTGATAAATGGACTGAAAGTGAGAAAGCCCTTTCTATTGGTGGTCCAAAAGGTTTCGATTTGGATATTGAATATAAGCCTGTCAGTAAATTTTCAAAACCAGTTTCGGTGATTGAAGAATTTTCAGCCAGATAGATGCTTAAATTGAGAGTATATTTTAGTTTTGGTGTATTGTTTGACACGAATCACATATAAATTAATTACTGACAATCCCCAAAACTTGGTTTAGAGAGAATAATATAATTTTTTGTTTATTTTAGAGATAATGTAGTATTCTTAAAATTATAGAGGCTCAAAAATTGAGGATGAATCATTGAAACGTTTTGAAATGAATGATCTTTTTCCATATTACATGTTTACACGCCAGCTAATAATAAATTTTAACAAAGACATGAATCTGTTAATAATATGGTTCAAAAGACTTAGAGTGCCTTTAGAGCAGATGTGGCAAAACTTGCTTTGTAGAGTGGCACAGTCACCGCTCAACCTATTTCCCAGAATTTGCATATTAACTAACCCCCACAACCACATAGTGTGCAAAACTTACTTTAAACTCAAACTAAGTTTTTTGAGTGTATAATTATGTATATTAACATAAAAATGTGTTGAATTCTGCTGTCTCCATAATGAAGAATTTCTACCATAATGAGGAAGTACTGGTAAAGTAAGCAAACCCTCTCGGAGAACCCCCTTCTTGGCGTTTTCTGATTGGCCAAGGAAAGGGTCTAAGAATCAGAGTTTGTAGCGCGCATTTATACCTTTGTGCTTCGAGTTTTTAATATGGGAATCAATTTTGTTTTGTCTTGGTAGGGTCTGACCCTGTGAACCACAAAGAGGAATCGGGGGAGCAACAAGTTGAAGCCTATCCTACAATTTGAACTTATGTGTATAATCCATGTTTCTTTTACTTTGAAGCATTGACTCAAAAAAGTAGTTGAAGATGGTTCCATAAATAGTATTATAAACTCAATTGGGTCTCATATACTACTTATTGAACTGGTTGTTGAACCACAATTTTTGGTAGACCTTATAAATTATTCGACAAATTTAAATTAATGTTTGATCATAAAGTAAAGCTTGATCTCACTGAGATAACTCTCTCGCTTTATATAGTAGCTGTACCATATGTTTAAAAAGCATATATCGGAAAAAGTAGTTTTTTCATCTTTCTTTGTTTGAAAATACAGGTCGGTTTTCACGTAAACAACCTACATTAATTCAATTGACTATTTCTAATTTTACAATTTTCCATAATGTTACAGAAGTAATCAATGGACCAACATTTTCAGTTTCAAGAATATAGATCACTAAATAAAAGAACTATATTTTATTATTTTCTTATTTTATTTTTATTCTAGCGAGTTGAATATTCATTTAAGGGGATTCCAAATTCACGAATAATCTTTTCAATGATAAATCTAATCAAAAACTCAACAATAAGACAAACAGAAGACTTTCATTAGGATATTCAGTAATCATGCATTCCTAAAACAAAAAACAACCCATTTGTTTATGATCCATACTTATTATTATTCAAGTACTGGACAACTTTGCTGTTGGTAGCTTCACCAAATACAAACCAATACTTCTGAAAATTATGTAATTCTTCAAAGAAAACATACCTCAGAGAAAAATTATGATTACAGTAATAGAGAATTATTAGTTTCAGATACTTTTTAGTAAAGGGATAGAAAATACCGTATAAGTCAGAGGACAATCAGGGTTGTAAAAATCACATTGGAAGAGGTGGCAATTTAGGTTACAACAATAACCAAACCTGATCCAGGCCATAAGAAAACAATTAAAATACCTTTCCTAACAGATCACAACCTTTGAACTACAGCATTACTAAATTCGATTTTCTCCCTCAATCATACGGACTCGGTCTCTGTGTAAAGGATAATGAATTCCAAGAAAAAATTACAAAGTCATTTGATTTTGGCTTTTCATAAGTCTCCTAAATGAAAAAAAAATTGAAGCAAAAAATCGACTCAAAAACTAAAGTAACAGTAATAAATGTTAGTATAAATGTTCACAATAATATATAAAGCAAATAACTAACAAATCCAAACATAATAATAACATTTTCTTTTATAATCAGGGTTAAAAAGCTCTGTCAAATTTTTTATCTACATGAGAGTTCAGGTGAAGAAATTCGTTGTAAGTTTGATGTTTCATCAGAATAAAAGAAAATGGTATATTTCATACCAAACCAAAAGTGAAACACTAGTTAGGCGTTCTCTGTTTTGTAACATTGATAATGAATGAATTAATGAATGAATAAATAGATGATAGTTCGTAATATAATAGGATAGATAACATACACTAATATTGCATAACAGTAAGGAGTTGATTTTTGGTTATTAAGAGAAGAAGAAAAATATGTATTCAGAGGATTAAAAAACAGGTTTGAGAATTTTTTTTTGAACGAGTTGGAAGAAATAAAAAGCGTGCGCGACACAAATATGGTTCAGCAGGGTTTCCGCATCTTGGCCTGTATCAGAAATTTTACATTGCTACCAAACGTTTTATCAGCATATTACGAATATATTTTTATTGTACATATATATTACTATTATTTGGAACTCCAATATGAAACAAAATAAAGTTCTGCGTTGATTATACAAGATCAATGTTACATGTTAATAAAATGGGTTTCAGAAAGACTTGAAAAGTACAAAGAAACGGAAAATAAGATAATTTGATTTGAAAGAGAAACGAAATTATATAGGAGATACCACCATCACTACGTTATGATTTTGTCTGCAATGCAGCGTTCACAGATTAACGTTGAAGTAACTAACTGAAAACTGATGCTTATAATTTAAACATTTGTTGCTGATTTACTCAGTCTACTGGGCTAAGTATATGCTAAGTATATTGGAAGATTGTATTTGCAGAAAAGGATAATATTCTAACAAGGGGCAAAAGGAGGTCATCTCAATTCCCATTTCTATTGTTAATTGGGTTTAAATGTGTAAGTGTAAGTGTAAGCGTTACTGAATTAATCTGAAAATTTTTCAATTACCGAAACAACAAATTCAACTTCGGAGTAGTAAATAAATTCTTAAATTATATGATTCATAGCTACTAATTAGGTATTGAATGAATAGTCTGAAAAAACTATATATAACCAACATAATCCAAGCTACCACTTTCCCCAAATAGGGGGTGGTCACGACGAGAAAATCCCAGAAACGCTATTGGCTATATATGCGGCGCAGTATATGTCTATGAAGGCGCACCACTGTGACGTGACCCCGTGCACCGCCGCGCGAGCTCCGGCACAGGAGAGCCACCAGGCAAACGGTAAGTGTTTCCCCCAGGTTTTTCATTTTTTGCCTGCTCTCGGCTGCTCTTGCATCTGGTGCGCCACACGAGCCTCTGAATTCAGGCAGCCTGTAGAGTCATCGGAATCATCAACATCAACGAATCCTTTAATTTGCTAAGATAACTCTACTTAGTTTTCAACCAAAAAGTTAGATCCTATTAGATAAAACATCTTCTACAACTTGAAAAACTCTTCTCACTTACAATATCTTCATATTTGTTCTCAAGTTATCACCTTGCTGCAATATAGCTATATTGCTTCTTCCTCTTTCCTGTTTGCTTACTCACACGATATTACTCCATTTATATTCATTCCAGGGTTTATAATTTTAGTATTTCTTTAATCACACCCCCTATATTAAGTCGATTCATTAAACAATCAATGGAACCAGGAATAAACAAGCTTAATAACATGACAAAATCCACTTATACACCGACTCCAGTGACAAATTCTGCTTCAAAATCTAAAACCATTAAAGCTCCGGGTTCAAATACAACAAGAGTTTCTGTTGCTTGTGATAGATGTAGAAAGAAGAAAATACGTTGTTTCTATGATGAAGATGATAACCTTGATGATGGATCTCAAAAACATCAATGCTCAAATTGTAAAGCTGTTGGGTTAGATTGTATATTCACCGACAAATTAGCAAGAAAAGCTTTCCCAAGAGGTTATACTGAATCTTTAGAAGAAAGGGTCAGAGAATTAGAATTTGAAAATAAAAAGTTACAAAAACTGATATCTTTAAAATCTACAAATATTGATCCAATTTCTCCGAATGATGATATTACCATGAATGACTCACCGCCAATACCCGCATCAACATCAACAAATGAAAATAATATTAATAATAATAATAATAATAATAATAATCAACCATATTCCCAAAGACCAAGGTCTGAAGGTGGAGGAGGAAATTTTGGTGGAAGTTTAAATGGTGAATTGAAACTAAACGATGAAAATTTGAATTTATTAAATAGTCAAACGCCAATCAAATCTTTAGAAGAACATTTACACGACGAGTCTTGTAATTGTGGTAATTACCCTCATTCGGTTCATAATAGACCTGTTTCTATTGCAGGTTCAGTTGATATTGATGGTGCTGAACTATCTGATGATGATTCAATTTTGGCTTTCCCAACTGGCAATGATAATTTTCATTATACAAGAAATGTTGACGATTTAAAAAATAGATATGGTTATAATTCATTTGAACAAGTTAATGCCCCAGGTGCAGCAGCTACTATTTCATTACAAAATAAAATGAGAACAAAGAATTTCATGAATTTGGCTACTCTTATAGCAATTTCTATTCCGAGATCGACTGAAGAAACCTTATTTATCCCAACCCTGTTAGTGAAAATTGTATCCGTTCATGGATTTAATTCCAAAGCTCCATTTTTAACAGCAAGAAGTATAGCATTATTGAAAGAAGCTTATAATGAAGATAACAGATACAATCAATTTCCAATTTCTTTTAAATCTATTAATTTCAATAATTTAACAAAACAAGAATCAACACAATTTTTTCAAGGCTTAAACTTGCCAAACCATTTGAATTTGGATCATTGTATTACTGTATTTTTTGATACATGGAATACAATTGTTCCTGTTATGAATAAACAGATTTTTATGAATAATTATCTAAAATTTAATCAAAGTAGAGAACAAAATTTTGAAGATAGTTCAATGTTAGGATTAGAAAAATTTGGTGAATTATTAATGATAATTACTACTTTAGTGATGTTAGCTCAAGAAAGAAATAATGTTAGTACTAGCGATATTAATATAGAAACTACTGATAAGAAAAAACAATCTGGTAATTCTGATATTTTGCAGTTTTATGATCATTTAATTAAACAATTCATTCAATCTGATATTAATTCTGTTTGTTCTATTTCTTCTTTACAAATGACCACATTAGAATTATTATATTGCCTGACAACAGGTGATTTGAATTCTTCATATGAGTTAAGAGGTAAAGCTATTACAATGGCTCAACAATTAAGATTACATAGATGTCCATCTGCAGTTTTAGGTTCTAATGGATCAAGCGTGACCATTTTACAACAAGGTGAAAGACGTATTTTGTTTTGGTCAATTTATACTTTAGATAGTTTTAGTTCTTTTATATTGGGAGTTCCAAGATTATTAAAAGATCATGAAATTGAATGTGCATTACCTTCATCCACTTCAGCAGCAAAAAATAATGAAAACGGTGATGATGATTTAAATATGGTGACTTTTAATAATGTACCTTTAACTTTAGCTGGTAAAGTTTGTGATTCTGCTTTATCGGTTATGAGATATGCAAAAGTGTTAGGTACTATAGTGGATTCAATATTTAGAAGAAGTAATAACAATTTGAAAAAACCATCTTTATCAGATTCAACAATATTAATTCTTGAAGATATTTTAGATAGTTGGAGAAACGAATTGCCTGCATCAATCGGTTTCAAAATGATGGACGCAAATGGGAATATGAAAATACAAGATTATGAAAAATTGAATGAAACTCAATTAACATTACTGTATTTATATTATCAAGCCAAATCATTAATTTATATGCCACTGTTAGCTTCAGAATCAACAAATTCTAAAAATTCCCCTTCATATATTAGTATCCAACAAGCGACTACTGGTATTTTAAATGCAACCAAATATTTAAGTTCTCCAAAACATAATTTTTTTTATATACCATTGCCAATGAATATTCCAAGACAAAAAGCTAGGTTTGCATTAATGGCAGCTAAGAACTCTTTAGAATATACAAGAGGTGGATCAATTTTCCAAGAAATTAAAAATTTGTTGACTTATATTGTTACTGATTTAAAAGCAGAAACAGAAATTGGATTATTGGGTTGTCTTTCTGAAAATTGTGTTAATCATTTGGAATCTGCGATTGAGTCAATAATGGCACAACCCAAACCTTCTCCAACTGGAGATCCATCAATTGATGGTATTAAGAAAGATAAAAAGAAAAATATTTCTTCTCCATTAAGAACCGCTATAACGAAATTGAATCCAACAGGTACTAATTCAGTGTTGATTAATAACGCATTTGTAAAGAAAGAAGAAGATGTTGCAATTAACGATATATTTTCTTCAAAGTCTCCATATCAACCCCAAACATTACAATCGCAGAAGAGACAACCTTCAATTCAACAGCAACAAAAGCAACAACAGCAACAACATCAGCAACAGCAACAGCAACAGCAACAGCAACAGCAACAGCAACAGCAACAGCAACAGCAACAGCAACAGCAACAGCAACAGCAACAGCAACAACATAGTTATACATCCCCAATTCAAGCTGCTGCACAAACTCCGTCATTGTTTCAACAATATAATGGAAGTTCATCAATGTGGAATTCTGATAATATGGGTGCTTACAATAAAGTTGTTCAGCACTCATATTTGCATTCAACACCTTCAACAGATTTACTAAATTTATTCCAAAATACACAAGAATATCAATCAAATGGAACAACTTTAACAACTCCTACTCAATCATCTAAGAATAATAACGATATGAATGATAGTTTAACTCCTGAATTCAATTTATCAGACGTGATGAGAAGTTCTAACACTGATTTATTAATGTTGAATGATTTTGGTGTAGATGCTTCACTAGCATTACCATATATGGATTTTGAATTTGATGAAACACCAAATCCTACAATAATAAAAAAGCAAAAGACCAATAAATCAACATCCCCATATTCTACACCAAAACCTACGTCGAACAATTCTAACATGCATGGAATCAACATATCTCATAGTCAAAGCCATACAAATCGAACACGAAATGGATCTATTAGTAATACAGGTACAACAAGAAGAGTTAGTATTTCAGGTATTAGTAATAGTGGAGCTAGTGTTGGACCTGTTGGTACAATGAGAGCTACTTCAACTGGTGGATCATTAACTCAGTCACAACAAAGATCAAAATTTGAAATTGGATTTGATCCTGATGATTTAGAGTTAAGTCCAAATCCTAAAGAGTTTAATGAACATCTGTATATGCAATAGTTACTTGGTTTTATGAGGTTTAACTGGTATTGATTACAAGTGGTATTTTACTTTATTTGTATTAACTTGATGTATTTTTTTTTTCCAATTTGTTTTTTGTTTTTAATAGCTTTGCTACTCTTTCTTCTTCTTTTTTCTTCTTCTTCTTGTATTTTGTTTTCCATGGTTTTTCATTTTTTTTCCATAAGTATGTGTATATCTATTCTTTTATTTTTGTTAATCTTAATCTTATTGCGAATCAAATCCATTTGATGGTGGTTCATGATAATTAATAGCGGTTATCCGGCAGTAGTTTCGGACTCCTCACCAGATTAGGAAGTCGGGGTATAGGTACTAATTATCATATCAACCTACCTGTTTACCTTTACAGATATCTGTAAAACATAGCGTATAAACTAGGGTGATAATAGTAATAATTCTTACCAAGCTAGTAAATTATACATAAAACCAACCTTTTTCGATAAAGTTAATATTACAAAGTGAACTAATCCAATTTAATATTGAATTAAAGTCAAAATTTTGAACAAATGACTTGATCTAAATTCATCTAAACTTAACTTTGAAACCGGGGTTCTCAAGAGGCTCAATATTTTTTTTGCTTTTCTTCTTTTTCATAATATATAGAAAGACCTCCGGGGTTGAGCCATTAAAGAATTTCGAGGGGCAGTTTGTTTCCACCTGAGGTGTTATTTATGATTTAGCTTCATGCTTGATGAAATTTATGAATGAATACCTGTTACTTTTAGTGATAATGCCATTGTCATTTGGAATGGCTTGATAATAAGCCCTTTCCGGCCGCAGCAGTCGCTGGAGAAAATGACAAATGGGCGCAAATGGGGGCCCTCTGCCCTTGCACAAACACCCGTGCACCACAGCTGCATTGCTGACGTAACAAATCAGCTCATCAAAAGCTGCACCGGACTTTTTCGCCGAAAACAAGTGGCGGATCTCGAGAGGAGCTGGGTGTTTAGCTGGCCTGGATCTGCTGGACCTGCTGGACCTGCTGGCCTCTTTTATAACTGAGTGTTGTCGTTACAAAGTCCATTTGTTTCTATATGGATTATATAACATCTATTAAAACCCCTCTGCGGCCATTGACCTCTTGAGAAGAGCATCAGAGCAAAGATTGTCAGTTCTAACTGCCAGCTCCCAGCTTCACCCACTCTGCTCCGGCGAGATGGCCCTCCTCTCCCAGCTGTGACTATGGCCCATCTCGACCCGGAGCATGAGCAGCACTCGGATTCTTCAACGGCCGAGGCCTCACTATAAAACCACCCTGATTCCCACTTTCTATCTAGGCAGTTGTTTTATGACTCTTTATCTGCTTGTAGTCTTCATACAAGTTTCACACACTTACACACTTATACACATTTCAATTTCCTTATAAAATGGTTTACACAGTTGGTATTAACGGTTTCGGTAGAATCGGTAGAATCGTCTTAAGAATTGCCTTAGCTAGAAAAGACATCAAGATTGTTGCCATCAATGATCCTTTCATTGCCCCAGAATACGCTGCTTACATGTTCAAGTATGATTCCACTCACGGTAGATACGCTGGCGAAGTCTCCTCTGAAGATAACTTTTTAATCATTGACGGCCAAAAGATTGAAGTTTTCCAAGAAAGAGATCCAAAAGATATCCCATGGGGTAAGAGAGGTGTTGATTACGTTATTGACTCCACTGGTGTCTTCACCAAATTAGATGGTGCTCAAAAGCATATTGATGCTGGTGCTAAGAAGGTTATCATCACTGCTCCTTCTGCTGATGCTCCAATGTTCGTTGTTGGTGTTAACCACAAGGAATATACCAAGGACTTAAACATTGTTTCTAATGCTTCTTGTACTACTAATTGTTTAGCTCCACTAGCTAAGGTTATTAACGATACTTTCGGTATTGAATCTGGTTTAATGACCACTGTCCATTCTATTACTGCTACTCAAAAGACTGTTGATGGTCCATCCCACAAGGATTGGAGAGGTGGTAGAACTGCTTCTGGTAACATTATTCCATCTTCCACTGGTGCTGCCAAGGCTGTTGGTAAGGTTTTACCTGTTTTAGCTGGTAAGTTAACTGGTATGTCTTTAAGAGTCCCAACTACTGATGTTTCCGTTGTTGATCTAACTGTTAACTTAAAGAAGCCAACTACTTACGAAGAAATTTGTGCTGCTGTTAAGAAAGCTTCTGAAGGTGAATTAAAGGGTGTCTTAGGTTACACTGAAGATGCTGTTGTTTCTACGGATTTCTTAACTGATAGCAGATCCTCTATCTTTGATGCTAAGGCTGGTATCTTATTAACTCCAACTTTTGTTAAGTTAGTTTCTTGGTACGATAATGAATTCGGTTACTCTACCAGAGTTGTCGATTTATTAGAACACGTTGCTTCTGTTTCTGCTTAAGTTAGTTTCTAGTTAACCCTTTAATTTTACTTACCTTATACTTATGACTTTTCTTTAGTTTTTATGAATTTTTGAATATATATTTTGTGCTTGCCGCAACTTATTAAAAACACTTAAAAACCCTTAAAATACATAAAAACAATCTAAAAACACTTGAAAATAATTGTAATTTATTTTTTATAATTTTTCAATTGCATTCTTTAATACCTAACTGAATCTAATTTCTTGATGTTATGTCATACACGGCTTATCATCGTCAATATAACTTGTTCCCTGAAATATAAAATCACCGTACTTACCGCTTATTACAAACGGATTGAACATTATGCACATGAACTAAGTTTAAATAATAAATTAGATTATAACTCTCTGGTAAATACTCAGGAATATGAAAGATAGTTTAGTCACCTTATATGTTTAATGTATTTCCATAAAATAATTCATTTATTCGTACATTGGGGATTAGATTTCTCCGAATATATTTTTTTGACTTTATAACAATTAATATAAAACTTTCAATATCCTTTAAAAAATTAAAAAATAGTATATTTTACTAATTAAATTCAATCCATTGGTATAAGTTACTGAGTTGGGAAAAATATTTAACCTCAAAGTTTCCTTGACATGGGATAATTTTCAATGATTTTAATGATAGTCATAGTTTCATTAAAATATATACACAAAATCAAACTGAAAATCAGAAAATGAGATTCATAGAACTAAGCCCAATAATTCAAATTTTCTTTCAAACATCAAATAACTCTTTATAACTTTCATAAATATATTTATGTAAATCAGTAGTTTGCATTGATCTACCATATACTTGAAATGCTTTTTTAGCACTCAATTTCGTTAAAGAACATCCACCGTAAACTGCCAAAAGCTTTACTTCAGTATCACTCAAAATTGGTTTATTAACTGCATCGGGCCATATTTGTAATCTATATGCCGAAGTTCCCCAAGCTAACAAAGTGGATATCATACCAGTTAATGAGTCACCTTGTCCTCCTACTCTTTTGTTTGAACCTTGATCATCGTTGATTATATGTTGGTTTTTAAAAGCTATTATATCTTTTGATCCTTTATGAACAACAGTAACATTTAAAAAATTTGATAATTTTATAACTTTATCTAATTCTGTGATCATTGAACTAGGTTCATTTTTAAAAACTGCATTATATATTCTTTCAAATTCATTTATATTTGGAGTAATTATTGCATTTTCATAATCTTTAATTAATTCTGGTTTTAAACTTAGTAAGTATAAAGCATCAGCATCTAAAATAACTGGCAAATTTCTTTTCTTAATCTCTTTTATAATAATCTCTAAAGAATGAAGCATTAAATCATCTCTACCAAATCCAGGACCAACAACAACAACTTGAACTTTATCCAGAATAGAAGTAACTTTAGGTATAACTTCTTCTTTTAAAAATTCAAGTTCTGAACAACCTTTACTATTTTGTTTTAGAAACAATGAGTCTCTTAAATAAGGATGGACCATTAAATCAGGAGAATATGATTTAATTACTTTCCCAGCTCCTAATTCACAAATAACATGTGTTAAATCACAACCAAGTTGAGCACTAGCATGGGCAGAAAAAAATGGTGCTCCAGTATAATCCTCACAACCTCCAATAATTACAATCTTACCACATTGGCCTTTGTAGTATTCTGGTAGTAAAGGTGGAATAAATTTCTTCGTTAAGTTAAGTAATTCAGTTTTGGTTTTATTAGCAAGCATTTCAAAAATTGAATTGGGGTTATATCATGTAGTACTTCTTTATCGTTTTGGTTATGAATACAGTTTTAAATGATTGATCGATCTAACGTGATAATCGTAGTGCGTACTAGGAGGTGCACAGCCTGAGGTTAATAACTGTTTATCTCTATGTTTTGATAAATATATGTGCTTTTAATATTCATTTTGGTAGGAATGAAGATTTCTTAACAGGATATCTAAATTTCTTTCTGAGAATACCACAGATCAGTTATAGTTTCAAATGAAATGTGTTTTAAGTGCTATGATCAAGTTATGTACTTTATAAACTAAAAATCGGGTATTTAAGATATATAAATAAATGAATACATTATGCAAATTTAAATTAAAAGTTTAATTCAAAAGCTAAGGTACACCAAGGTACCGACACATCAAT
Organism: Ambrosiozyma oregonensis (nom. inval.); assembly: GCA_003706315.3. Lineage (NCBI taxonomy): Eukaryota > Fungi > Ascomycota > Pichiomycetes > Pichiales > Pichiaceae > Ambrosiozyma > Ambrosiozyma oregonensis (nom. inval.). Next base: position 298,429 of record PPKY03000005.1, read on the forward strand.
ACAATAAATAATGCAAGTCTAATTCTCATTAAGCCTGGGATACACATCAACACCAGTAACCGATTCTTGTCCAATATTAATCTGATCTGAAAAAATTTCTTCAGATTCATTGTATGGTGGTGGTTGAGAGTAACTATAATCCTTAGAATATCCTTTATCTTTACTAGTTGACTCTTCATTGATAATATCTAAATCACCACCTTGTGCCTCAATGATTTGAGCTTCATATTCTGTTTCAGATGATGAAGAAATAACAGGATGGATGATAATTTTATCAGCTTCTTCTTTTAATCTTTTTTTATCAGCATCTAAATTGGCCCTTTTTTTAACTTGAGTATTGTTATAAGTACCCAGTATAAAATAACAAAAGCTAAAAAAGACTGCCCACACGTTAGGTTCTAAAAATTTTTGTGCAACACTCATGAAAATAGGACCAGATATCCACGAAGACTTAATAATAGAAAATAAAGAAGCTGATAATGAGCTTGTAATCTTAGTAAACAACTCTTTTAGTTCATTTTTAAATCCTTCAAAATCTTTTTTAAGTAATAAATTACCTAACAATTTGAACTTGGCGTTATTAATCAATGCAATATATGATACAGTAATGACTGATATTATTGGTGTAATTGTAACCATAGATGTCAAAATTTGAGCTAATCTTTTTCTTCCGTTTAAAGGACCATTAAATAACTTATTTAACAATTTATAGCCATAATGAGTAATTGGTGCATTCAACAAACAACCATATAAAGCCATTAATGGAACCCTAGCTGTTAATGTATGTTTTAATAAAATTTCTTTTGATCCAATTTTAATTTTTATTTCTTTTAAATCACCAGCTAAGAATGAGGCTATTTGCTCGTTAAAAGCACTTAACACTAGCCCTGTTAATGATTTAGTTAATAAAGGGTATTTAGATAGTGCAGTTAAGTACTTCTTGTTCAAACTACTCAGTGATATATTAGAGTGTATTTTTGACATAACTTATTAGATATATTAATCTAAAAGTATAATGATATAATTTGGTTTAAACAAAAGTTGGGAGATCAAGTTGGAGTTTTTAGATGTTTTTAGTTGATGTTCATATTTTGAGAATAGCCGCTTTTGCGGTAGTGAGGTAATTAAATTTCGGGTGGCGGTGATTCCACTGATCACGGCTGTGCTAATAGGGTGCGGGCTTCTCCGGTGACTGGAGATTTGATTGAATTAAGAGATAAAGAAACACAAACAATTGAATAATTGATATAAAGTAATTAAATAAACAATTAAAAAGAAAGAAATTATAAACATAAAATAATTCCATCCGACGTAATATATATGCATATACTATAGAAATAAAAGAAAAGGGAGTGTAGATGAAAAATGAAAAGATAAAAGAAAGAAATAAGCTGTATGAAAAGAAAAATCATCAATTATATAAGGGAATAGTTTTCAAAATCAACAAGATTGTATAAATTTTAAATCATGCAAAAAACCAAATTCTTGATTATGTCTTTTACTTTAATGTACTTGAACAAAAAAACAATCTGAATTTCAATTAACACCAGAAACTATAAATTCTATAATATAATGGTTTGCTAGCAAGTAAAGCCTTTTCTTCTGCAATTTCTTGTTTTAATAAATCCAAATCAACTTCTCTTCTACCAGTATCAATATCAATATCAATAGCTCTTCTAAATGGTCTATAATCTTTTTTCCAAACACACCAAAAAATATAACATGCCATACATAATGGAAGACATAACCAAACTTCAAAGAACCCTTCAGCATTTGGCGATTCACCAATAGGGAATAAAGCAACCCAAAATTGTGAACCTAAAATAACTATAATAAGTATGAGACCAAAATAGGAACCCCAAATACCAGTCTGTGCTGTAAATGATAGTTCACTTGTATCTCTACCTTGAGCTTTCAAAGCTGCTCTGAATCTTATATGACATAACAGGATTGCACCGAAGGTGAATAAAGCAGATAAACCAGATAAGGATAATAACCAAGTGAACACAGTTTCTTGATCATGATAACAAGATAAATATGAAAGACCTCCAAATATTAAAGTAATGACGATACCAGCTAAAGGTCTACCTTCTCTATCAACATAACCAAACCATTTGGGACCAAAACCTTGCTCAGCCAAAGTTAAGAAACATCTTGAAGTTGCATACATACCTGTATTTGCGACAGACATCACAGCAACTAAAATAACAGCATTGAAAACTGATGGTAATCCTTTAATTCCACCATTTTGAATAGCAATAACAAAAGGACTGGCTGCTGAATATGAAGACGCACCTAAAAGTCTTGGTTCATCGTATGGAACTAATAAGCCCACCAGAGTCAACGAAATCATGTAAAATAAAGTAATTCTCCAGAAGACTTGTTTTGTAGCTATAATAGTCAAATTTATAATTTTTTTCTGTTAGTATCACGAAAGAAGATGAAAAAATAAAAAAAATAAAAAAATAAAATAAATTTTGAATTTGAAACATACCTTTAGGAAGAGTTTTACGAGGATTTGCAGTTTCAGCAGCAGTTAAACCAACTAATTCAGTTCCAGAGAAAGAGAAAGCAGCAGTAACAAAGACTGTAAACACACCTTTTGCTCCGTTAGCAAACGCCCCTGGATTTTGCCAATATAGACCACCTAAATAATCTCCTTGTGGACCACCACCACAGTTTAAAATGATACCCAAAATAATAAAACCAACAATAGCAATAACTTTAACACTAGAAAAAATGAATTCTGCTTCACCATATCCTCGAACTCCAAAGAAATTTATAACAATAATAAGAAAATAAAGAGGAGAAACCCAAGCAGCTGGATTTGTTGTAGTATCCCAATATTGAATGACAATAGTAGCAGCCACAACTTCATAAGGTAAAATAACAATCCATCCAAGAGTATAATTCCAAGTTAAAGTAAAACCAAGTGGAGCAGAAATGAAACGAGTATTATAAATATTAAAACCACCACTGACAGGAAAAGCAATGGCTAATTCACCTAAAGCTTGAACTGTACAGTACATCATCAAACCTGTAAGCCCCCATCCAATCAAAAGACCAGCTGGGCCACCTGTAGAAAGGGCAGAACCAGAACCAACAAATAAACCAGTACCAATTGATCCACCAATTGCAATCATTTGCATATGTCTTGATTGTAAACTTCTTTTCAAAGGAGATTTAGCTGATAAATAATTTGCTTTCTCAACATCAGTCATGTTAGGGTCAACATCATGTGTATAATCGACTGGTTTAAAACCATCAACAAAATTTTGGAACCAAGTTCCATTTTTTGATCTTTGGTCTTCTGAAGAGACACCTGAGTCTGTTTGAACTTCAATGGGCTCTCTTTTAGTATCAGACATGTTGAATAATATATATATAAGTTACGAAGAGAAATGAATTATAGAGGGGCTAAGAAAACGGAAGGGCGCACCCTGAGAAAAGTAGAAACCGGTCTGTATTTATACACGACGATCCTATATAATCAAAAGCAAACCAGGTAAAATCAAAAAAAAAACTTGGCCACCACTGTTGAACTCTTTTAGATACTGAATAAAAGTAAAGAAGTAGGGGCCCTCGCTAATCAGGAGAGCTGATAACCCGATAACGCTTCGGCCGCACCGCCTGCACCAAGACCTGCTATATGGACTGTAGCTGCCTCACAGGGTCACTTGGTTTATCAGGACCTTGGTACGATAGCACGATGTTCGTTTGACACTGACATTCATCCCTTTCTAATACTCAATTACAAGCCAGACAAAATTGTGCAGATCCTTATATACTTGATAGTTCACTTTGTGTATTTTCCTTATTAGGATTGAAAAGCAAACAACTGGCAAATTCATGTTTTGGTTGAGACGTATTTCTAACTGTGGACTGACGCAGCAATTTTTAAACAGGTTAAAACCCTTGGGCCTTGTACCAGTTTAGCACCGGGCGGATCCCTCCATATAAACATTAACTTTTTCGTTTTCTATGTACATTTTTCTATCAAACGGCTTGCCTAGCTCAAGATCTAGAGATACAGATGCCTCGATATTATTGGACAATTGCTAACCATTTCATTGTGATTTCCGTTTTTAAGGCCTGTCAACTCTATAGAGGCTAAATTAAGGAGAAACGCAGATCTCTTTAACATTTTACAAAATTATGCAATTTATAAAAGCAAATACCTATATGTAATTACCTATATTGTAGTATCAATACGAATATGCCTCACCAATAAACTACATTTCTTTGATCTATAAAAAGAAAGGGTCCTAATACATTCATAAGATCCATAATTTAATAAATCAGCTCCACCACTCATACTGACTGAAGTACCACTATAATTATGGTTTATCTCATCTCAAAAAACTTCATCTATTCATCATACTAGCTATATAGGTATTACGTCTGTTCTACCCACTGCCTCTCTCATTCTATGAATTAACCATATATAATATGTTGATAGCATCTATCGAATCATATTATCGCTTTCTCGTCATCCCCATTAGCTTGATAAATTTCTTCCGTCTTATCTTGTATAATTTTCCATATTCCAGTTTGGCCCTTTATTGTTCTTTTTTTTGTTGTGAAATTTTTTTTGTACATTAGTAATTAAATATGGAATAATTAAACTTGAATTTTCTAGCATTTCGACTTTGAACATCGATAAACACAATATCCAAGCATGTTTCTATATATATACTAGATACATCCACATATACATATATATTTATATATAAAGCGTTTTTTGAGTTACGGGAATGTATAGGTGTTTATTTATTCATTTATTAAATAATAAAAGCCCGGTCGAATTGAATGATTGAATTGTAATTAAAATATAATATATGTTCATTTACACGCAATCTTTTTGTTCTTTCTGTATCATCCACACACATAGACTATATGGAGATAAAATTCCTATCGGAAATGCTTTCATAGGCTATGAGCTGAAACTCTTTTCATTATGGGAGTAATCAAAATAATTTTAATATTCATAATATATTTAAACACATTATAATTTAATAATTTAATAATTTAATAATTTAATAATAATAATTAAATAAAAATTAAATAAAAATTATTATTATAAGCTTGAGTAGAAGGTATGGCAAATTTTAATTAGGATCTTCGCTCCCCTTGAAAATCCAATTTAAATGATTTGAGTTGACATAAGCCACCATAATCACATGAAGATTCAAGATAAGAATGAAGAAATTCGGTTGAGACTAACAAATTATTGTTTTTAAATGCATCCCTCTCAACATTCATTATAATAATCATATCCATGAAACCATCGTTTAAATCTCAAATCTTTAGAACTGGGAAATTTAACGCCGCCAAATTTACTTTCAAGCAGATCGTTTTTTCAATACACATAGGCTACTCCAGAACATACAAATTCAGCACCTTGACAACTATATTAATTGAAAAAACCCTAGTCTGGAAAATAACTGCACTTCGACGGGGTTTCAAAAGATCTAGGCGCTGCGTATTTTATCTTAAAGGAGTAACTTTCACTGGGCGGCTACTCTCTAGAGACCCAGAAAATTAAAAGCCAAGGCAGAACAAACACCAGTACACCAGATGAAGAAATTTTACTAGAATGACACGTTTGCTCGAAATGACAGACCAAAGATTTTTGTTTTTCGCTTACATCAGCACTCCATAGTTAACTTTTTGCAAATTTTCATTAAAAAAGTTTTTTTATTTTTTTGAGAATTTTCTTCAGTACATCTTCTTTTTCACCTAATCCTTTCATTCTATATCACTCACTGCTTGATTATTTTCCATATAATCAATTTCAATTTACTTATTTTACATACCCTTATAATCCAAAATGTCTTACGCTCCAAGAGGTGGTAGAGGTGGCTCCAGAGGTGGTATGTTACTACTTTTTTTTTTTTTCTTTCTTTCTACTCAAAGACTGAATAAATGATTTCATTCACCATTGTTTTCCTCAAGCATACTAACTTTAATATGTTTTTATTTATTAGGCCGTGGTGGTTTTTCATCTAGAGGTGGTAGAGGTGGCTCCAGAGGGGGTAGAGGTGGCTTTTCTTCAAGAGGTGGTTCAAGAGGTGGTGCCAGAGGTGGTTCCAGAGGTGGTTCCAGAGGTGGTGCTAGAGGTGGTAGAGGTGGTGCCAGAGGTGGTGCTAGAGGTGGTGCCAAGGTTGTTATTGAACCACATAGACATGCTGGTGTTTTCATTGCCAGAGGTAAAGAAGATTTATTAGTTACCAAGAATATTGCTCCTGGTGAAACTGTTTATGGTGAAAAGAGAATTTCCGTCGATGAACCAGCTAAGGATGAAACTACTCCAGCTACCAAAACTGAATATAGAGTTTGGAATCCTTTCAGATCCAAGTTGGCTGCCGGTGTTATGGGTGGTTTAGATGAATTATTCATTGCTCCAGGTATGAAGGTTTTATATTTAGGTGCCGCTTCTGGTACTTCTGTTTCCCATGTTTCTGATATTGTTGGTCCAGAAGGTTTAGTCTATGCTGTTGAATTCTCTCACAGACCAGGTAGAGAATTAATTGGTATGGCTAAGAAGAGACCAAATGTTATTCCAATTATTGAAGATGCTAGACACCCACAAAAATACAGAATGTTAATCGGTATGGTTGATGTTGTCTTTGCCGATGTTGCCCAACCTGATCAAGCTAGAATTATTGCCTTAAACTCTCATTTATTCTTAAAGGACCAAGGTGGTGTTGTTATTTCAATTAAGGCCAACTGTATTGACTCTACTGTTGATGCTGAAACCGTTTTCGCAAGAGAAGTTCAAAAATTAAGAGAAGAAAGAATCAAACCATTAGAACAATTAACTTTAGAACCTTATGAAAGAGACCATTGTATTGTTGTTGGTAGATACATGAGAAGTGGTTTATAAGCACTAGATCATTGTTGTATTATCTAATTACTATTACTTTTTCTTCTGTTTTCTTGCATTATAATTAATATCTTTCTCGTTGGAGTTGTGGTATAGGACCCTACTCTATTTTATCTCTCTTTTTTTGTTCATTACTTGTATACTTTTCTTACTTTTATAAATTAACGTGGTAAAATTACTATAATGTTTTAAGTGCCGTAATAAAGTGTATTTTTGAAAAGGTTTGTGCACTGCCTGAGACTTTGAGAAAATATCAAACCGTAAATAAAGCCAGAAGAAATTAAGATAGAGAAATACTCTATATTCTTTCTTCTCCATTGATTAAATCTGACATTTTGGGTTGATATTAGACTACTTTTTTTTTTTTTACATCTCAAAAGTTTAATATCATTATCGACTTCAATATATTTATAATTCAGTATCCTAACTTTTTCAAAAACGGATCTTAAGACTGCCACTTTAACAAATAGATGCAAGTGCCAGGATTGGTTCGAACATCATTACAATAGACAACAAGAACAATTTGACATGAGTGGTGAAAATATGGATAATTCAGTTGTGATATTATCAGATCTTGATTCAGATGATGAAATTCAGTTCATAGGATCGAATTTGCCTTCTCATCCTGAAAGAATCACTAATTCAAATCATCAAGGTCACACGGTACAATCAACACGACGTATACACAATTCACATGAAGATGATGATGTTCTTTCAAGTGTTTCTCAGCCAATACATATAGAGTTACAGAGTTTGATAAACGATGATGATATCATCGTTGGAGAATCTAGGCCTATAACTGATGAGATTACAGTTACTGGCGAAAGACCAATTTCAAATACACAAAGAGAAAGATATATGGCCAATGAAGTTCGAAATCAAGGTTCATTTGCAGGCTACACTTTGGCGTTTCCAGGAGTCAATGTTCTACAAACAGCTTTGACAGATGGCTTGCTTCCAAGAGGGTTCAGTACCGCTACAAATATTCGTCGGAATGGTAATAGAAGATCAACTTCGAGAGGTGGGTCTCGAAGAAGGGAAAGGAATGTCCGAACAGGGCAAAGAAGGCAACGAATTGATAGTAATCGTGCTAGTACACTTGCTGGATTTGTGAATAGAGTACTTAATGGTGTTGGATTAATACGTGATAATGTGAATGATGCTTATATTAATAATTTTCCTGAAGGAGTCAGATTTTTACAAGGGTTTGAAACAGATGATGGTAATGATGTGCCACGCCATCTGATGGATGAGGTTGCCAGACGAGAACAAACACATGAGGATCTTAGAATCAGCGCAAGAAACAAAATTGCCGATAAAATGAAAATTCAATCAGAAAAAACATCAGTTATTACTGGTGAACAAAAACTTTTTTTTACAAACGGTATATCATCAACTGATGACAGTGTTTGTGTACTATGTGGAGTTATTTTAGCTAAAGGTATACCCGAAGAACATGATGTAATAAAAGATGAAGAGAAGATCAAAAATCTAGTTTTGAAAGAGAAATTTAGATCTCCTTGGCAATGTTCCAAAAAATTAACTTCAATTGATAGAGAACTTTCACAAAAGATATTTTTTGGAAGATGCGGTCATGTTTATTGTGGTAGATGTGTTAATAATGTTAATAGAGGTAAAGGGATCAAGAAATGGGTAAAAAGGAAGAAAAATAAACAAGAACCCGATTTACATCACGTCTCTTTAGCACAGGTTGATTTTGATGATGAGGAATTTGCTGCACCAAAGAAATGTGTTGCTGAAGGTTGTAATAAGGCCTTAACTGGACGTTTTTTTTTCAAACAGTTGTATATTTAATCAGGACGCTTCTAGGGTCCTCTTATTTTGCTATTTTGCATTTTATATATTTATTTCTCGGTATTTGGTTTAGAAGATTTTAAAGTATATTGTAAGAAAGGATTTTTTTAATATTATTGCATGGTCCATTAAAAATTTTGGTATAGTGTTGTTATTGTAACAAAAAAAAAAAACAGAAAAGTTCATAGACATCGTATAAATAAAAAGTAATATTTCCCAGTAAAGCTTGCTTGAAGAAACTTCAAAATGCAAGCAAAAAGGATAAACAAGAAAATATCAGTGAAAAAAGAACCTCACACAAGACAGAGTTAGAATTGAAAATTGGTATATGTATATATATATATATACATATATGAAGAAAACTTATGACAATAAGCCCACCATTAAAAGACTGCTTGATCTTTATCGTCATCATCTAGAATGGCACATGAAGAAACTCTATTATTTTGTCTCTTCAGTTTATCAAAGCACCCACAAAACTCACATGTATTGATGAAATAGCTAATATCAACAGGATATTCATCACTTTGAATCTCATCCAATTTCGAAATCACTTTACTGGGCAATATTGGAAGTTTAGGATTGAATTGAAATCTAGATCTATCAATATTCTTCAAAATAGGTGATTTCAAAGGTAATGAATAAAGGTTCAAGGGAATTCTATGATCCTCTGTGGTGTTGTTAAATAAAATCTTAATTTTATCAAATATATAATACTTTTCATTTTTGTAATTTATAAATTTAAGTTCAATTTCATTGATCAATTTTTGTGTCTCTATCCTTTCTTGTTGAGCATCACCTGATCCTACAATCATATTACTTGAAGTACCATCAGGACTATAATTCATCACTTTGAATGTTCTAAATTTAACTATTTTCTTATAATTCTTTCTGAGTCTTGAAGAATTATAAGGTAGTAAAATAACAGAATTCATTATCTTTTCATTATTGAAAATAATTAGCTGTAATTGACCTTTTTTGGGAATTTCAAACCCAGGAAACTTTCTTTTCTTACCAGTTATTGGCTTTTTAATTTCTTTGTTAATATAATATTCATTTAAATCAATTTCAGCAAAATATGGAGAGCTAGCAGATTCAGAATAAGAATCGCTGTTGTTTCCAGTAGAACCCATAAATTTAGCTTTGAATGGCATTCTTAACTGTCTAAATTTGGTACCAGTAGAAGCTGACATTTTCAAATTGAATGGAACTTGCTTTGAAGTTGTATTAGAATTTGATAATAGTTCAGAGTATATTATTGAAGATGAAGATCTTCTTCTTGCTGTATTAGCCATTGTTCCTAGTTTCCCTGAAGAACAGGCAGCACACTTAAAGCATTTTTTTGAAGATTCGTATGTTGAAGTAGCAAAATCGTTTTGATCATCTTCAGTGGAACTTGAGACCCTCAAAGTTTTTAGCATATCACTAAGTGTAGTTGATTGAGAAAGAGATGATCTTCTTCTTGTTTTAAGTAAAGGATTACTTGAATTGCTAGATATCACATAGTCATTAGAGTTTGGACTTGAAGCCAAAGCATCCAACACTTGTCTTTTGTAACCTGAATAATCCATGGGTTTGAGTGATTGAAATAAATTATGGTTATGGTGAGCTCTTGAATGAATAAAGAAGGTTGTGTAACTTTACAAATCCTTAGGTAATTTTAGAGCAAATGGTAATATATTATGGTGAATCACAAGGAGTTCTGTATGGTGGCTGGAGAAAATAATCATTTCTGCGCCACACTGATAAGAACAGCCGATTTTGTTTTAAAAGAAGCGTTTCCTACCTAATCTTTGCAATGTTGTGTCTGTTCATTACCATTTAAATCTACCACCAACTAATTAAAATGGTTGAAAAAGATTCACGAACCATAGTATGTATATTTGAATTTGTATTTTTTTGTCTTGTGATAAATTTCAATTTTCACTAACTATTTTATTGTTATTTAACAGTTACTTTTAGTAATTGCAGGCACCATCATTACAGGATGTTGTAATTCTATTTTCACCAAATATCAAGATCTACAATGTATCAAGCATTGTGGGAAACCAAATGAAGAGAAATTTGAGCAACCAGTTTTACAAACTTTACAAATGTTTATTGGTGAAATGCTATGCTGGATACCAGTTTTATTTTCTCGTATTAATTATAGAAAGAAGAGATTAAATTTCATTACTTCTGCTTCAAATTCAGATGATACATTACCTTTATTAACTGATGTTAATGCTTATAATGTTGGTAATACTAAGAAGAAAGTTTCAACTTTTAAAGATTCTTTGATATTGGCGATTCCTTCAACTTGTGATATGTTGGCCACTACTTTATTAAATGTTGGCCTCCTGTATACGCCTGTTTCAATTTACCAAATGACTAGAGGTTCAATAATTTTATTTGTTGGATTATTTTCTGTGGTATTTTTAAAAAGAAGAATATCAAGAATTGAATGGACTAGTCTATTTATTGTTGTATTTGGTGTTTTTGTTGTTGGGTTAAGTGGCTCAACTGGTGCTCAAGATTCATCGCAATCTGATCAGTTTACTTCTTCTGAAGTTATTTTAGGAATGTCTTTGATTTTTACTGGTATTATGTTTAGTGCTACACAATTTGTTGTTGAGGAACATATTTTAAGTAAATTAGAAGTTCAGCCAATGAATTTAGTTGGATATGAAGGTCTGTATGGTGCCATTGTTGTCATGATATTTATGATTCTCGCATATATTGTCGTTGGTTCTAAAAAGGCTGGATATGAAGGTCCCTTTGATATGATTTATTCATTTAAAGTGATGTTCAATAATAATATTATTTTACTAACTTCATTGTTAATCATGCTATCGATTTCATCATTTAATTTCTTTGGTATTTCATTAACTGCAAGTTTATCAGCAACAGCAAGATCAACAATTGATACATCAAGAACACTTTTGGTTTGGCTTGTTTCATTATGCATTGGATGGGAATCCTTTAAATTTTTACAATTGGTGGGATTTGGGTTTTTAGTTTTTGGTACTCTAGTCTTTAATGGTGTTATCATGTTGAATGATGAAAAATGGGTTCCAGCTTGGTTCCATGCAGACCAACGCAAACGTGAGGAATTATTGGTTAATAGCATTGATGAAGAGATTGAAAGATTTTAAATTGTAATTTCAAAAACAGTGATAAAAGTTGTAGGATAGATAATTATATATATCCAATTCAAAATATAAATATAAATATAAATTGCGCCGCGCTCCTGCCAATTCGCCTTCAACTGGCTTTTTGGATTCTGTACACCTATCATTTGAAGATAAATGGTATTGTAATCTCTCAATTAACAGTTTAACATTACCTTTAAATAATTACAACATATATTTAACTACAAAATGGATTCAACACAAAGTGAAAGGTTATTCCGTTTCCCGATTTTAAAGTTCCCAAACTCTCAAGCTTTTAAAACAATTTGTATATATTTATCAGGAGCATTATATTCAATTGGATTTTGGTTAATGGTTGATGCATCAATATATTCTAAAACTGTAAATGCTTCAGTTGTTCATGTTACATTCATTGATTGGATTCCATTTTTATGTTCAACTTTAGGTATGATTATAATTAATTCAATTGATAAATCACAATTAATAAATTCAGGTGATTCATTTGGTGGATCAATTATTTGGCAAGCTAGATTAGTTTTATTTGTCGGATTTTCATTATTAGCTATTGGTATTTCTGGATCTTTCTTAGTGTTAATTCTAAAATTTTTAATCAAAGGTTTTAATAGTATGCCTACTTTAGGAATGGGATTAGAAAATGTTGTTGCTAATGTTTGTTCAATGTTGAGTTGTATTGTTTTATGGATAGTTCAAAATGTCGAAGATGACTATAATTACTCTTTATCTTTATAAGGATGTTGTTAAATTTAACTTCGTCAATTATTTCAAGTGAAAAATAGTTAATAATTGATTGTAATTAAGATAATATTAAGGTCATCTGTGATGCTCTAATTAGAAAAAATCCCAGCATAAAACATAAAATTAACGGAACTGCACTTTCCAACATTATTTTTATTTAAAATCAATTGAAAATTTTTTCTTACCCTATTCATGAATCGTAAAAGACCAGTAGTAAATAAGTATCTGATCTTCCCTTTTTTTTTTTTGTTTTTTTTTTGTTTTTTTTGTTTTGATTGTTTTATACGATATGTAATTTTAGTGATTCGTTATCTTTTATGAATACAGAAAATTCAGTAGTTAGATAATAAAGATATTAGTTAATTGTTCAGAAGTAAAGAGAAGATGAATATTAAGAAGTAAAAAATATAGATAGTAAGGTAAGTGAATTTTAAAATGTATGACATTCAAAAACAAAAACAAAAAAATAAAGGAGAAATATATTTCCAATCTAAGTAAAAAAATATAATTAAAGAAAAGGTAAGAATAAAAAATAATATAAAAATAATATAAAAATAATATAAAAATAATATAAAAATAATATAAAAATAAAATTAAATACTACTTAAATACTAATTGAAGAAAGAAAAAGAAAGATCGCATAAATATCATTAAATCAATTAAGATGACAAAAATAAAAATAAAAAAAAGAAAAGCTAAAAAGATTCACTCGTAATCAATAAAAATAAAAAAAATTAATAATAAAAAAGGGTCCAAGAATAAAATATTAAGGTGTGTAAATTAAAGACAAAAAAACATTAAAAAAAACCTATAGCAAGTTCATCAGTTAATAGTAATGGTAGTAGAAAATTAGGAAAATGACAAACATTAACTTCAACAATTATTAATTATCAATTTGTCATTATTCATCTGTTTCGTTTCTAAAAATTGGTTAAATCATTCAGCAAATGGTAATACTCTATTAGTTTCATCTCCTAAAAGACTCAGTTCATAAGCATTAAAGTTGTATAAAATATTTTGAACATTAACAGTTTGATTTGTAGTTCTTGAAACAACTTGAACATTAGGAGATCTCAGAACTTGAAACCACTCATGAGCCATGATTTGTCTTGGTTTTAATCTATCAGTTGGTCTGTATACGAGTATTTTCATTAATAAATCCAAACTTGTTGCAGATGCTTTGCCAAATGTTTTATTGAATCTATAAGATAAGGTTGAAGTGAAAAGTTTATGAGAATAAGTAGGACCATTATAACCTGGATTTGATTCATATATAAATTGTTTATCTGGAGCACCTAATAATTTTGAAATTTCTCTTAATTGCAACATTGGATCTTGACCTTGGAAAACCGGTTGACCCATAAACATTTCACCTATAACACAACCTAACCCCCAAATATCGATTTGAGTTGTATATAATTGACAACCAATTATAAGTTCAGGAGCTCTATAATATCTTGAACAAATGTAAGAAACAGAAGGTTGATTATATTCTAAAACTTTGGCAGAACCAAAATCACAAATTTTCAAAACCAAAGTATCAGGATTAATTAGAATATTAGAAGGTTTTATGTCTCTATGACATATTCCAAAACTATGTAAATAGTTCATACCTCTAGCTATTTGAAAAGAATAAACTTGAATGTGAGATTCAGGTAAAATATTTCTTGAAGGATGATGATACCTTTTAATTTCACTTTGTAAAGTACAAGGTAAAGATTCCATAACTAAATGTTGATAAATTTTATGATCTTTCTTATCAGGATAATTAAAAAAGAATCTTAAAGCAACAACATTAGGATGAGAGGTTTTTCTTAAAATTTCCAATTCTCTACTTTTATATTCAGTTTGAGCTGGAACTTTTTTAATTGCAAATGGACCTAACCATTTTTCATCAATTGAGGTAGTTTGAGTTGCATTTCTTAAATGAGCTAAAGAAACAATACCAAAGGCACCTTCGCCGATTTTAGCAGTTTCTCTAATAATCATTGGTTTAGTAACATTAGACTTGTTATTGGTAACCTCCTCCACTAAAAATTCAATAGCCATTGTATTAAGTATTTTATTTTGATTTTAGGGAAATCTATAATTGTAATTGTAATTGTAACTGTAATCGTAATTGTGTAAATACTTTAGAGAAAAAGATTTAAAAAGGGCGGGAAATGTCGATTAAAAGGGCACTCGAGAGGGCAACTAAATATTAGGACTACCAGCTTGGATCAATTCAATTCCAAAGGGGGATGTTTAAAAAAAACAGAATTGAAATCTATAATATTGATAACTTTGTGGGAAAGTGGAGAGCAAGTTGGAATAAGTGGTTGAGATGAAGATAGAGGACAACAAAATCAAAATCAAAATCAAAATCAAAATCGAGTTATGTGTATTGTAAATTGTTATCGACTAAAGAATAATCAACGAGTGGACAGTAAATAAAACTTGTGAAACTTAACAGGGAAATTTGGATGTTCGACAAAGAGAAAAATATTACCTGTTGGTTTGACTAATGATAAGAACAGCTGGCAGATATAAATAGCAATAACAATTAGAATTGAATACTTTAATTATTTATACATATATATAAATATATACATATATATATATATATACATATATATATATATATAATTTGACACATTGTCTTTACACTTGCGAATGGCGTATAATATTTCCACCTATCCAGCCCTTTCACTAACCGGGTCACTCTCATGCTTACTTTAAGTATTTTTTGAGCGCTTTGTTGGCTTTTTGTGGATAGTAGTTTTTAGTTTTTAGTTTGTTTTAGTTTTAGTTTTAGTTTTAGTTTTAGTTTTGTTTTTAGTTGTATTAAAGTATTTTGATATTGTCGACTTGTTCTTTATAACCTATTGTTAAGTAAAAGTGAAATAATACGCCTCAATTTATTGTTTAGTAAAAATAGAAATTTGGATTGGTCTTCTTTGGTGCACGGGTGTATAGAAATTCCAAAATCTCAAAAAATTAATTTGGTGAGATGAATTTGGTGAATTTGATTATTTTGATCAATTAACCCTTATTATATACTAATTTATGGATATCTACAGACCATCTACACAATGTTTAAAAATATAATACGTTTTCCACTAGGTCCGAAAAAACTTGGTATAAGATGTATGTATTGATCATTTACAGAAATTCAACTGTGAATCACAATCACAATCACAATCACAATCTCAATCTCAATTTCCACAATATACTAACTAATTTTATCAATTAATAGCATTCACTACAAATAAACCAATACTCAATGCTCCAAAAACTATTGGTTCAACTTTAAATGAATATAAAACTTCTCTGGATAAAAGAGCATCAACTCCTTTGAAGAAAATAGCAAAGATGAAAACACTTAAATATGTGCTTCATTGTAGATTTAAGAAAAATAATACTTTAATGACATTAACAAAAGTTGAAATGGATGAAAATTTTGAACATAATAATCCAGAATTATCATATAATGATAAGGTTTTATATTATTTAACATTACCACAAAAAGTTATTTTTACTCAATCTACTGGTTATGTCGGATTTAAAAAAGCACAAAGAGGTGAGTATGAAGGTACATTTCAATTGACTTCACATTTTTTTAAGATTATTAAAGAAAAAAATCTATTAAATCCAAGTTCAAATTTAGAAGTCGTTGTTAGAGAATTTGGAAAAGGTAGAAAAGCTTTCTTTGATGCATTAAAAGGTAAAGAAGGTAATGGTATCAGAGATAATATTACCAAGATGTCTGATTTATCACCAATTAAATTCGGTGGTGTTAGATCTCCTAGACAAAGAAGAATTTAATTTTATTTTCTATTGTTTTTGATCAGCAACAAACTGTACTGTACATATATATATATATTTCATAAGATTCTTGAATATCAACTTCATTTGGCATTATTTTAAGGAAGTTATCAAAAGTTAGTAAAGTTAGACAAAGTGAACACCACTTAAAACCGTTTCCCTCGTGTAACTCACGTGCTTACATAAAGGGTTTGGTAGACCTCACACGCACTCTCAATACTTTCCTGGTGCACAGATGGAAACCTTGTATGCCCCCGCGGCTCTCGCCCTGGCTCAGCTTACGCTAGCTGGTACTGTGACTGGGAAAATTTTCAGTACAACTTTGAAAAACTGAATTTAATGGATTTACCTATACGCTTAACTTTAAAGGACAAAGTCTGATAATATCAACCTTCATATAATATAAACAAAGATGGCTCCAAGTATGTGAGATACACTATCAACAGTGGAAAAGAGAATAGATAAAGATAGATAATTGAAGATTTTAATGTTCAAATTCATTTATTCATTACATGAGAGAAATTGATATATACATATCTAGAAAAAATAGTTTGCAATTACAAATATACAGCAGTAAAATACAAGTTAGATTTAAAATATAATATTCATGAAGTATCAGAAATAAATATAAAGTTTCTCATAATTATAAAAAAAGACATAATTTCAAAAGAATAATATTTTTCAAAAAACCGCTAGAGTATCAAATTGAATAATATGGAAACTGCTTTTTAATCCTAGATACGTCTAGTTTAAACATATTTTATGGACACTGGAATAAATCAACATGAATTTTTAAAAAAGGTTTTTTTTTAAGAGATTTCTGACTGTTTGTAATACTTCAAGCAATTAATTATGTTGATGATATCTCTATTTATTCAAACATTTTAATAATAATTAAGATTTCTCACAAATTTTCATTAGTAAATTATTCAACAGCCAAAGTCACTCAATAAGAGCACAAATATTTTCACTTTTATCTAATATAATTCTGTTTTTCTTTTTCTTTCTTCGTCATATTACAACACCCTGAAAGTTTGAATATACTAACATTACTCTTTTATTTACTTATAGACACCAAGGCTCAATCCGCTAAGAAGGCTGCTTTAAAAGGTACCAACGGTTCTAAGACCACTAAGGTCAGAACTTCTGCCACATTCAGATTACCAAAGACTTTAAAATTATCCAGATCACCAAAATACACTAAATCCGTTCCACACTATGCTAGATTAGATTCTTACAAGATCATCCAATCGCCAATCACTTCTGAAACCGCTATGAAGAAAGTTGAAGATGGTAACACTTTAGTTTTCCAAGTTGACTTAAAGGCTAACAAATTTCAAATCAAACAAGCTGTTAAAGAATTATATGAAGTTGAAATCTTAAAGGTTAACACTTTGGTTAGACCAAATGGTACCAAGAAGGCTTACGTTAGATTAACTGCCGATTACGATGCTTTGGATATCGCTAACAAGATTGGTTACATCTAATGGATGTGTTTTTCTGGTTATATCTTTTAATTTTGTTTATTTGTTATATAATATAGAATAAATGTTTTGTTACGTTGTTGTATCTTCTCTATCAATATTAGCAAACTTTTTTCTGAACATTAAAAAGAATTTATTGAATAGGTAAAATATTTTTTGTTTTTGTTTTTGTTTTTTACAAAAGCAAAATTTTGCAAATAATCATGTTCATGCGAATAATAAATTAAAACTAGAATTAAATTCAATACAAAACAAACAGAAAAGCAAAAAAACTAAAAACCATAAGTAAGAAGGGAGAAAAAACCATTGATCATCAAAATAAAATAAAATAAAATAAATTAGGAAATTAAATACGTAGTAAAATCTAAACACAAAACAACTTTTAAACAATATATTTCTGTAATCATTCTAAAAAGAGCCATTAAGGAAAGAGGAGGTAAAAAGGTTAATTACCTTTAATGAAAGAGGTACCTTTATTAATGTTACCAACTAATGTATCACAACAAACAGTTAAAAGTTCTCTTTCTTTTTCGTTAGATTTATTCAACACATCAAAATCAATTGATTCAACACCATTCTTACCCAAGACAACAGGCATAGCAAAATATTCAACCAAATCACCAGTTAAATTCTTAACAAATTCTTTAGTTTCTTTAGCGCCTTGAATTGAATCATCCAAGTAAATATATGAGGATTCAACAATAGAAGTTTCACCACTGTTAGCAGCTCTTAATAAAGCATCTAAAAATCTATAACCAGCATAAGCCATTGATAAAGTAGCAGAACCGGCACCTTGTTTGGCTTGAACAACTTCATCACCACCATATTGAACTCTATGAATCAAACCACTTTCTTGTTCTCCACTCAAAGTTTTATAAGCATTAGGAGCACAAACAGAATATAATGGAACAATGGTTTCACCTGAATGACCACCAACAACTTTAACATCAAATTTTGAAGCATCAGAATCAACAATTTGAGAAAGAAAAGTATTAGCTCTAACAGAATCTAATGAAGTAACACCAAATAATCTTCTTGGATTAAAAGTACCATTTTTCTTGAAAATCTCAGTGAAGATAGGAACAGTAGAATTAACAGGATTAGAAATAACTAAAACAAAAGCAGTAGGACAGTTTTCGGCAATACCTTGAGCTAAATCAGAACAGATTCCACCATTAATTTTAAACAAATCATCTCTAGTCATACCTGGCTTTCTTGGAACGCCTGCAGGGATAATAACAAATTGAGCCCCCCTTAAAGCTTGAGATAAACCAGTACCATCATTATCTGATTTTAAATGATGAGTTATCTTTGCATCAGTGTTAATATGAGAAATATCAGCGGCAACACCTGGAACATTAACAACATCAAATAAAGATAATTGAGAAACTTGAGAGTTTAGTTTCAGTAATAAAGAAAGTGGTTGACCAATACCACCGGCGGCACCTAAGACAGCAACTTTAACCATGATTGTAGTTAGAAGTAATTAATAAAGATTAAAGATTAGATTATAAAAAAAACAAAAGTTTTATAAACAATTTTTTAGATTACTAATTTCCATGTATTACAAAAAAAATCAGGACATGAGAAAACGTTCAGTATTTATATAAGACTTATAGATAAAGAAGTAAAACAAAAAAAATAATCAAAGATGAGCATGACCCCCAGCCGCACCACTCTGCGCTCCGGCCCCCTACCTACCCCAACTCCGGCTGCTCCGTCGTAGGCGTTTTGCCAGGCTACTAGGCTACCAGGCTACCAGGCTAACAGAAAAGACTCCAAGATACCACACCCATGTTAATCACCACCCCACCCCCCACGTTCGTACCCGTTAAGGACCAACGAAACCCATTCTCAAGTCAGCTGACAAAAAAAGCAAAAAGACACAAAGAGACTACAATCATTTCCATAACGGCATCCGAAACCCAAACCCAAACCTAAACCTTCCCCGAGTGGTTTAATCTCCTATTTCTTTATTTATATTTTAATAAAATCGATATTACTCTTTCGTGTGATCTAGCGCGTGACATGGCAGAAAAGTTTTCAGCCGGCAAAACACAAAACACAAGAGGCATGGGCCACCAGGTCTGCTCAGCCACTGTCCCTCACACACCCCAGCCACAGACAGCCAAAGGCATAATCGACCCGACCCGACCCCACACCCCGCAACACTGGACAAAATGGCTTCATTTTCAGGGCTGCCTTATGACTCCCCTGTGGCCGGCCACCTGAATCTTGCCAAGTGGAGGTAGTAAAGGACAATATCTCTCGTATTTATATTATAAACTCCACTTTATACTATTGGTAAAAAATAAGTTTTCCTTATACCCATTTTGATTTGATCCCTTTTTTTTTTATCCCCTCTCAATGATTATCAATCAATTGAAAGTAATAATAGTAATTTTCAAGGTAGTTTAACCAAAACTTATTAAGAAAAATAGATTCATTCTTACAACTAATTAGAGCTATCTGTCTATATATTCAAATTTAATTGATTACTAGATAATTGATTAGTAATTAAATTCTAGATTAATCTAGAATAACTATAAGTTTTACCAGTAATTAATTGAATTGTGAGTTGACTCTGTAAATATAAACCAAGGCTGTGCAAACAACAGATCAATGTATTTCTCCCTCTTTCATGTTAACATAATCACTACTTACTCAATCATAGCATATATGCTTCCAGATTATTCTTGAATAAGTTACTAGAAACACCAATGACGTAATTACTGTCTCGTATTTATTTGATCACGTTAGTTTACTATGTATCAGCCATATATTCTCTAGAAATTACCATCAAAATCCAGAAAGTTCCACCTCAATCACCAGAGATGTCTGGATATAGAAACTACTCATTACAGCCATACAAGACAAATCAATCACACAATACTGATGAGGTATATTTTAATGAGCTTATGGGTATATAAACACCTCTTGATTCCAACTTTTAGTAACCTTCAAGCTTAGTTTTAATTCACATTCACTATCAATCTTTACACAAGCAAAATAAACACAGTACAAATCAATTAATTACAAATCAAAAAAGCATGTCATTATCAAGATACTCAGGCAATAACGATCCATTTTACAACTTTTTTGGTAACATTCATAAAGAAGTTGAAGACATGAATAATTTATTCAATGATCCTTTCTTCCAATCAAGTTGGTTAATTAATCAAAATCAAAGACAAAAACAAGATAGTTCTAAAAAAGATAGTAAAGAAGTTACAAAACCTTTTGAAACTACAAATGACAGAACCATATTTTCTCCATTTGGTTCATTCTTCAATAATAATTCATTAATTACCCCTCCTGTTGATATTCATGAGAATGAAAAAAGTTATGATTTACAAATTTCAATTCCTGGTGCTCCAAAAGATAAAATTACAATTGATTTTAATAAGGATACAAATGAATTAAGTGTTTCTGGTGAAATTCCAGAAGTTGTGAATGAAAAGAAAGAAGGTGATAAAGTTGTTTACTCTGAAAGATCATTTGGTAATTTTTCGAGAAGTTTAAGATTACCTGATAATATTAATGGTGAGGAAATTCAAGCTAGTTTTGAAAATGGTGTTTTACATTTATCTGTTCCTAAAGTTGTTGCGACTATTAAAGAAAAAGATAATTTACATAGAATTCAAATTACTGATGGTTCTTCTAAATCTAAGGAAGTTAAATCCAAAACAGATGCTTAATTAAATTTTATTAGTTTTTTAACAGGTTTTAAACATACTCTATTCAATGTTCTTTTAGTTATCGTTTTAGTTCTTATGGATTTTGATAAATACATACATATTTACATATTTACATAGTTGCATATATATACATCTATATATATTTTTAAATAATTAATTTCAAGTTCTTTTAAATATCAATCAACAAGCTACTAATTTTAATAATTAGCGTTAATCTAATAGTAATTATATACTTTTTCGACTAGCTGCCTTATCAGCGGGCATTTAATACGATGACTCAAATGACGGCCGCTTTTTCTCCGAAATACATCATTCTGCATTTTGTATTACCTTTGTATAATATAGTATATTACTACGAAATCACCCTCAGATCTATCTTACATAGTGTTACGGTAAAGCAACTAAACTACATTTAATGAATGGAGAAATAGTATATAAAGAACCATAATATTAAAATTATAGGAATAAATAAATGACAAAATGTTTTGGAAATGAATAGAAAAATAAAAACAACAATCCTCTAAACAAATGATTGAAGCAAAGCAAAACTCAAAAAGAGCAAGAATAAGAATAAGAAAGGCCGTGAGAAAATATAGTGATATTTATAGTAAATATGAGAAAATTATGTTATTAAAAGCAAAAAAAAAAAAGAATAGAATGCAATTTTTAGGTGATAAAATGGAATACGTCTTTTTTCACAATCAAATTACTTGGATCTGAGTAATAATATGATTGAAGGATAAAACGAGATGTGCAAAATGATATATCTATCCAATAAATGGGTGGATGGCTCAAAGTCTGATAAATAGGCTAATCTGCTCTCTGCTCTAAAATTAATTTACCCATTGGAACATCAGAAACCCCTTTACCAAAAGCATAAATTGAATTACCTCTTAAAATAGTTTCAATAACTCTACCTTGAATTTTCTTACCATTAAAAGCAGTTAGTTTGTTTTTAAAAAAAGTTCTTGCATTCTCAATCTCATAGATTACCGAATCATCAAAAATAATAATATCAGCATCATAACCAGTTTGTAATTTACCTTTTACATGAGATAACCCAACTTGCTTGGCAGTGTTTTCAGAACACCATTTAGTTATATCCAATAATGAAATATTAAATCTTGTGGTACCCTCAGTAAAGATTAGAGGTAAACCTAAACCAACAGATGTGATTCCACCCCAAGCTTGAAAGAAATCTCCTTTGTCAAAACCTTTTAATTCAGGAACACATGGAGAGTGATCAGAAACAACAGAAGTAATAACGCCATCTTGTAATGCTTTCCACAATTGAAGTCTATTTTCTTGAGTTCTAATTGGCGGACAACATTTAAATTGAGTTGCTCCATCTGGGATATCTTCAGAATTAATTGTTAAATAATGGAAACAAGTTTCAGCAGATATTGGCAAGTTCAAGTTGAACTTAGCATTTGAAACTAAAGGAACCGCATCTTTCGAAGCTAGATGAACTATATGAATAGGAGTAGTTGGTTGTTTTTTGGAACATTCAATTATATTTCTGATAGCTGTAAATTCAAAAGAATCTGGTCTTGATGCCAAGAAAGAAGAATATGCTCTAGGGTTAACTGATTCTAATTCTGAGTTTTCAGCAATAGCTTTGTCTAAAGGAGTAATATCATCAATTGATGTATCATCATCACTCAATTCACCATCAAGTGAAAATCTACCAACACAAGCAGTTAATTCTGGAGATTTAGCTAATTTAGCTATTTTACCAAATTTTGGTTCAACAGCTTGTAAAACAGGAGATCTAGCTAATTTTTCAGCTTGAGAATCTGTAATTCCCTCATAATGTTGATGTTCATCCTTAACTTTATTTGAGTGAATACCTCCGCAACAAGAAATACCATTATCAGTTTGGTCATCCATCTCTGCATGGAACATTAACATTGTTTTAAATCCTTTGACTTTTTGTAAAGCTTTATCAATATAATTTGGATCAATCATGGGAAATTCATCAACACCAGAATCCATCATGAAACCTTTAAAACCTCTAACACCAGATTGAATTAAAGGAACTAGATCATCCAAGTTGGTTGGAACTAATCCACCCCAAAATCCAGTATCAACCCAAGTTTGACCTTTTGCTGCTTGTAATTTTAAATTAAAATTTTCAATGGTTGTAGTTGGAGGGATAGCATTTAATGGCATATCAATAACAGTGGTAACACCACCAGAAGCAGCCGATTGAGTACCTGTTGCAAAACCTTCCCATTCAGTTCTACCAGGTTCATTCAAATGGACATGAGAATCAACTAAACCTGGCATAATAACATATGGAGAAAAATTTCTATATGAAACAACATTGTATTTTATTAAAATTGGATCATCTTTTGCCAATATTTGGTTTCGAAACACAGTTAGGATTTTACCTGAGTTCAAAGAGAATATGATAGTAGCCGGAATTATTTGACCATCAACGATGACCTTCTCAGAAGAGATTGCTCTAGACATTTATTGAAGTGAAGTGAAAGATAAGAGAAAATATCGAAAAGATACGATGAGTAGTAACTAGTAAGAAATAATTAGTAGAGTTAACTGTTAATAGCTTAAAAACAAAGTTGAATCAAATGAATGTATAACAGAATTATTTCTACACGATTACTTACAGAGTTAAACAAACAGTTATCCATTTTGGAAAGAGGAAATAGGATGGAAGTTGGCCAATAGATTGGGAAATCAGCCGCACGATACGACTTTCGGCCTCCTCCGGCACCAAATCCGCGGAAATTCCGAATCGGGACAATCACCGCTCGGGCCGGTTTCTTTCTTTGTGTGGCGTTCTTTCCTTTCAACGGTTGGTTATTTGCTTATAGTTATTTGGATTATTGGCTACCAATTTATCAAATGGACTAAATATTGGCTTTTAATGAGTATTTTTCTTTAATATATATCGATCGTTATTTTTGTTTTTTGTTGAGGGTGGATATTTCAATCTCTCTTATCTTCGTTTCTTCTTTTGGTAGTCAACTGGGGGTGCATAATGCTCTTTCTTTTTTCCTTTTTTTTTTTTGTGTTTACATCAACATCTGAAGGTTGACCTCAAAAAAGAAGTATCCTTTATAATAATATTGGACATTTACTATTTATACCTAAACTATTGCACAATTCAAAAAGTAAAAAAAAATAAGAAATAAAATACGTATACAGAGAAACACACGCACACACACACACACATATAAGGAAAAGAAATAAAGAAAACAAAAGAAACTAAACAGTAACAACAATGTAATTATAGTTTTAACATCTCTTGTAAAACTTTATCATTTGCAAACTCATTCTTAAATTCGCCTTCAACCAATTTTTTCAATTCATCTACAGCTTCTTCACTATCTAATTTATCCAACCCCCCTTTATCTTTAACCGCTTGTTTCCATTTCTTTAATATCGTAATAAATAATTCTTTACTTTTCAAAACTTCTTCATTTGAAAACTTAATTCTTTTATTTTTTTCTTCATCATCTATTGAGCTATCATCTAACTCTAACGCTTTTCTTTTACTCATTTCTATAATCTTTTTAGGAAATTTAACTAATTCAGCAACGTGGATACCAAATGATTGATCAGAGATACCAGGTTCAACTTTATATAGTAAAGTGATATTATCGTCGGTGCCTTTTTCTTTTTGGCTAGGTTCAACATGTGCTACAACATGATAATTCTTGACTGTTTCAATTTTTTCAGATAATGAAGTCAATTCATGAAAATGAGTTGCAAATAAAGTAAACGCTTTGATTTTACTAGCAATAAATTCAGAAATAGACCAAGCTAATCCAAAACCATCATAAGTTGATGTACCTCTACCTAACTCATCAACGATAATTAATGAATTCTCACTTGCTGTTTTCAAAATTGATGACATTTCCAACATTTCTGACATAAAGGTGGAAACTCCCTTTAATTGAGAATCGCTAGCTCCAACTCTTGCTAAAATCGAATCAAATATACAAATTTCACTCTCTTCATCTTCACTAACTGGAATAAAACATCCAATTTGATTCATCAATGCAACAACACCAACGGTTCTAATATATGTAGATTTACCTCCCATGTTTGGTCCTGTAATAATCAAAAATTCAGAGTCTTTTTTTGACATTTTAATGTCATTTGAAATAAATGTTAAGTTGTCTTGTTGCTCCAAACATGGATGTCTGGCTTCAATTAACTTCAAGTTTCTAACTGGAGAATTCAATCCATATAATTTTTTTGGTCTAACATACTGAATTGGTGCAAAACTTGAAGCATGAGCAAATGAAACAAGAACATCAAGCTGTGATAACACAATTGATAATTTTGTGAAAACTGGAGAATATGTAGATGCAGTATCAACAATTTCTTTAACAATATCTTTTTGAAATCTTTCATAATCTTCTCTTAATTTTTTAGCATCATCACTCACTTGGTTTAGTTCACTAGTTGTGAAAAAGACACCAGCTTTAACTGTTGATAATTCCCTATATTTTTTGTTGCCTCGTAGGCATGATGCATCACCTCTGGTCAGTCTGAAACATTGACCATGAACATGATGATCTTCTAACTTTAATTTTTTCAATTCAACATTCAAATCATCAGCTGTATCTGAATGAAGTTGCTTTATTTTATAGTCCAATTTACTTAATTTGCCGCTGATTTCCATCAAATTTTCATCATATTCTGGATTGATAGCAATCATATTATTTGAAGCAGAAGTAGCTTGATCTAAAGAATTCAAATCAACGGTTTGTTCAATCATGGACTGATAATTAGCTAAGGCTGTAGAATGTTCAGAGATCGGTTCAATCCATTGCTTTTGAATTAGGGATTTGGTAAATTCAACTTCATCAGCATTATCTTGATCACTCATTTCTTCTATGGCATCATTAAGGAAACCTAAGGCGTCTGGTAATTTCACACATAATTGATAAAGTCTAATCACATCATCTAATTTACTAGATGTTCCCCTTTTTAATTGTAATTTTCTAAGTAATTTAACGATATCAGGAACTTCTTTCAAAAACTCATTTTGTAAATTAACTCTCAAATTGATGTCATCAATCAATAATTTCACTATCAAGTGACGCTTATTAATCTCATCTATATCGACTAGAGGTTGTTTCAACCATTGTGATAATAACCTTGATCCACCACTAGTCTTACAATGATTTAACAATCCAAAAACGGAGGAGTTTTTGTTCATCGAATTTGAGTAATTTGGAGGTGGGAATAAGTTTAGAGCCTTAATAGCAGCAAAGTCTAATCTCATATATTGTTTTAAATTATAACGACCAATTGAAAACTGTCCTCTGTTTGAATCATCAGCTAATAAAGATAAATAAGATACTAAAGAATTAACACAGCCTAAAGCAATTTTCATTGATGATAGTTCATTTGTAGATAAAACTAACTCATTACCAGTCATACCAATTAAGTCTTGCTCAATGGCTTTATCAGAAAAGTCACTAGACTTTACATCACTAATAACAATATCACATCTATCTATCAAACTTTTAACTTTTTCAAAATCTGGATCTGGTGATCCAGCACTAGGAATTAAACACTCTTTGACGCCTAATTGAACCAAAACAGATTCCAAATGAGTGAAAAGTTCGTTATCCGAAAACTCACATAATCCGAAATACTTGTCATTTGGCTCATAAAAAGCTAACCCAATTTTTTTACCTTCGTTTGAAGAGTTGATTAGTTTCAAAGAAGCTATAACTGATCCATTATCACTGGCTGCTAATTCTTCACTCCCAGTTAACAAAAGTTCAATTTCAGTCAAATTTCCTGGGGATGCAAGTTTACAATCACTCCAGTTCTTATCATATATTTCCAATTTGTAACCTAATTCAAAAATAACAATTTTGATCAAATTTGTGAAAACAGCAGGAGATAAAGTTAGATATTGGATATAGCTATTTGATGATGTATGCTTATATTTAGATGTTTTAACAACTGATTGAGTTTTATATATTAAATCTGCAACAACTTCAGCATCTTGATCAAATAAAATAAAGTATTCTGTTTTATCAACTATTCTTAATGTTCTTTGAGGTTGGGTTGGTAAATTCAAGTATTTTTTATAAAATGATGATTGATCTCTATCATCTTGGAATTTCAAATCAGGTCTAATACTTGACATTTTATTTGTTAAACTTTCCTTTTGAGCTAATACCACTGGAATTTAAATAATAAGTTTCAATGGTTGTATATGGTAAAACGAACGTGTATTCGCATTTCTTTAAAGCGTGTTTTCTAATATTTCTTTAATATATCAAACGCGTCTCCTGAGAGTTATCTGGTGCACTGGTTTCTAAATAAGCTATAGTTATACACCACGTGACTGATATATGACAATTAGTTCACCTACTACCTTACTATTATTATATTTACTTCACTATCTTCTTTTACGCTTGCTATTAATAATGATAAGATATTACCGATTAAAAAAGATATATAAATACAAACATTTTATAGAATGAAAGAGAAGGATAAAAGCAAAAAAATACTGAATTGTACAAATGGAGTTTCGTAGTGAAAAGTTATTAAAGAATATATGTTTTAATTGCATATCGTAAATTTAAATTCTTGAATAATAACTTTAGTGAAATAACAGAAATTAATGAAACAATAATAATAATGAAACTCAAAACTTTTTTTTTTAGAAAACAGAATTGATTAGGCAACTAAGATTTGATCATCAGATTCGTCAAAAGAGGATTCAGAATCAGATTCATCACATTTGTACAAGAAAAATTGAAGGAAAATAATGAAATCCAATCCAAGCGTACCAAGAGATCCAGCCAACCAAGATGAATTAACCAATAAATATCTAGATCCGGTAGAAACACATAAAATTGAAACAACATATGTGATGTTACCTAAACAAGCAAACAAGAAAAACATAAATGAAATACCTTCACATGATTTTCTTTCATAATTTAATAATATCTGTGGCACCCTTGAACCTAAATACAAAGCAGCACAAAACCATCCAAAAAGCTGAGCAAGAGGGTTAAAAATTAAATCTTCATCTTTAGGTGGTTCTATTTCATTGTCTCTAGAATCACCAAAATACCATCCACCAACTCCAGCAAGCACAACCAACACAACCATAAATATATTGTAAAACACTTCTCTATTCTTTTCCTCTAAGTCTGAGGCATTATTACCATCAATATCGTTAAAACTGTGAGCCCCATCAACATCGTCGATACCACCATTATAACTATCATTTCTACCTTGGTTGTCATTACTGATAACAGTCTCAAGTAAAGGCTCAGTTTCAGTCAAAGGATTTACTGGCGATAAATGAATAGGATCAACATGTTCTTTTTTACCATGACCATATACTAGACATTGCCATAGTAAGACTAAATCAGCTAAAGTATAGTAGATAGCTAAAATGATCATGGTTGGTAAAACGCCTTGCATAATTGCACCTATAACATTAAAAAAATCACCCAATAACCATAAGACAACAAACAGTAAAGAAAGACCTTCTGCACTCTTTCTCATAAAGTTTTGATAGATTTGTGGTGCAAAAACAATAATCCAACATGCTAAAGAAATTGAACTGTTTTCATTTGTATTGTGATGGAAAGTAAGTTAGTAAAATATTCTATCTAAAAGCAAAATTATTTAAAATTCAGTTATATAGAAAAAAACCTTCAAGATAACCTAAACTCAGTCTTTAAGCTCCAAGATCTGAAAAAATATCTGTGGTCAAGTAGCTTTGACTTAGTCTCTTAAATATGGGGCAATTGGAGAACAAAAAAATCATCAAAAAACATACCCAGTAATACCACTAACCGCTTGAGCATCTATTATCAACGGGCTTGGAGGAGGTGCCATCTTAAAAAAAATCTTAAAATAAATATATCTGGAATATGTTGATAAGAGATTTGATAAGTGGAAGGAAATGAAAATAAATCTAATGAAAGTGATAAATTCAAGATCGAGTGACCAAGTGCTGCAAAAAAAATGTGGATAAAAGATGTGCGGCGGGTACAGACAAAAAAAAGAGAGTCGCGTCGATTTGGCCTATATTTTCTCTCTTTTAGAGTTATCTATGTCGTCTATTTTTTTATTTTAGCATAGAAAATATTCTTTAAAAAAACAATTTACAAGGTTAATCAGTTTTAAGATAGGAAATAATTTGAATTTGATATATAAAAACTTTAGATGTATGAAAAGTGCTAAAATTTAATTGAATATTCTTTTTTTTTTTTACTAGAGTTAGAAAATGAAAATTGAAAATTGATAAATGAACAAGCAAAACTGAAAATGAATAATGTAGAATATATATATGTTTCATTTAGTCAGTAGTATACCAATCAACTGGGTTAATTGTGATTTTTCCGTCACCACCAATAGCAGACCAAGAAGCAGTGCTTAACCAAATATCGTTTGGACCACAATCAGCGCAATAACTAACGATAGTACTTTTCACTAGTGAACCATCAATACAGTTCACAACAGTAGTTTTACCACATCCTGTAACATCAAAAACGCTTTTACTAACAACAGAATAAAATCCATCATCAGTGACATCTATGTCTTGACAAGAAATAGCTTCCTTGGTCACTTTCACCCCCATGGCTTCTCCTCTGTAGAGAGCAAAAGAAGTGGTAGCAAGAATTGAGAATAGAGCAGCGTAAGAAAGCATCATTTTTGAAATAAATCGGGAATATTTGGATGAAGACTTAAAGTTTTTTTATTTAAACAATAACTTTTTACAAAACATCTAGTATTCATACTGGGGAAAGCACGATATTTATGTAAGATTTTTTCTCTTTAAACAAGACTCCCTTACCCAGAGTACCACTCTTCAATCTCATCTATATTAGTTTTATGATGTCATCATAAGCATACCTTAATAATAGTAGACATTGATAATTTATATTAAACTTATTAATTCTAGACCAAGTCTTAATCTATATACTTGAATCTAACATTGAATGAGTTGAACTTAACTGATCACCGGGACTGGGCCTCAAATGTTTTAAAAAGGTTAAATAAACCAAATTTAGATACATTTGCTTTCTCAAAAGGATAAATTTCTGAAAAGATAAAAACATTAATTTATTAAACATTATACGTAACTATAGAGAATTTAATTTTTATTATGAAATAGACTGATTACCGATTGTAATAAATGAAATTTTTAAAACAATTCTAACACAAAGCTCTTTGAATATAACATATAGAAAACAACATCTAGCTAAAATCAAAACATCTAACCTAAATTTATATAAATTCCATTTCAACAAGCTCCATACGCTTGGGTAAAATATTTCAGTTGAGGTAGGAAACTATCTAAAAGATACCCAACTCTTTCCTAAACGCATCAGAATTTGGTTCTCTGCCCAAGAGATCAATAAATAACCCCATTTCGTCCTCATTGGCACCTTTACCTAATATATTATCCCTAAAATCCTTTCAGTCAAAAGAATCAAACAAGTTATTTTTAAACTTTGAATAGAAAATGCCACCTGCATAAACCTCAGCCCAATAATATCCATAACAACCAACTGCTTAATCTCCTGCCAAACGTCCAAACTCAGTGTAGCTTTTAGACGTAGTTTCCCCGAGTCAATAAAATAGGAAAGTTTGGAATTCCACAATGAATCAATATCTAATTGGTCAGGGTTAGAAGTGTCATAAATAGTCATGTCAAATTCGAAAAAACGTAATTGATTCAAATGGTAACGTACCCTATTATACTTTTAGGATTAGAGGAATTGTTGAAGTAGAGATTAAGGGAGTTTAACCTTGGTTTTGTAATGGTATGATATCATTTCTAAAGTATCTCCAGTCCAGCACAAATATTCCGTTAACTGAGAAGGCATTTCATCATAATCAGTAGGACTAGCTGTACCATGAAATCTTGAATATTTGGTATCAGCTAACATATCATGCATTGCATGACCTAATTAATAAAAGAAAATAATTAAAAATAAATGGCTTAATAATGATGGTTTATTTTTCGTCTCTTTGGGAAAACCGCAAAGTATGGCCGCTGAAGGGTAAGCTCTAACTCCAGTTTCAAGATCATATGACCTGGAGATGAAGTGAAATTCGATGGAGTGTTATACTTTCTCTCTCTTTTATACAAGTCAAAAAATAAAAACCCAACAAATTTAGGGGTTTCCTTATTATCTATTTTCCAAACCGAAAACTGTCTGACATCTCCATGCCAGGTGCAGTAAAGTTTATTATCTTTAGTGATTTCATGAAATTGAAGATTGTATAATCTATTATAGATAGTAATTTTGAAGTGGTTGAGCTTAACGGGAAGTATTCTGCAACTTTTTCTGTATTAACTTTCAATTTCCTATACTTAAGTTTATTATCATAATATACACCATCCCAAGAATATATTTTAGCATCATTAATAGATTCACCTTTTGCTTTCAAATCCTCAGATTTTATATATTTCAAAAGTGAAGCTTTTTTTTTACACCTAACGGTAACAACTTTGTGGTTGAACCTTTCAAAAAATTGTTCACGTTTTCAGGATTCTTTGCCATTTTTTCTTCTAAAACATATTATGAGAACTCTTCATACCCTAATGTTTTAGCAAGAAGAGATCTTGATTTCAGTAAGTCTCAAAACTTGAACATTTTCAGTAGCCCCCTGCAGAAACTTTAAAAACTGCTTTTCTGGTTTCTGGATCAATATCAAAACGTGTAATCTTTGCAGAAATCGGTCCTAGTTCTACTTTCAATTTTAATGTACCCTCATCATTCTTAACTTCTTCCAAAGTGGAAATGGTATCTTCTGGAACCCCATCCAGTTGATCTCTGGAAAGTGGCAAACAAGTATAACTTTCACAGATATTTATTCTGAACTTTGTACATAAAACAGATGTTTTATTTAGTAGTTCAGCAATTTTTTCTCTGACTTCTTTATATTTATTTGATCCTTTTCTTTCATATTCTAAATTAAGCTTCTCAATATAACGTTTGAATTCTGGATCCAAATCTGTATTATCTTTCGAATCTAGATAGACTTTATGAATAATCTCAAAAATATCTGATCTAGAAATAAACTTGGACATATGAGACTTTATATTGCTATGCAATTTATCAGCAGAATCTCTCATTTCTTTACTAGGCGAGGCATTAACGTAAACATCCAACTGATTCAAAAATGCAATCTTTTTGCTTTGAAAACTGGCTATCGGATTAATAACGTTTTCAAAAAAAAATGGCTTCTTTGAAAAGATTATTCCATCATAAATTGCAGTTGACTCCTCTATGACTTTTTCTGTAAAGGTTTCAGTTGATCAATTGTATGATCCCATTTCTATGGGGTTTGAGGTGGTTCTTGCATAAACATTATCTTAGTTTTAGTCTTAATCTTTATATTAATTTTGGTGCTAGGAAGATTATTTGAACAACAAACATAATCAGAATTAACTACTGTTTGAATAGTCCATGGTGCCGTTTAATTGGATGGGTCTATATATCAGGAAGATAACACTTCTTTCATTTCCGTATTGCGAAAGTTGAAGATAAAAGTGTGGCCGAATGATCTCTATAGTATTACACCACATTGAAAATTTCAGAATTTCCTAAAAAAGAGATCAGATAACGCGTTATCTATAGTTTTATTTTTAGATAAATATTGAATATACTGTTTTTGTTCATTCATTTGGATTACTTCTAAATTATCCACCAGTAAATCACCAGTAAATCACTAGTGAATGTGGTTACATTACTTAGTCCATAATTATGATTTTGGCAATATAAACCAAATTGAATTTCCAGAAAGATTAGAAGAGATGAATGTATAAATAAATAAGAATTAACATAAGAAAAGGACAATAAGAATTCATGTGAAATTCAAAGGGAAATGAAAACAGATAAAAGAAGGACAGAATGAGAGATTTAGTAAGTAAAGAAAATGTATCAAGTAAAAAAAAAAGAGTCAAACATAGCAAAAACATAACAAAAAAACGCAAACATGCAGGAAGAAAATTTTAGAATAGGCGTTTGTAGTTTTAAACACCATACTTCATTCTTAATATTTCGCCATCAAATGAATCCAGTTCACTAATTAGAGAATTCCAATGAGCTTCACCTAATCCATTCTTAAACCCAGTTAATAGCAGATGGAATAAACTACCTAATCTCTCACCTGGATTTTCATAATAGGCGATACAATCAATAAAATGTTTCAAACCCAATTTACCTTGTATATCAGCTGGGTTCAAAACGGTTGGATTAGTGGTAATCACATTACACATACCTTCAAAAGCAGTTTCCTTTTCTTCATTTTCTTCTAAATATTTCATAAATGAACACCAAGTTGGCATGCTTTGAATGATATAAGGTCCCATATCTTGTGGATTATTGACACCCAGTCTACCTATCGTAATCGATGTATTCTCTAGAACTGTTCTATCCATATCAGTTGTACTCATTAATAATGGATTTAAAATATTCATAAAATTTGATAAATATTGTTTAAATTTATCATTCGGTAATCTAATCGCTATTTCACCTAACGCCCAAACAGAGTTATTACATGCAGCTGTGGATGAATATGTTCTGTTGTTGATTTCATTACCTATGCAAACCATAACTTGATGTAAGTGAGGTAAAACGATTGGTTCTAACAAATAAATGCATAAATCACCCAATAAAGCATAGGCACTTTGTCTAACATCATCATTTGTATCATCAAAACATAATAATAGTAAAGACATCAAAGAAGAAGTTGGACCATCAAGTTGTCTAATTAAATCACCTGAATGACTTTGTAAGCCTTGAACTAAGCCATCAATTAAATCAATTGAAGTAACAATAAAATCTTTTTCAGGAGCATCAAAATCTGCATCAGTACTGTATACATTTCCTAACTCGATACAATAAGTTAAAATTCTAATGGCTCTTTCATAGACTGGAATGGCATATGGAGCAAATGATTCACCTAAAGCGGCAGCAACAGACGACATACACTCTAATAATGGCCACAGATCTTTATCATCATCTTTCAATTGCTGCCATTTACCAATTAATGGAGGTAATAAGCTTTCAATATAGTTCTCTTTGTATTTCAATTGTTCGCCAACTTTTTCGGCAAATGTTTGAACGGTATCATACAAAATAATTAAATTTTTTCTTTGATATTTGACAAAATATAGTTGGAAATGGTTTAATAAAGGTTCAATAAATTGAGAAAGCAATTCTGGTTCAGCAGAATCAATGAAATCAGCCAATGAAGAACATGCGCTTTCTTGAACAACTTTTTTAGTATCTAAAGCACATCCCATAATTGATTGGAAAGTTGGTTCAAAATAACTTGCACATGAACCACCATTTAATGCTTCAGAACAAACCCATTGTGAATATCTACCTAAAGTCCAACAAGCAATTTGTCTAACCCTTGGCTGATCATCTTTCAGTCTTTCAACTAAGAAAGGAATTAAAGCTGGCAAACTGTTTGAAGCTTGTTCTAAGCAACCTTCAGCAATTGCACCCATAGCTAAAATGGAAGCTTCTCTGATCGGCCATTCTTGTGATGATATACGTTCCTGAATTATAGGCAAAGAAATCTCAGACACTTCCGCTGGATAACTTGTAGCAAGAACATCGATTGTTGCTGCGGAACATTTTCTCAAATTCCAATCAAACGAATCTTCACCATCTTCATCTTCATCTTCATCGTCATCACTATCTGTATCATCTTGTTTTGTGTTATTTGAATCTATCGTATTAGTGTTGTTGGTGGCGTTTGATGCAGAGTTTGATTTCAATTTGTGTGCATCTTTACCCTTGGCCATTTGAGGTTTTATATCTTCATCTTTATCGGCAACATCATCATTATCTTTCTCATCTTGACTTTCCATCATGAATACATCCATTTCACCATAAACCATTTTTTGTAACAATACAGGTAAAATTAATGGTAATTTGGGTATTATAACATCACTTGGTATTTCATTTGTTGCCAAACCTAACAAAAACTCACATGCTTCTAAAGAAACATTTTCGTCTTCATCTTGCATTGAATGAACACAATAATTAATAACACCATCAATATGTGGCATTAATTTATCCTTTCTTGCATCTAGAATATTTGCAAATGCAGTACAGACTTTAGTTCTAACGCCTGGTGATTCATCAGTGGCTAAATTAAACAATCTAGTCATATATTCATCCAAATGAATCAGTATAGATTGTGTTTTAATTAAAATAAATTGATTAATACAAGTGATGGCATATTCTCTGATTTTTGAGCTTGGTGACTCAGTTAATTCGATAAATCTAGGAACCATGAAATTTAACGGTCTTTCACCATTATATTCTCTATCCAAGATTTTCGAAGAATCTTCACAAATTTTAGCCAATGTAGACATGGCACCTTCCTGAGATTCTAAGGTACCTGCAACACCACTTGCTAGTTCCATTAAATTTGGTAAAACATTTGGCCATTGACTAACACCTAATATTGAAAAGAGAGTAGTGATGACATTCCCTGTAATATTTCTAACTAATTTATTTAAATCTAATAAACCTTGAGGTAGCTCACTTAACAAATGATTCTTTAATTCAAGTGATTTCAATCTCCATGATTTTATCAAATCATTTTTCATGATTATCCCTGCACTTGCTCTGACTTGTGGTTCTAATTGCTGCCCTTGTGTTAGAATATTCAATAAGTAATTATCAAAATCGGGCTCTTTCTTAGCTTGTTCTAAAGCTGAAGTAGCTTCCAAACGCACTTGAGAATTACTGGAAATTGTACCCGAAAGAATAAGCACTAATTGATCCAATGCTTGTGGATTTGGTGTCCATGAAGTCATTTTCTTTTTTGTGTTTTTTGTGTTTTTTCTGGTTAATGCTGTGCTTTTTTTTGGAATTTTTATAGATCTATATATTTGTGAACTGGGTAAATCAAAAAAGAATTATATTCTAGTATTAGCTCTAAAATATTCCCTAATTTGTTGAGCTCTTTTGTATATCAGTTAATAGTTGGATATGAAAAACTTAAAAAGTAAATCTACTTGTTCTGTCTGGGTCATTTTTAAAAAAAAAAAGATTTTGATTTTTTTTTTTTTGATTTTTTGGTTGTGCTGCATATTTGATCGAAAAAAAAACCCATCACGTGACGCGACAACTGCCCCTAACTACTAGTGTTTAGTTTGGTTTTGAATATGGCGGAAATCAGTAGAGAAAAGTACAGAAGTTATGCACAAAATATAAAAGTAGAGAAAGTGAGAAAGGAAGAAAGAAGAAGAAGCAAAGAATATATAAGAGACATCAAAGTAAAGAGAGGAGGTAAACATAAAATTATCGCTTAGAGTACTACCTCTAAAAACAAATAACCTCTCTCTTTTTCCTTAAAATACCACCAATATAGGAAGGGAAACAATATTGTATTGAGCAAAATGCAAAACACTATGCAGATTTATTTATTACATTTAAAGTGTTAATTGTGACTGAAGAGAATTTCATCTTGTTATAAAGCATATTATTTGAGATATGAGTCTGAAAGAGATTTGAAAAAAATTAAGAAGGTATAATACAGTGTGAAAAGGAGTTTGACTTGTGTGCTCAAAGTGTACATCGGTCAGGATCAGAAAGTGAAATGAAAAAGAATTAATGAGAAGAATGTGAGATAACCATATAGTCAGTCATTTGAAGAAATTCCATCATTTGAATAGACTGGTATGTATGATAAAGAAAAACATTAGAATGCTTTATTAATTGAAGAGTCTGTGATAGTAATTAAAGGTTAGACCGAACCACAAATAGTAAAACTATATCCAAAAATATCAAACTGAAAGGAAAAAAATAAATATTAAGACTGGTAAAGCTTTTTTTGTTATTTTTGTTTTAGATTAAACCAATCTTCAAATTATTTCGATAGACGCGGGTTAAGCTAGATCATAAGATAATCTATAGAAACAAGTCAAAAGAAGAAAATGATTTTAAACAATTTGGTAATGATCATCCAACAATATAATCATTCAACAGCTGTTCTAATTCATTCAATTGATCAAACAAAGGATTAAAAACTTCTTTTGTGACAGGGTGAAGCTTCTCGAGATCAACGATACTGGACTCAGATCTAGATCTTGAACCAACATTAGTTCTGCCGCTGTCAATACTTCCATATGAAGAAGTGCTTGAATTTGAAGACCCATTTAACTTGTTATGTATTTGAGTATGCTGGAATTGAGCTGGTGTGCTTACAGTCCTGGTATTTCTTGCCTTTGGTAGAATAAAAGAATCTGTAGTTGGTGTTATGACTGTTGTTTTAACTACTGGACCAGGATGACGTCTTCCTGAATAGTCGTCTTGCTTATGATACACTCTTTCACTAGCTTGTGTCTGAAAAAATGGTGATGATGTATATGAGCTCAAAGTAGATGAAGTTGAACTTATTGTTTTCAAGCTATCAATTTCTCTATTTCCTACAGAATCCATCAATAAAGATTTATTTAAATCTTCAGGTGAAGATTCAGATGTTGTTGGAAGAGATCCTCCATATGATGATGTATAAGATGTATTGTTATCGGAAGAAGCAGATTTATTTGAGCTGGATGAGGTAGATGAAAATGCTGGAGAAACTGTAGTTGTGGATATTGTTGATGTTGATAATCCTGAATCAGTTGAAGTATTACTTTCTCGTATTCCTGTTTCAGTTTCTGACTCAGTTTCTATTTTTGAGGCAGTATTTCTGTGCACTTGTTTTGTTGATGGGACTTCAGTAGAAGTTGGAGTTTCTCTTGAACTTGTAGAAGAGTGAGAAGAATGAGAAGAGCGTAATCTATCAACACTGTTCTTTCTTGAACTTAGTCTTGAAGAAATATCAGTTTCCCCAATTTTATTTAAAGCATCAAAATTAGGGCTACTATGACTTAATGATTTTCTATTATTCAGTATATCAATAGAGGAGCTTTTAGAGTTAGATTCCTTAGCATCATGGAAATGATCAGTCGAGCCATTCAAGCTCTCATCAAATTCAGAATCACTAGCTAATAAATCATTTAGAACTTGTAAGCTATCACTGTTGGCTGTTACAGTTCCCCTTTCATTAGAATATGATGTATTTGGCTTTGAAAAATCATGAAGTTCTTTTTTTGATACTATTTGTTGTTTTGCCTTTGGATGAGGTATTTGACTCTCTTCAGCATAATCGATTATTGTATCTTGTTGGTCACTTAATGTGGAATGTCCATTTGAAACCAGATTGCCAACTGAAGGTTTATGTTCTAAGAATTTAGCTCTACTTTCACCAAAACTTAAAGTTCTAAATGGTCTAACTCTTGAAACACTATCAATTTCTTCATCTTCATAATCCTCTTCTTCAAGATCTTCAGAGGTTGAAGGAGAATAAGAACCTATTGAATCATTTGTTGCCATAAAATTAGCAACTGGAGGGCCAAATCTACCGTTATTATTCTCTTGGAAACTATTTGGAGTTTTAATACTTTCAGAATCAGTTGTTGCAGTACTCCCATTATTATGATTCATTAATTCATTATTATTTTTGGAATTTCGGATTTCTGTAACTTTACCAATTCCTTGATAATCATCTAAATTTTTAATCATAAAATTTGAACTACTCGCACGAGCTTTTGAAACAAGTAATGGAATATGACTATCTCTTTCAAAGCTAGCTACTGACAAAACTTCAGATTTACCATCCTCATCAATATCTTGTAGAAGTAGTTCAGGAACAAACGCCACTGATTTTTTGATTGAATTTCTAGATCTTTTTAAAGAAGATTTTCTTCCTAATAAAGATAATTCAGATTTAGAACTATCAATTACAGAATTTTGGGATTCTGTTATGGTTTTTTCATTTAAAGTTAAATTTGAATCAACTTTTGTTGGTGTCCTATTTAATTTATTAGATGGAATTAGAGGAACAGAATTAACGCTATTATTAGAATATTGACGCTGAGAGTTTAAATGAAATAAACGTAAATCATCTTGAGATAAATAAGTGTTTGTTAATTCATCATCATTTCTTTCAATAACTTCATTTTTCCAACAATTTAATCTTGCTAACCTTTCACCATAAGTTTCCAGAATTTCAGCAGGAGCAAAACCAACTGCATTATCAGGTATTCTCTTAACTAACCACCAATAGGCATCGGTATCATTTAATAAATATACAGCATCATCTTTTTGTAATTCTAAATGCGATGGATCAGGGCCATTAAAATCGTATAAGGCATATAATTTATTTGGATCTAGTTCTCTTGGAGGAG
Organism: Ambrosiozyma oregonensis (nom. inval.); assembly: GCA_003706315.3. NCBI lineage: Eukaryota > Fungi > Ascomycota > Pichiomycetes > Pichiales > Pichiaceae > Ambrosiozyma > Ambrosiozyma oregonensis (nom. inval.). The sequence goes on from PPKY03000005.1 coordinate 338,238, forward strand.
ATGAAGGAGGCGAAGGTAACATACCATTTAAATAATCATTCAGTTTATCATCATCGAAATAATCATCACCATCCATATCATCGTCACCTAAGTCTAAAAATGGCTGAGGGTCTTGCTGCTGATCTTGATCTTGATCAGCTTGGTGTTCTTCTTGAGCTTGTATTTTGTGTTTTATTTGAGGTAAAGGGCTTTGTGGTTTTGCAGTATTATTATTATTATCATTATTATTAGTATTATTATTATTATTATTTTTAGAAATTATTCCTTGGAAATCAATGGTTTTCAAATTCATATTGGATAAATTATTGGTAATTTTTTGAGCTTCATCTTTAAAATTTGGGTTTATAACAGTTGAGCTAGCTTGAGAAGAACTTGATGATAAATCATCTAATAAGCTTAATTTTGATGTTTTAGGTTTTAAAAAATCCATTGAATTCAAATTTAGTTGATAATTTTTATCATCCAAATCCAAATCCAGGTCTTTTCTTGTAAATTGCTTTCTTTTACGAGAAGCCAGTATCATGTTTAAATCTGTTGATTGATGCTCGTTATTCATGTCTTGCATTGCGTATTTATGTTATTGTATTATATAAAATTAGTGGCTAAGAATATAAAACGGATGGGCATGAAACACTAATGAGAGTAAAATTAAAGATAGTGTGTGAAAGGAACAGATATGAAAATGGAGTAAGGGGGGGGGGGAGTTCAATTAAAAGAGAGGGATGTCCTGAAATTTGAGTAAGGATTAGTTTGATGAAATGAAATCAAAATGGAACTAAGTTAAAAGTAAGGAAAGAATCGGTAGTGGGAGTGAGAGGGTTACACGAAGATTAACGTGTATTTTCAAGCTTAAATTGCGAATTTGTTATGACGGAAAGGTAGTTCCTGTTGAAGTATTGTGTCTTAGACCAGAAATAGAAGTGTTTGTGAGATTTTTTAGTTCTAATTCCTGTTACTGTTCTTGTGCTCGTTGTACGTTTTGAGTGTGAATTCTTCTTAGATTGATGAGAGGACGACGTCGCGTCGTTTAACGTGCATGGGACAATAGTGACGCGTGATTTTTCCTTCTCTGGATCAAATAATAGGAACAACCCCTTTGTATTTTTTTGATTTTTGGTTTTTGGTTTGAAGTGTGTGAATAGAGTTAGTAACTGTTACAGTTGAAATAATATAATTTTACTAGCGGCTGTTACAAATACATGTAGATAGAAATGTATTATATATTAGGAGGTCAAGTAACATTAAGGCGGTACCGCTACCAGCGAGTTACGTATCCATCCCAGCCCACTCAACCCCGGACAACCGATGAAGCAAATAGGTAAGTAGATATAGGTATGTCAGGGGTAAGCATACTAAGATTTACAATACTATTGGAAAGAATAGTTTTTAATGGTTTAGTGGTTACTTACTACTAAAGAAGATCAAAAAAGGAAGGAAAAAAAAAGAGAAATTTATTTGTGTGTGAAAAATAAAAAAAAAAAGAAGAAAAAAAATACGGAGCAAACGCTGCGATAATCGACAGTTCATCGGAGCGACACTCCGCATAGTTAATATTAAATTTTATATGGGAATCAGAAATCACAAAACTAGCTTACCCCTATCGCCTCTCAATGCCTATTTTAACCTTAAAACTCGGTGTTGATGGTTTTGATTTTAAAAGGGATCTTAATTGTCTGTGTTTTCAAGCCTTTTTAAGAAATACTTGGATAAATATATTGTAGTCTTAATTTTTCTTATATATCTATTATTCTACCTGACTTTACTGTTTTATTGTATGCATCATTACGACATGATGTATAAATTCTTAAACTAGGATTGAAACAATAAATACAAAAATACAAAAATACAAAATCAAAATACAAAATACAAAATAAACAACCCTGAATAAAATATATAAAACCAATTTATATTGCAAAATAATAATAAAAAAAAGACACTGTTCTCTCAATAAACTATAATTTTATTTTTTTCTGACAAAATTCTTTAAATTCTTGTTTAGTAAATTGTTTACCCCATAAACTTCGATTAACTTGATTTTCAAAAGATAAACTAATCTTTTCTAAACTTTCAGGTATTTCAAATAATTTGTAGTCAAATGGCCCACCTTCAAATGAATTAGTTTTAAATTGAAAGTCAATATGTGTAACAGAATTTGGTAATGAATTAATTGTTTCCATATCTGTTTGAGTACATGAAAGTTTTAATTCAATAAGATTTTCTAATTTTTTAAAAGAACACTGGTTAAGTCTATAAAGAGAAATATTAAAGCACCTAATCGATTGATTTAAAAATTGATATTTAGTGAGTCCCCATATATTTGCAGAAATAGTGATTGAATCTATTTTACAATTAATTTGTTGATTGAAAAATTCAAGAAAACTTAACGAATCACCATCATTAAAATTTAAAAGGTTGATCTCTTGAACTTTATCTAGATTACTGATCAAATCTTGACTAAAGGGGGACTCTAATCTTTCCAATATAAGATTATTTGATACTTTTGATAAAGTTTTCAAAACTGGTTCGTTCAAATATAAATTATCTGAAGTTAAACTAAGTTCAATTTGAACTCCTCTATTTTTAATTATTTCAATATTTTCAAAATATAACGAGTTATATCTAGTTGTAGAATCGTTATCTGCCCAAAGTTGCAAGGAAAACTTCTTTAATGACTTACAACCTTCAGTCATTGTAACAAAATAATCAAGATTATCGGGATTGTCATAAAGATATGAATCAACTTCAGTAACTTTATTGATCCATTTTCTATTATTTAAATTAATCCCTTCTTCTAATTTACCCAATTTAATTTCTCTTGAAAGGCATAATAGCTTTTCAATTTCAGTAATATTTATATCAGAACATTTGACATTCATATTTTTAATTAATCCAGCTTCGGCTAGACAAAGCATAGTATGATAATGATTATATTCTTCAAGAATACTAATTGCAGAAAATTCTCTTTTCTCTTTACCAAAATTTCCAGAAAATGTTTCAATATTAAACATTAAAGGATATTCAGTATATTCATAATCATCATAATTAGGCTCTGAAGTTTCAAATAAATTTGATGAAACAAGGTACCAAGTTGAATCAGTTATGGGATTCTCAAAATAATTCACATTAAACCAAACTAAAGATTGACAATAAATCAAAAGAATATCTTTAAATTGATCAATGCAATCTTTAAATTTTCTGAAATCAGTAAATGTTTTGGAAATAATCAACTGTTGAATTTCAAAAGGTAGAGTTGAAACAATTTTAGTGTAATTTTTGGTAAGTAGTTTCTGATCATTTTGTCTCCTAGTGTACCTATTTTCAATCTTTTCTCTTTCTCTCTCCCTTTCTCTTTCTCTTTGTTGTTGGTTTTGTAATGATAATTGAAATTGCAGTTTTTGATGTTTTAACTTTAGCTTTTGTATTTGTTGAGAAGTTTTTAACATTTCATAATCTCCTCCTCCACCAGGTTCAATAAGTGGTAAATAAGTCTGTGGTTCAGCCAGCATAATGATATGCTAAGTTAATATGTGTTTTAGCCAATGATAAATCAACTTTAAATTTCAAATTTCAAATTAAACGCTGAAATTTCCCATATTTTGATAAAGAAACAATACACTATATATACAAACACTTGATCTGACTCAACATCCAACAATAATACTTGACATTTTTAATTTGGCCCCTCACCCATCCGAAAATCAACTTATTATTCTAGCCCATAATTATTGACAATTTAGATCGTAAAACCATTTACAAATAGTAAATTAGTTATGTTTTCATAGTCGATATTAAACTAACTATAACATAGCGCCATTGGTCCATTAGATCAACTTTTACCCCCTTTGAATATACATTTAATTTATCATAAGGCCACCAAGTAACGGCGCCTGAATCGGATTTAATCATCATACTACCTATATGTATCATTTGGGACTGGATCCTTTAAAACTTTTCTTCGCCCTTTGATAAGTATGACCAAACTATTAAAAATCGTGATTTCTTCTTCTTTCACGCCGCTTCTTTCTTTCTTCTTTATTATTATATCCCCCCGCCCTGCTGCTACTGCTGCTATTGCTACCTATGAAATGGAACTAAAAACACAAACAGTAATAAAAAACAATCCTAATTACATAGATAAATAAATTAATTTATTTATTTATACATTCATTAACAAAATGAGAAATGATAGACTCTTGAACATATATAAACGATAATCTGTTTAGCAAGGATTCATTCTTAATTATCCTCTACTTATCCCGTTAAAGATGCAAAGGAGTCGATTTAAAAAAATATGTTTTTATTCGTTCTACTTGAGATTTATTTCCTTCAATTACATTCTTTCAAAAATCGTTCTGTGTTCAATAAGAACAATAAGGGTACACACTTCTGAAAAGTCAAAGATTAAAAAAAATAAGTAACAAAAAACAAAGACAAATGCTAGTAGAAAAGAAAAGAAAAATAAACTACAACTAAACACAAATTGTGTAGTAAAAATAAACTATACAGTAAATTTAACAACAGCAAAAAGTAAAGATAGATAAAAATTAATCTTGTATATATATATAAAACAAAATAGAAAATGAATAAAGTATGCATGCCAGTCAATAACATATAGAGCTGGAACAGAGAAATAATTTTTAGAAGAGTAAAATGCTAGTCTAATCGTTTCAAGCTCTCAAAATAACTAACAAACTATCTTAGTCATAACTGATTCAACCACAAGAATAAATATAAATATGTCAGAGATATATATCTCATCACAAGTGATGATCCATATCAACTAAATCGATCTTAGATCCTCTGTCAGCTGTACCACCAACATCACCACCCCAAGCAGTATAAGTATCATCATACAACCCTGGATTATAAACTGTTGGAATGGTGTATCTTTTATCAATGCCCAGTCTTTGTCTTTCATACTCTCTCCATGTCATATGAACGATCTTTGAACCATCAAATTCACCGTCCTTATCACCGTGAGCACCTTTATCACCACCTTCAGTTTTTCTAGTATCACCCCAACTGAAATCATCAAATTTCCAAAATGCATATGCAGGTAATATAAAATTCCAAATTGGTAAAGCAAATATATAGATAATCATCCACACCACATAAGATAATGATGAAACAGTAACAATAATTAACACTGCTGGTAACCCAAAAATAATAGCCATCAAAATTAACGACATAACTGGAGTTGGCTTCTCAACCATAGCATCAATAATAATATACAAAGTAAACGTAATTGATGCTGGCAAAACCAAAGTACCAATCAATTCAACAGCAATCAAAAATTGCATAGAGAAACAGAAAGCACCACAAAGATCTTTAACCAACGCTAATTCCATTAAATTATGAACTGTAGAATTAATCCAACGACGACGTTGAGATAATAAAACTTTGAACTTATCTGGAACAACAGTTTTACATGCAGCCTTTGGAACAAACACTTGTTGTCTTGTTGGAAAAGCTCTTAACATCAAAGATGACAAATATCTATCTTCACCTAATAATAATAAATTCTTTTTGTGTAATGAATCCAAAACATTTTCAGAATATTTCTCAACAATATCAGAGTTGGCTAAAATTGGAACCCAAGTATTATAATCTTTAGGAGATTTAATACGATACATAGAAAAACACCCCGGTAAACATGTAACAGTACCGAAAACAGATTCAAAAGCTTTAGCTTGATGATGTGAAATATAGTACTCAAAAACTTGTATAGCTGTGACCCATGAATCTCTTTTATTAGAAATTTTAGTCTCACCACAAAGACCCATAATTTCAGGATGCTTGACCATTTCAGCATCCATATGAGTTAAGCAATCAGGATAGACCAATGTATCTGCATCAACCATTAAAACAGTTTCATAAAAGGTAGCCATAATACCAGTGACTTGCCAAATTGCCTTCATCATTTCAAAATATAATTCAGACATTCTTTCATTATAAGTAATTGATTGTAAGAATCCCATTAGAATAATTTGTGAGTCTCTCTTACCTCTGTTACCAGGTTTTGCACTAGACATTTCAGCTGGCGTACCACATTTAACGATTAATAAAACTGGAATCTTTTGTTGCTTTTCTTGAGGAACCGTGTCACTGTATTTGTAAAACCCAGCATAAATTTTAGCCATATTATGTCTCTTAGTACCTTGAGCAACAGAAACATATGAATAGGGTTGGACTTCTTCAGGAGGGGCAACAAAGTCATGCATCAAGCTTAAACATATTTCAGGAGTTGATTTGTCATTACCTGCACCAGTAATCAGACCATCACAGATTACAACCATCAATTTATGTGAGTTTGGATAATCAGTTGTTGCAATAGAATCCATAGTTGTTCTTATACCTTCTTCATCTTCGGAATAACAAGTGACTAAACACATAGTATGAATCAAAGGATAATTGAAGGGTTCCCAATTAGTTGGAGGTTGTGGGATAACTTCATTTGAAATTAAATCAGTACCTAGAGTTTGCATATCTTCGTCTTCAAGTGGCATCATAGCAGGAGATTTGAAAGGATTTGTTAAATCCACATTGGAATGTGAATTCAACAACAGAGACTGGCGTGAACCCATCTTTGATTCTGTTCTCATATGACCTAAACCCTTATCATTTCCGCCAGCCATTTTATATGCTTCAGTAGTCATAGTGATATATTGTGGATTATAGGATGCAGTTGGACGTTCGTGATCACCGACAAACTCAGAAATATCTCCAGCCCATGTTAATCTAATACCTTTACGTCTAGTCTGTTTTGAATGGTAGTCAGCTCTACGTTGCTGTGGAACAACAGGTAAATTAACAGCAGTTGAATCATTAACCCATTCTTCAATTTTCTTATTTCTTTCTGCCATTTCTTTGATTGGAGTATATGAAGCACCCTGCTTTGGAGAAACTACCCACTTGAAGTAACATGCAACAATAAACTTGACAAAAACAATGGATAAAACAAAAACCAAAGAACCATATAAGACAATTGTGGCAGCAATACAACCAATTGTTGTAGCGTCGACTGCACCGACTTTCACTGTTTCAACTAAACAGTTTGCAGCTATTCTTTCATGAGGTTCAGTCAATATCAATGAAATATCATGGCCTTGCATTGCATCATCATTCCTTATTTTATCAAACAATTCGGGATACTCGATATCATCAGTTTGAAACCAATCTAATAAATCCATATCTAAAACATGACCATTATAAACAACTAAATTTCTCGAAGAGTTTGCAATTGCATCCCAAGTAAAATAAAGATCACCTTGAGATTTCAAGGAATAATATGATCTTCTTGCTTTGGTTGATGTATGACATGCATAACCATCATAATAATCGGTTGTAAAGTTAGGAGAAGTGCTACCATATAGATCTTTGACTCTACAAGGCATATACCAGGCTAAATTTTCATCATCATATGGGATTGAACAATTGGATTTTGGCTTGATTAAACCTTTACAGTTACCATTAACGTTTTGAAATAGAAGAGAAGCATCCATTCCACCAGCATTAACTGGAGGATATAAAACATTTGTACCAGAATCAATACCGGCTGCAGCAGGATGTACAGAAGATGATAAATCGTATGCTTTACCATTTATAACTAAATAACCTGTTGTAATATCATCAGTTTGTAGTCTCAAAGCTTGCCCCACACAGGTGGTTCTAGTAAAACCAAAAGTCAAAAAAGCGATAATCCCACCAATGCATAAAATAATTGCAATTAAACCCATTTTCTCTCTCCAAGCATACTGTCTTTCAGATGATTTTAATCCAATCAACCTAAGAAAAGGCGGAGGAGCCCAAAATGTAACAGTATAACAAAAAACTTTCCAATATGGAAAGCCCTTTTTGTCTTCTTCTAAGTCTGTTCTTCTTGGAGGCAGAGATGAGTAGTTGGGATTATTAAGAGGAGCCTTTTCATCTTCATATGCTCTATCATTCAATCCAAGTTGTTCTTTTGCTCCACTAATTGGATGGGAGAAGTTAAGTTCTGGCGATGAGGTGGCTTGTGATATTTCGGGAGTGTCTTGAGAGGAACCTGATTCTAAATACTGATGTTCCGGAGTTGAAGAGTTCATTTGTTGTTGTACTTTTGAATTTATTGGAGATGATTCATCGTGTGGAGGTTGTAGAAGATGCGTGTTTGCCAAAGAATCACCTGAAGCATTTGCTGAGTTTGAATTAAAAGGATCCAATCTGTTTGGGTTTCTGTTGGGTTGGGCTAAATTCTCTAAGGGTATCATATTGTTATGAGAAGGAGTGAAAAAAAAATTATCTGAAGGCTCTTGACGATTTTTAACTACTTGAGATGCATTACTTCTTGACCTATTAATAGTTGAAGCGTAAGTTGATCCGGAGTTACGTTTTGATCTTTCTCTTCTGATCAATGATTTTTTTCTCCCTATTGACTGGCCAGATTCTGGATCAAATTGAGAATACCCATTATTTGAATGTCTGTTAGTTGTAGAGCCAGATAGTGCACTAAACGGGTGTGAACTCATTTTAAATGTAAATCAAACTTTAAACAGGCTGTTAAGTTCCTTGATTCAAAGGTAAATATTTGATGATGAGGATCAGGAATGTAAGAAAAAAATGAAAGTTCAGTAGAACGAGTGTGTAAAGTATTTAAGATTTCAAATGAACTAAAAAAAGATTCCTATTTGAAGAAGAAGGTTGTAATGACGGAAAAATTTGCGTATTTCTAACCAGGAATCACAAAAGTATTTTTGTTCTCACGAAAATCAGACAGTAATTTTTGGTGTCTTTTTTGTTTATGTTTCAGTTGGTCGTGGGCGAAAATTCGAAATTCAAGCAAACTGCCTTATATATTTACGAATTTTCCTTTTTTGCATACACACTACACGTTTATATATATAATATATATATATATATATATCGGTAATACATAACATTGTTGAATATATGGGGAATTAGGTGTTGATTATGCCGAACATGATTCAAATCGCCCCTTTTTTCCAGACGAGGCTTATTCTACAAGTTTAAACAGACAAGAGAGTGACTGGTGTTACCAATTCGTGTATCTCCGAATGTTTGATTAGTCAGTCCCTTCAAATCTCAAGATTTTCAGTAAGAAACAGCTACCTTAATAAGCAAAGTCTCAATATCTAGAGGTTTTTGGGGGTGGATAATACTAGGTATGTATGTTCAAGCTCAGTGCAGGGACAAATCCAGGCTTAACGTCAAGGCTTTTTCGAGATATCACTGATCAACAGGTTTATTGTGGTTAATGTAAGCAAGACACGCTAATTGGGCAGAATTTTTTACACTTTATAAACTGTTCTTAACTTTATTCAAGTCCATAATTCATTATATTTTTATTTTGTGCAATTAGTAGTTAAATGTAAATATAGACAGAGTATAAAAGGTTATTTAAATTGAAATTAACAAAAAAAAGGTTAACCAAAATTTGATTCTAAGAATGAGTCACGTGATATGAGCGGCTCAAATTAATCAAAAACTTTTCGACCCGAGCGACGCGTCGCACAACTCCGTCAGGTCCCAAATTGGAAATATTTCCTGTTTGGGAACTTATTGTCAAACGCCAAACGCCAAACGGCCCAAACGCCAAACGAAACTTTTCTCTTTTCCATTTTGCTTTTACGTGTACCTAATTTATAATTTCTATACTACTAACTCTTTTTCATTTAATATCTTAAAACACTAATCATTACCAATATGTCTGATAATAGATCTCCAAGAAAAAGACAAATTGAAAACGATGAGTATGACTCTGATACAGAGCAACCTCAAACTCCAACTCATTCTTCCAACCCACCTTCTTCAATTGCATCTTCACCTAATATGGGTGCTTCAGGTTTAGCATCTTCCCCTGCTTTAGCTCCTTTTGAACCAGATGATGAAGAGGATGAAGCAAGACAACTATTAGATGATGATGATGAAAGACAAGAAAGATTAGAAGAAGAAAATGGAGTTGATTTGATTGGTGATGATATGCTTAGAGATTATACTGCAAGACCAGAAGAAGATAACTATGAAGCTCAAGATATTGATGATGAAGACTATGAATCAATGGCAGTTAACGATAGAAGACAAGTTGATAGAATGTTAGATACTAGAGATGAATTAAGAAGAGGTACAAATTTAGATTTGGATAATGATTTTGATCAAGATACTTTAGCAAGAGACGAACACAATTTACCTATCCAACAACGTAGAAGAAGGAATAGATACGATGAAGACAGGATAGATGATTTTGATGATGTTGATCCAAGTAATGATGATATGACAATAGAAGAATTAGGTCAAGTTAAAGCTCCATCTATTTTAGAATGGATTATTATGCCAAATGTTACTAGATCAATTGCAATTCAATTAAAAAAATTTCTATTAGAATATACTGATCATGAAGGTCATTCTGTCTATGGTAGTAGAGTTAGAACATTAGGTGAACAGAATAGTGAATCTTTAGAAGTCTCTTATAATCACTTATTACATTCAAAAGCAATTTTAGCTTTATTTTTGACCACTTGTCCAGAAGAAATTTTAAAAATATTTGATGTTGTTGCAATGGAAGCTGTTGAACTTCATTATCCTGATTATCAGCGTATTCACTCAGAAATTCATGTTAGAATTTCTGATTTCCCAACAATTAATAATTTAAGAGAATTAAGAGAATCAAATTTAAATTCACTGGTTAGAGTTACAGGCGTGGTTACAAGAAGAACAGGCGTCTTCCCACAGTTGAAATATGTTAAATTTGATTGTTTGAAATGTGGTACTGTTTTAGGTCCTTATTTTCAAGATTCCAATCAAGAAGTCAAAGTTTCATTCTGTACGAATTGTCAAGCCCGTGGACCTTTTAGAATGAATTCAGAAAAAACTTTATACAGAAATTATCAACGTATTACATTACAGGAATCTCCAGGTTCTGTTCCAGCTGGTAGATTACCAAGACATAAAGAAGTCATTTTATTATGGGATTTAGTTGATCTAGCTAAACCAGGTGAAGAGATTGAAGTTACTGGTACCTATAAAAACTCTTATGATGGTACACTGAATGCAAAGAATGGATTTCCTGTTTTTGCCACGGTCATCGAAGCTAACTCTATTAAAAGAAGAGAAGGCGCCACTAGAGATACAGTTGATTCCACTTCAATTGACGGAGGATTATCTCCTTTCCAATGGACAGAGGATGAAGAAAAAAAAATTAGACAGCTATCAAAAGACAAAGGCATTATTGATAAAATAATTTCTTCTATGGCTCCATCAATTTATGGACATAAAGATATTAAAACTGCTATTGCATGTTCTTTATTTGGTGGTGTTCCAAAAGATGTTAACGGTAAGCATTCAATTAGAGGTGATATTAATGTTTTGTTATTGGGTGACCCAGGTACAGCAAAATCACAAATTTTAAAGTATATTGAAAAAACAGCCAATAGAGCAGTGTTTGCCACTGGCCAAGGTGCTTCTGCAGTTGGTTTGACTGCTTCTGTTCGTAAAGATCCAGTTACTAAAGAATGGACATTAGAAGGAGGTGCTTTAGTTTTAGCTGATAAGGGAGTTTGTATGATTGATGAATTTGATAAGATGAATGACCAAGATAGAACATCTATTCACGAAGCTATGGAACAACAATCCATTTCCATCTCAAAAGCTGGTATTGTTACTACATTACAAGCTAGATGTTCGATTATTGCTGCAGCCAATCCAATTGGTGGTAGATATAATTCTACATTAAATTTACAACAAAACGTTAATTTAACTGAACCTATTTTATCCAGATTTGATATTGTTTGTGTTGTTAAAGATTTAGTCAATCCTGAATCTGATGAAAGATTGGCTAACTTCGTTATTGATTCACATATTAGATCACACCCACTGACTGAAGCTGACGAAGACCCACAAAATGATAATGATCAAGTGATGCATGAAAGTGATTCAGATAATGATGAAGAAGATATAAATACAAGAAGAAGAAAAGCACAACAATTAAAAAAAAAAAAAGAATCTGAAATTTCACCAATTCCGCAAGACTTCCTAATAAAATATATTCATTTCGCCAGAACTAGAATTCAACCTAAATTGAACCAAATGGATATGGACAAAGTTTCTAGAGTGTATGCCGATTTAAGAAGAGAATCAAACTCTACAGGCTCATTCCCTATTACAGTCAGACATTTGGAGAGTATATTAAGAACAGCTGAAAGTTTCTCAAAGATGAGATTAAGTGAATATGTTAGTTCTAGTGATTTAGATAGAGCCATCAAAGTTACTATTGATAGTTTTGTTGGTGCTCAAAAAGTTAGTGTTAAGAAACAATTACAAAGATCCTTCATGAAATATACTTTACCTAGTAGACGACAACAAACTACTACAAATTAGTTGATCACTTTTCTGCTATTTTGCTTTTGTTTTTTGTATCAGAAATTGATGTATTACCTTTTATTTTTTTTGCTCTCACTTATTCTTCACTCGTTAAATTTTGTATAGCTTTGCTTTTGTATTTATAGTTTTCTTTTTTTAGTATTTTAGTTTTATTTTCTTACTCTGATTATACATCGCTTGGGTCGTAGTTTTGTTGGACTTATTTGGAAGCAAGTATGGAAGCAAGTAAACAAAAAAGTAATTATATATAAATTCGGTTTACCTAATTAAATCTTTTTGATTTGGCGAAAACATTATTATGAGTTGTATAGTAGTTAACGTAACATTAGTATTGATAAAGAGAAAAATACAAAATATAAAAAGAAAGCAAGGAAAAACAGAAAGTAATCAAGAGAGATATTTCAAAAAATTATAACAAAAGTCAGAGAGTTATAAACAGATCCATTTTGGAAAAATTAATGACCGGAACGAAACAACTGAAAAAAAAATTTTAAAATCAAAGCAAGAAGGGTAGTTTAAGGGTTGTTTTGTCGATAATAGATAAAACTGAAACACACATTGAATAAATACCAGCCGGAATTCACGATGAATCAGAAATAACTATACTTATAACAATAACAAAAAAGAAAAAGAAAAAATCAATAAAGTCAATAAACGAAAGAATATAAAAGCAAAACACAAAACAAAATATCTATTAAACAAAGAAAACAAAATACAATATTGAAAAAAAAAGAAAACGAAACTCAATATGAGGAGGGTACAGAGCAACAGCAAAACCATAATAACTGTAAATAAAACTGAAATTTTTTTTCAAAGCTGAAAGACATAATCTTAGCATAAGAAACGACTAAAAATACAAAAATGAGGGTATATCATAAAAAAACCAAATAATATGGCCACCTAGGTCTCAAATGATAATGTTAAAAATCCAATAATTATAGGTATCAAAAACTGAAATTGGAATTTTTTAACTTAATAGCCACTATACCTACTACCAATAGTACCGTTTTGGTGGTGGGCACCATCTTCAGAATTAGGATAATACAACATCTCATCATCTCCAAGTTCCAGATGATGATTTATGCCTGTAAACTGTTGTTGACCTTGCTGCTGCTGCTGCTGCTGCTGCTGCTGTGGGGGTTGTGGTTGCTGGTTATATGGTGAATTTGTATATGGTGTATGAATCTGGTCGCTATATTGTGGATTATATGAGTGTTGATTTGACGGTTGGATGTATGAAGATTGGTTTTGATATATGTTTTGTTGTTGTTCTTGATGATTAACAGAAAATTCATTTAACATATTGGTCAATCCTTTATCTTTGCCCTTCAACTTAGTTCTTAAATGTTTAAATCTATCAATATCAACAAAACCTTCATCTTCAGTATCATCATCAACTTCATCCTCTTCGGTATCATTATCCAAGACTGGATATTTTTGGGTACTCCAGGTAGAATCACCAATCTCATGCTCAATATCGTGGCCATTCTCTTGCATCCAATTAATTAAAAGTTGAGATTCGTTACTTTGTTGATCAAATGGTAACAAAACACCGAATTCAAGCATAATAACATCAGGGTTTGAACGTATAGTATTTTCCTCATCTTTGGATTGAAATAAAGGTAATTGTTCAGTTTCAACTAAATGATTAATAAAAGTATCAACATTTGGAAATTGTGAATGCTGACAAACTGGACATTGTAAAAAGACCGATATTCCGTCTGATCTAGTTAGCCTAAATTGAAAAGGGGAAGCAAATCCACGGGAGAGAGTACTAGGAGGTTGGTAAAAGGGAGTAGTTGGTGTTGGGATTTGTTGTGCTTGGCTAGGAAATGGTTCCGGAGTAGTTGAAACAGAATTGTAAGTTATGTTACCAAGTCCAGTAATGGCATCAGGGGTTACAGTTGTGCTATTTGAAATGGAAGAGTTAACAGCTGTTGTTGTATAAGAAGAATGAGAAGAATAGTTTGTAGCTGATGGTTTTAGCTTAGGTATAGACTTTTGAGACTGAGAAGGTAATCTAGGTATTTTGTATGTAGAACTCGGTGAGTTAGAGGAAGTTGTGAAATTGTTGTCTGATAACATTTCTTGCTTTATAGAGGGAGTTGTTTGTTGAAAAGAGGATATGGTCAGATCAGCGTACTGTTGTTGGATATTCAGCAAATTGAGCAGCTCTGCCTGAGACATTGTAGACTGGTCCGAGTCTAATTGCATTATATATTGTGGGTTTAAAAGGGTATCTAAGTTAACTGTTTATCTCTATTTCTTTTTGATAAAAGTCATTTTTATTTATTCGAAATTAATGAATTAATACCCGCTTACGTAATTGGTGGGTGCGCGAACTTGACGTAGTCGTCGCGTCGGTCACGTGATTTAAAGCGACGATCATGGAAATTTAAGCCTCTTTATTTCAGATCGGCCAAATTACCGAGAGTCTTTTTAACTTTAAAAAATGGCTACAAGGTAACGCCCGGCTCAATACTAACTCCTCTTTATTCATCTACCACAACACAATACCAAGAAAAATTGGGCAACTCTGTATCATGTCCTCTTTACAATCCACATCCAAACCGGGTCCAACGCTTTCGGCTCAAAAACCAATCTCTAATGGTAAATCAATCTCTTCATCAAAAATCTATACTTTTATTCCAAATCAAATTGGTCTATTACGTGTTATAACACTTATAGCGTCATTTTTCACTATGCAGCATCATCCAAAATTCACAATGTGTTGCCTATATTCAGTTTCATGCTTGTTGGATGCATTCGATGGGTATGCTGCTAGAAAGTACGGCCAGTCCACTAGATTTGGTGCTGTGTTAGACATGGTTACTGATAGATGCTCTACATGTTCATTAATTGTTTACCTTGCTGTGATCTATCCAGATTGGTTCATTGCTTGGCAATTCTTGATTTCCTTAGACCTAGCAAGCCATTATATTCATATGTATGCTACCATTTCATCTGGATCAGGATCCCATAAAAAGTTAAATAAAGATACAAATATTTTATTAAGATTGTATTATGAAAATAGAACAGTTTTGTTTTGTGTTTGTGCATTGAATGAGCTGTTTTATATGGCTGTTTACTTAGACTACTATAATTTTACAAGCTTGCCTTTAATTGGAATCAGTTTTCCTAGATTGTTGGTTTATGTGTCTGCTCCAACCTGGGGTTTCAAACAATTCATGAATGTTATTCAATTGATTAATGCTTGTAACATTTTGGCAGAAATGGATGCTAAAGATTATAATGAAAGAAATAAGTTGAACTAAATTTGTTTAGTTCAATGGACAAATTGTTGCGAAGGCGGATTAATATGTTGGTAAAATAATGCACACATTACAGTTCAACTTCAATGTAATTTTTCTTGTTATTTCAATTGATAAAAAATTAAATGATATTTTGTACTTTATTCTGGGGGAACTAACTGTCAGAATATTCTTCTGTTCTTCTGACTTTATATTGTTTGTAGTTAGTTTCTCCTTATAGTTTGGATTGTCCTTTCTTACCTATTTCTATTTTCTTTGCACCTGTTTGTATTTATTTTTGGAATACACACTTTTCATACATCCAATTTCATTATTGTTGAAATATTTTATATCTTTGTTGTTTATTTAATCTATTCTAAAAATAAGAAAGTTTTTGATGTTAATATTAAATTTCTAATTATTCTGGTGGTTTACAGCCAAGTCAAAAGCTGATCTTATTGTTTTTAATTACTTATTTTAATTATCATAGTTTATAGTTTTTTTTCTAATTTACATATAAAAGTAAAAAAAAGTAGACATCAGAAGGTAGTAAAAGTTTTCCCAAAAGATATAAATGATTAATACAATAATAGCATCAAATTTATATACAAAAAATATACAAATGAAACTTAACCTAACATTAATATTGATTAGTTGATTGGTAGTTTAAGTACATATGTAATGGGATACGACAGTCAAACTTAAAAAAAACATTCAGGCAATGTTTAATAGAACGACAAATCACCTGAATAGTACCCACTAACATCGCTACATCCATTTTTGACATCATACATAAACTTTGATGATGGCTTTTTAATCCTATTATCATCAAACATACTTCTATTGGCGGTGCCAATGTCAAGCACAGAGGAACCTACAGTGGATGAGTTTCCCGCAATTGAAATGTTGCTCATTGATTTTCTAGATTGAATTAGTCGTTCTTTGATCTTTTCCGGGCTCGATATACTCGGAGAAACAACATCTTGTAGTCGTGGAGGGCTTGATGATGTAAATGAGGGTTTGCTATAAAGAGACTTATGCTGACCTAATTCCTGCTGTTTTTTAAGTTGCTGCTCTTGTTGATTTTGTTGATTGTTAGCACTATGTGGTGTCATAATCGAGTTTAATTTCATTCCTGCAAATGATCTAGATATATCCATTGCAGCAAATGATGTATCACGTCCTTGCTGAATTGATCTCATAGATGTGTCTGATAATTTCACCAGATCCGATGTTGCCTTTATCACTGTTGGTTTGTCCAATGAAGAAATTGTTGAAACTTGTTGCTGTGTTTTTGTAGAATCTGGAATATAATCTTCAAGATAATCGGTGGATTGGGGCATAGAACTCGAGAGAATTGGTAGGCCCAATAATATTCTTTGTTTGTCAGTTAATGGTAAATCTAAGCATGTATCTTGTGGTCTCAGAAGTCTAATGAAACTAAACCCAATATTAAGAGCTAATATCCAATAAATAACATAATTAGCAGATGAACCATACTTATAAGTATTTGAATTGTTTGCTATTATTAGAAGTTTATGTAGTTGTAGATTAGCTAGAATCAAGTTGATTAATGCTTTCACAAATTTGTAAACTAGCACAAGGAACGAATTTATTATTAACTTTCTGATTTCTTGGTCTTTATTAGTTATTCTTTTCAAAGCTATTTCAACATATGGGCTGTCTAAATCAACAGCTGTACTGCCTTCATTAGATGGAGGGATTGCTGATGGTTCTTGCTTCATACTCATAGTGGAGAATGATTGTTTTTGTTTTAATTGTTGTATCTCATGAGCCTGAAAGTTATCAGATGAGTAAGGAGTGATTACTCCCCTTCTTGATCTGAATATTGAACTCTGATGAATATTTGGATTCAACTTGGGGCTACTGATAGAGGATGTATAATAATTTGACTGTTGTTGTTTAACTTTATCTTTCAGTAAAGAGGTAGAGGGTGTTACCATTAACCTAGTACGGTCATTAATTGACGGTGAAGATGTTATGAAAGCATGGGATAGAGTTGTTTCCTTTCCATTAGTGAAAGCTAGAGGAGTTGAACGAACCGATGACCTTGAGTTGGGGTTTAAAGGTGATTTGAACGGTGAGTCAACTAATGGCTTAATTGGAGTAAATGATGAAATGTTATTCATTGATGCAATATAGCCTGATGTATTAGAATTTGAGATAGATTTTGATTGGTGTTGGGCTAGTTTACCATTAGATGAATTTGTAGTAGTTGTGCCATTCCCAAAAGGGGGTGGTCCAAATCTTCTTCTGGTGTTCAAAAACGTATCTTCTTGAGACAGAAATGATGAGTTGGCAGTGGATCCCGAAAAACCTTCGTATGACATCCTTAGGATTTATTAAAGGGGTGGAAAGAAGCACTTCAAAAGTTGGCTGGTTTATGGTACTTATGGAATTACCACTCAGCTTTGTTTTCATAAATCAAATCAAAATTTGAGGGTCGTGGGTGACCCAAAATCTGAAATTCGATAAAAGGGGGAAACAGTTAGACGCCTAACTATTTTGAACTCATATCAACTCTATCTTTCTTACCATCAATAAAGTAAAGTAAATCAAACACATAATGGGATTTTTTCATTGGCTATTCAGGGTGTTGGACCTTGACTCCACACTAACAGACTCTGTGAAGTGGGAATTGGCTTTTTGGTATTTTCAGTTTTTCAGTCCTATCTTTCTTTTTTACATTGTTAAACACAGTCTCCGTTTGAAACAGTATAAGTTTGGACATGCTCTTATATTTCTGATATTGGCTAGATACAGTTTGTTTTTGCCTCAGTTAACCTCAAATCCTACCTATGATTTACCGACATCAATTTTCAATCATGTTTATGAACTCCCATCTTTAAAAACTATAGATTATTTAAGAACAACTAAAGCTACAGGAAATATGTGGCAATTGACCCGTGATCTATGGATGACAACAAATTTTAGTGACTGCTCAGTTGAAATGGGTGTTGTTGAAGGTTACTATTACAAATATTACTCATTCAGTGCTGGCCATTGTATTGATGAAGAGTTTACTGGCGATAAGGAATTCATAAAGAAAGCACTACGTGAATTTCTTGACGAACTGAGTGACCTAAGAATTTCTAATACATATTCTGCATGTCATTATTCATTAGACAATGATGAAAAAACTCGTAAAGGTACGTTCATGTTTGGCACAAGTCCTGCTGTTTGGTCTATGTCTCTATCAAGTACAATATACTTAGGAACATTTTATTATCCAGACTTGAACAACTAAGCAATATTCTCAAAACAAAAGCAATTGTATTTGGATTTCCATTTTGTCATTTTAAAAGTTAGTATTATTGTTGTTTTTATTTGCAGTAATTCACTGTTTATACTTCTGTAATTTTCTTGTTCTTTTTGATTATTGTTATTTTTTTTCTTCTCATCATTTCCACTTTTTGCATCACGTCTTTAAGGTTATTGGGTTTCATTATAAGGGCCACACAATCTTTTCTGTTAATTTTTTCAAACCTAAAGACACCTTTATGTGACTCGGCGTTAAATTTAAAGGTCAGTCTAATCATAGATTTAGACAGGTTATGAAAAAGTTTCTTTTTCCTTTTTGCTTTTTCTCTCTCCTTACTTTTATTCTTTATGCTCTTTCTGAAAATTAATTACAATGAATTGATCAATATTAATGTTTGACTTGATGTAGTAAAATACTTTTTATATTACTGAGTAGATTAGATTGTTTTTCCGAGTAAAATTGAACTAAGTTCAGATCAATCTCCAGATTTACAATAAAAAAATAGTTATAATTGATTTGACCTTTCCTATTATTTAATGCCACATGAATAATCAAAACTTAAGAATGATGAAACATTTCCTAGAGCGTCATAAAGCCTAAATATACTGCAGCTGAATACTGAATTCAACATGTCAGTATATTCGTACCTAAATCCAAAAACTCTTGATTACCAGTATATACCAGTATATGTCTAATAAGTAAAACTTAAAATCTTTGGGTAAGATTCTTGATTGATTGCAGCTCCATAAATATAACTAGCACCAAGTTTTAGAATCTTTTGAACTATTTTAGCAAAACAATTGTGTTACTGGATAAAATAGAACTTACCAAAATGCCCCAATTGAACAGAATTCTGACCAGATTGTGCGTTGAACCATAAACCAGGAGCTAGCTGCCAAAGAATTACCTCTGATTGAGAATTTGGTATTATTTAAATCAAAGAGAAACAATAAAAACGGCTGGCATAGATGTTCTAATCTTTGATCTTGTATGGAAAGCATTCACAAACATAAGCGAGAGGTAAAAGGGTGCTACTATGTATTTGATAGCCTGAAACATAACTCATATATAGTCACTATATCTAGCTGGAAAGGGTTAATGTTTTTGTTCCACTTATACAGAGATTAGAATAGGAAGTATTGTATCAAGGCTGACTATTTCATAAAGTAAATAAAAAGCAACCCAGTATTTCATTGAATGTGAGAAGTATTGATAGACTCGCTCTAAGATTAACTCAAGTAAACTGATTGAGTTTATCTCTTTGAACTCTTTAAAGCATTCAAGGCAGAACACTTAAAGGAATAAAGTTTATACAGGTCGATTACGAAAATGATACAATCTTTGGTTTCTTTGGTAGTTTTTTTAAGTCCAATACCTATACTTTACTTATTGGATTATTTTCTTCATCTAAAGCCAAATTTCAAAAGAATCATAACTCTAACAATTATATGGAGACTTGGATCAATTCTAACTTTAATCACATCCCCTTCAGCATTGATAACAGGAAACATAGTAACATCCCAAGCAATGATGTCTTCGAAATATTTGGACTCTTACGGGCTCACAGGTGCTGGAGGAAATTTGGTCGAACTCCCTTACTCCCAACAGGTGTGTCAGTATAATCCTGAAGTTTTACTACAACTAGGTCAAGACTGGTGGGAAAGAACTGAAATGGGAGGTCATACCACTGATTTTGGTCGTATTGGAGGATACTATTATAAATTTTATGCTGTTCAAGATGGCGTTAATCTACCAGTTTATCACGACAAATTGACTTATATTGGTGCAATTGAATTTTTAAATTCTAAATTGGGTGGTTCTATAATTGGTGTTACTTCTTATAGTATTGCTGTTTACGATGGAAGCACTTGGGAAGCCATGGTTATTATTGGACCGTCTGCGTCCGTTTTGTATTCTAATCTTGCAAATACTAAATTCATGGGTCATTACGATAAGAGTGGCGGTTTGAAATCCATGTAACTTTTTTTATAAATGATTGATGAGTAATATTAAAATCAAATATATCACACTAAGATTTTGATATAAGACCAGCTTCGATTAATCTAATTATATAAAATAAAGCCTATAAATAAAATATTATGGAACGGAAATTAAGAAAGTAAGTGGTCTAAGTTCAAGTAAAGCAAAAAGTGGAATCACCATTAATCATTTAACGGCCAGTAACCTGGGAACAAGTAGTGCATCTTATTTAATAGAGCTTGATCCCTTGAACCTTGCTTGGTACTGACAGAGAATTTCATACTATGAGTCAAATCATTACCGATTTCACCAGATTTTAATTTTGGTTCTAAAACTTCAATTAACTTTTCAGCAACTACATGGGCATTAGCACTGTTTGCAGATAAATTACCAACAACAGTTTCAACAGTAACTGGTTCTTCAGATTCATTCCAAGCATCATAATCTGTAGACATACAAATCATCTGGTAAGAAATCTCAGCTTCCTTAGCTAATTTAGATTCAGGAACACAAGACATATTAATAATTGATCCACCCCAAGATCTATACAATCTTGATTCAGCTCTAGTTGAAAAGGCTGGACCTTCCATACAAATTAAAGTAACATCATCCTTTTCGGTTTCCCTGTTATGTAATTTAATGTTGTCACCTTTTAATACTTTGGCACAGGAATCAAAAATGATTTTATTCAATTTCAAATCAAATGGTTCACCAAAACCTGCATGAGCAACAAAACCCTTTTCAAAAAAGGTTGATTTTCTAATCCCCTTTGTTCTGTCAATGACTTGATTTGGAATAACAAAATCTCGAGGTTTGATATGTTTTTGTAAAGACCCAACTGCACTAAACGCAATGATGACCTTAACACCAAGCTTCTTTAAAGCTGCAATGTTGGCTTGATTTGGAACATCAGAGGGTAAGTAGTCATGGTGAGGACCATGTCTAGCTAGGAAAGCAACTGGAAAGCCATCTTGAGTTCTAGAGATGGAAATTGGGGATGATGGGAAACCCCATGGCGTGGAGACAGTTAATTGAGCAACTGGTTTCAATGAATCTAGTTTGTACAAACCAGTACCACCAATAATAGCTAAGGTGACTGGCTCATGAAATTCGTGTGGGAGTTGTTCAGATGCCATTTTTGATGCTGTTCTGATGAGTTTGTTAAAGAAGAATTGAACTATATTGAAAAATTATACGGCCTATGACTAGAGGAAATAGAAACTTCCAAGTCTTTAAATGAAATAGACACCACAGTTTACGTAAAATTTTCTTA
Organism: Ambrosiozyma oregonensis (nom. inval.); assembly: GCA_003706315.3. Taxonomy (NCBI): domain Eukaryota; kingdom Fungi; phylum Ascomycota; class Pichiomycetes; order Pichiales; family Pichiaceae; genus Ambrosiozyma; species Ambrosiozyma oregonensis (nom. inval.). Next base: position 360,400 of record PPKY03000005.1, read on the forward strand.
TCTCATGCTCGGCACGTTGTTTATTACAGTGCTCAACAGACTACCGAAAAAACTAGAATAACCAGTCACATGTGAAAGGTTGAACGTTGATCTTGTAATAAATTTGTCCAAAATCAATTTGTAAGCTTGAAAGGGAATTTTTACTTTCACTTGAGTTCAATTATGAACAACATAGTCGAATCTCTGTTCAAACGAGTGTTGCGTTTGATTTGGGGTTCAATTCACAAGGTCAACTCATGATTTTTCGGTTCGGTTTCAGAAGACTTTATTATCTAACCCTAAGGACAAATTGGTTCTGACTTTGATCAAATGAATTGATACTATGTGAATTGATTTATAGTTCGTTATTGTGAGTACCAAGAGCCCTTACAGCCCATCTCGACGACATGAACGTTGAAATGTTAATCATTTTCTTGAAAATGCGATTGAAGTTAAACTTGTATCGATTTTACAAAAATATATTTATTGTAATCTACTGTAAGTATAATGTACTGTAAGTGTATCCGAGCTTCTGACTCAAATATACGCCAATTGAGGGTCATTTGAAATCGATTTATTCAAAAGTCATCTACTTGTAGTAGGAAACAATGAGCTAATAAGCAGGCAGTATACAATTACAAAAATTATAGCTTACAAAGCATCTAATCTATCATTAATCTCTTGAGGAGACAACTTCTTAAATCTAGGACCATTGACACCTTCAGCACCCTCAAAACCCAACAAATCATCGTTTTGTGACCCAATAATACATATTTCAACAGTATCGCCATTCATATCACCTTCAATTGATTCTTTCAAAGTTAGTAAAGCAATATGTATAGCATCTTCTAGCTCTAGTTCTTCATTCCATCTTTTTTCTAAGAAAGTTTTTGCGGCATTGGAACCTTTACCTATAGCAGTTGCTTTCCAAGGATAGTAAGACCCAGATGGATCAACTTGATATAACATGAAGCCGTTATTTTCATCGTGTCCACCTATCAATAATGAAACACCATATGGTCTGACACCAGCACTTTGAGTTGCTTCTTGCATAATTCTAGCAATATCAGTAACTAAAATTTTAGTTGGTGGATTTTCATTGTAAATTCTTTTATAATGTGTATGTGCAACTTTTCTTGACTTATCGGTTAAAATTCTGAAATCTGGTCCCATTCCTGCATATGTCATTCCAATATCTGGTGTTATCTTCACTGTTTTTTCGATAATTTCTGAATTTACTAATATTGATGCTGATTTCTTCTCAGTAGCTAAGACAATACCATTGGTAGCTTTTATACCTAAAGAAGTAACACCTTGTTTAACTGCTGCCAATGCGTGCTCAATTTGTTTTAATTTACCACTGTTTCAAAAAAGAGTTAGTATATTTCAATTATTGCATTAACTAAATGGAAGGCAATGGTTTGCCAAAAATAAAGAAAACACATACCTTGGGGAAAAAGTGGTCAAGGAGAACGAGTATCTATCAGCCATTATGATAACTATAATATGAAGATGATTATAAAGGCAAGTATGTTTAGAAGATTAATTTGTTATACGGTATATAGTAGTTCTTCAATTCTGATCAGTGGCAAAACATCGATTGAGTTGGCGCTGCACAGCCATCTCAAAAGCTATACGGTGTACGGGTTATTCGTTTTTCACAGCCAGTAAAAAGTTTTGAGTTTCCTTCAGCTTTAAGTATTCAAGATTGAAAGATTAATGGAGTTTAACATTTGAGCATCCTTAGAGAACTTGTGGACTTTGATCAGTTTATTTACACATGGGTAAGAAATCAGGAACATCAGCATTGGCTCCAAAGAAGCCCAAAGGAATGCCAAAAAATCATACCAAATCCAAAAGTAAAGATCAATTTCAAAAAAAATCTAAGAGTAAGGAACAATCACAAAAGAAGTCCAAAAATTATAAACCAAGATTGAATGGAAAGAAAGCTAGAAGCAGGCAAAATAAGAAAGAAAAAGATGAAAGTTTGAAAGAAAAAGAGCAGACCCCTTCTCTTGTGCGTAGAACAAACTCATTTGGTGCATTGGATGGAATAAATGAAAGCGATTCCGATGACGAAGTTTTCAACGTCTCTGAAGCTTCGGATTCTGAAACAGATCAACCAAGACAAAAAAAGAGTGCAGGTGAAGATATAATACTGTTAGACTCAGATTCAGACTCAGGCTCAGATTCAGATTCAAACTCAGACTCAAATTCAAATTCACATTCAAATTCAGACTCAGAGTCTAATCCTGAAAGTCAAGATTCTGTCGAGGAGGTTCAACCATCTCAACTGCAACCTTTAGCAGAGGCTCATAATTCATTGAAAGATAACGATGATTACATCGGGTTCGATGTTTCCTCTGATGAAGAAGATGATCAGGAAGGTGGTGTAGACGACAACCTGAATGACGATGAAAATGAATACTTAAGTAACGACGAAGGAACTTATCATACAAAATCTCTCAATCATAAAGCTGGCGACTCCAACTCAAAGTATCCATGGATACGGAATAGTGATCATTCGAAGCAAATTGAAATTTCTGATTGGCTTACAATTGAAATTAAAGATTTTGCCAAATATATATCACCATCAGGAGATGAAATTCAAGCCAGAAATGAAACTGTTCAAAGATTGAAGTCTCATGTTACATCTATGTGGCCAGATGCTGAACTTCATTGTTTTGGCTCTTATGCTACTGACTTATATTTACCAGGGTCAGATATTGATATGGTTATTGTCTCAAAGAAAAGAAATGGAAAATATGATAATAAATCTTCTTTATATCAATTATCTTCTTATTTAAGATCGAACAAATTAGCTATCAATATTGAAACTATAGCCAAGGCGAAAGTCCCAATCATTAAGTTTGTGGACCCCCAAACTAAAATTCATATTGATATCTCATTTGAAAGAACCAATGGTATCACAGCAGCTGAGCTGATTATTTCATGGATTAAAACTACACCTGGGCTCAGAGAATTAGTCCTGATTATTAAACAATTTTTATCAGTTAGAAAATTAAACGTGGTTCATACTGGTGGTTTAGGTGGGTTTGCTACAATATGTCTCGTATATGCATTCTTGAGATTACATCCCAGAATAATTACTAAAACAATAGATCCTTTGAAAAATTTGGGCGTTTTATTAATTGAATTTTTTGAATTATATGGGTATAATTTTGGTTATGATGAGGTTGCAATTGCTTTCAAGAACGGCTCTTATGAACCTTCATATATTGGAAAAGGTAGTAATTATCAGTTGCAAGGACGTAATCCTTTCACTATTGCAATTCAAGATCCGCATGATCCCAATAATAATATTTCAAGAGGTACTTTCAATCTGAGAGATATAAAAAGAGCTTTTGGAGGTGCTTTTGAACTATTGGTGAATAAATGTTATGACATGAACTTGGCTACTTATAAAGAAAGATTAGGACAGTCTATATTAGGTGACATCATCAGATATAAAGGTAAACAAAGAGATTTTGAAGATGCTAGAGAAAGTGTTGTCAATCAAGCTTATGAAGTAGCAAGTGGTAGAGCCACTTCTGAACAGACCAAATCAATTGATTCGGCCTTGCCTCCTTTACCAAGTGAAAAAGCTGGTATAAATCCTGAAGATTATGAATATACTCTGAATTCAGATTCAGACAGTGATATGGATTACTCCCAGTTCCAAACAACTATTGAGAAATCTCAAAGTAGCAAAACCAAAACAAATTTGACCTCAGAGAATAGAACTTCTGATAAATCTAAAGAAATTGATCAATTAATGGGTTTAGAAGATGAGAAAGAAGAAGAACTTGCATCTTCAGCTACTACTTCTACCAAGAAAGCATACACAGAGGAAGATTTTAGTGATTCAGAAGATGAAAGTGATTATGATCCTACAACCACTGGAAAATCTGCCAAGTTTGTCATTGAGAAAAATAAGAAGAGAGACTATTGGTCGCAGAAGTCTGGATTCTAAATCAATTTCGTCTCACAAATCTATCTGTAAATGGGATTTTTTGTATAATACTGTAATTACTTAAGAAAACGCCAAATATTAGAGGAGGTTTCATTTGTTAAAATTTATTAGATTTATAAAGTAAAGTTGAAATTTAACTCGCAGTAATTGTATGTTTCAAATTCGAGTTCAATGGAAAACGCTATAGTATGAAATTACTTGGCTTTCTGCCTAGCCTCATATTTAATAATTATGGTCTTACTTGGAAGTCTTCATTAAAAGTGTTTTAATATAAGGGCATACCTAAATCCTTGGATATTCGTCTTTCACTTTTAGGAAGTGGGATTTTTCGCCCAAACCAAACAGTTGCAGTGAACGCGGTGAGAACTTTGTTATGGTGGTGATCTGACAAGCTAACGAACTATACCCTATATAATATATTTCATAGTCACCAAGCAAATATGGATGGCTTGAGTGTTGAAGAAAACACTCATGATAACAACCATGCTAGTATTCTGGTCTCTGACAACGAAACTGAAAAAATAGTTGATCTGCATGCTCAACCATATTCCAGATCTCATAATCAAGTTTATGAGAAGTATCCATATTCATTTAAAATGGTTTATACTGAAACAGGAATTTTACAATTATATAACGAAAAATATTTTATTGAATCAATATCACTTTTAAAAACTGAATACAGTTTGCTAAATAGTCAAAGTTTCTCAAAGTCGATTGTTAAGCTCAACCATGAGATTGAAGAATTCGTGAAACTCATATCACCAAAAGATGATGAAATCAAAGGAAGGAAAGAAGTAATCAACAGGCTATCTAAATATATTGAGGATGTATTTCCAGGTTCCAAGTTAGTTGTTTATGGGTCTTACTCTACTCAATTATATCTTCCCAATGCTGATATCGACGTTTCCGTTGTCACTTCCTCAGATTTACTTGATGATTCTCAAAAAGTGTTGAAGCTATCCAGATACTTGCAGATTCAAGATTCGGCAGTTAATGTAAGAGCAATTCCAAACACCTATACTCCAATTGTTAAATTGATAGACAAAGAAACTGGAATTGACATAGATATTTCCTTTGAACGATACAAAGGTGTGAAAGACTCCCAGTTAATAAGTAAATGGGTCAAACTAACATCTGGTCTGAAAGAACTTGTGCTGATACTTAAACAATTTTTAGCTGATAGATCTCTCAACATTAGATACTATGGGGGTCTTAGTGGATTTGCCACTGTTTGCTTAGTATATGCTTTTCTAAGAAACCACCCAAAACTCATAAATGGGGAGATCAATCCACTTCAGAACTTAGGACTTTTGTTACTAGAATTTTTCGAGTTTTATGCTTACAATGTGAAATATGATATTGCGGGAATTGAATTTACAGATAATATGGAGCCCTTCTTTGCTTTCAAGAGTCACAGTAAGATTCCAATCCTCCATGATTTTTCTTTGATGACTATTGAAGATCCAAACGATATAACGTTTAATCTCACAGGGAATATGGATTCACATAATTTTACCACCATTAGAGCATCATTCATCATGGCTTACGAAAAACTTGTAAATTGTTGCCGTGAAGTGGACAATCCTCTAAATAACACATCAAAGAAACAAACTATTTTGGATTCAATCATTTTGGAAAATTACAAAGAAAGAGGATGATACTCACACTTATTTTTTTCTAGTCATTTCATTTAATATAGATTGTTTGTTGTTTTGATATCGTAAATTTAATTATCGAGTGCACGGGTGTAAACAATGGTCGCGATGGTATAATACGCAAATAAATTAATAACCTGCAATCAAGCGTGTTGTGTAGAATCCTAAGAAACTCTCTTTTTCATCAAAATTATTCTTTTCTCAATTATTGCATCTAATAAAATGGTCGCTCTTGCTCCTGATGAAATAGTGCAATTGATAATTGAAGATATATGTGTTTCTGAAGATGATGGAATCACTCTTTCTCAATTGTGGCAGTTTGCTCAAAACAAGATTGAACCAAAAACAATAGATAACTTCTTTAAAAAACTAATTTGGATGTGGTTATTTGACAATGATGACTTTCTTATTTACAAGATTAAAGAGATCAAGAAATCTAAGAACGGAAAAGAAAATTTGAAGTTGGAAAAGCTAGTCAAACAATCATCTTTCAAAGACTATGCTCAATTGGTTGAAGAAATTGGCGAAGACAAAATCAGATTGAAAGTAGATGAAAACTGTGAAGCTATTTTTTTAACAGGAAGCACAGCGGACAATAACAAATTAGGTAAATTTCCATATCAATTATTAAAATTTATTGCTGCTTCAAGAGAGAAGGGTATTACTTCTCCAGATTTATCCACAAAATCAGGCCAAGATAAGAGAAGTTTAACTTCTAGACTTCAGACATTGGAAAGTGAAGGTTTAGTAAAAAGGTTTGTGTATATTAATAAGGTGAAGATGTATATAAGTGTTCATACCAAATACCTGGATAAATTTTCAGCGATCCCTAGATTTGATCCCATGCAAACAGCCATTGCAATTGTTAGTTTATTGGACAAAGCACCAGGTAAAGTTAGAGCACTAAACGATTTGAGGGGTGAATTAAATTTATTACCAAATCAAAGTGAACTGAGAAGATTTTCAGGGTTAACTAGAAAGCTTATGTTAAACGGGATTATTCAAGTCGTTGCAATCTTAAACGAAGAAACATCTAGAAGATATGTTGGAATCAAGTTATTGAAAGAACTCCCAAAGGGTAACACCTTGAAGGAAATATTAGAACATGTAGATGACAATGATGACGATGAAGATGATGGTGCAAGTGTTGATCAGGAGTTCAGCTCTTTGGTAACTGCCGATACAGTACAGCTCCCTCAATATAATCCTTTCTTCTTTTTACCTTCACAAATTTATGATCTCGTGCAAGCAAATCCTACCATCAGTAAGCCTACAGCAGAAAAAACTCTATGTGGTGGTTGTAGTTCAAGAATTGTTTCCAATATTTTTGATGCTATGTGTATGGAAGAATATACCGGTAAGGATGATTGCATTATCAAATTACTCCATGTTGAAGGTAAAACCAGAAGTTACAAGTTGTTAACTGTTCAAGATTACTTAGCTGCGAAGAACCTAGAATTCACTGAAAAGCCAGTTATTGACCCGATGGATGGAGATACAAGCAAGTGCCTAGTTGAATTTTCTCAAGATTTGCTTGAATATATTTTACGTCGTAAAGTCAAGCTTATTGGATTCAAAGATGGACGACAACTTGTCTGGTTTGGCTCCATTGAAGATAAATTTGTCATCTCTAATGTTTCCAAATTCCCAGAAGTTGCCAAATTTGTGGTGGATGATGGAACTTATGAGCTTGATGCCTCAAAAAATAAAATCATACAATTGAAAGATCAAAAACCTATTAATATTGAAGAGTCTCAGGAAGAACCATCCCGTGAAACTTCACTGAAATTGATTGCTCCCAACTTTGAAGAGCTGCAACATCTTACTGCTGCTTCTGAGCAAGTGTTTAGCCAAGATGAGACTGTACAGATTGACCAAATTGTGCGTGATATAACTGGACATGAGACTCATCAAGATGATATGAATCATTCTATTGTTGATTCCACAATTATTGACCCAAGTAAAGTAATTGATCTAGATTTTGGGCCTGGTAAAAGACGGGAGGCTTTATTGAATTACATTAACGAAGTTCGCTCCTGTGTTGTGAATCAAGATTTAATGAAAACTTTGTCTGAAAGATTTCATGTCAATTACACAATAGATAGAAAAACAATTCTCAAGGATGCAAATAAATGGGTTGATGAAGGAGCCATTGAAATAGTTTCTCACCATCCACCTGGTTGTTTAAAACCCTTTTCCATGTTAGTTTCAGTAGAAAACCCTCCTAGTCAAGAAGATATTGAAAAAATGGATAAGTCCCTTATCCTCCCGTCTCATGGAAAACTCGAAAATAAAAACATGTTATCAAATTTACCTACTGTTAATTTCAACGAAGTTCATTTTCATAAAGTTCCTATTGTTAAGCCTTTAAGAGTTTCGGGTAATTCTAAGAAATCTCAAAATTTAATGGAAGGGTCTAAACGTTCTCAGGAGAGATTGAAGTCCGCCCGCAAAAACAAGAGTGAATTAGAAAAAGAACTTGAAGAATTGAAAGATGGAAATTCAGGTGTCGATGACCGGGAACGTGGAAGTAGAAAGAACAGACATAACAGATATGAAAATCAAGATGATTCAAATGGTCAAGAAGAACACGGCGATACTCCCGTGAGTAAGAAAAGAAGAAAACGTAAAGCTGCTATGAATGACAAAGATGATTTATTAACGCCATTAATGCGTGATAAGAAGAGGAAGGTGATAACTAAAAAGCACAAAGACCGTGTCGGTCCATCTGGAGCAAGAAGACAACGTACCAATACAAGACTTCAAAGTAAAGACTTGATGATTCTAGTTAGATGTATTGTTATTGTACAGTCATTAAATAACTCAGCGGGTATTGATTGGCAAAAAATCTCTGATTATTTTGGTGGTAAATATTCATCAGATATGATGAGAAGGTTGTGGCCAAAACACAAGAAGATTATTGGTTTCAGATCATTAGAAAAATCTAGAAGAAACTGGGAAAAGATCTTGATGAATTCAATTGAGAATGGTGAAGTTGAACTGGAAGATTTAGAAAACGTTGACTTGAGTAAGATGGTTCAACTATGGAAATCAGTTGATTTTAATGTTTTCAATAGAAAGTATGATGTTGAGTTGTACGCTGATTATGATGAGAATTTCAAAGGACAAAGATTTGAACTGCATTCAGAACCTAGGGGTACTGAAATATTTAGAGATACTATATCAATGATTGAAAGAGAAGAGCAATTGGCTAAGGAAAAATTTATGTATCCTATTACTTTTGATGAACAAGCCAAAGTCTTAAATCAAATCAATAAGCCAACTGAGATTGAAATTGCTAGATCTAAATTGAAGGCGTTGTTTGCCACTGGTAACGACAAATTCAATTCAGAGCAAGCCAAGAAGCTATTTGGATCTATGTCAAACGAGATTTACTCTAAAGCCTTAAGTGATTTAGAAGATGATAAAGCTATTGCCTATTTGGGTGATTCTTCGAAAACGAAATTCATGTTGACAGAGAAATTGATGAGCTTACTTGAGACCAAACTTGATGAAGGATTTTTGGAATCTGCAGTTCGTTTTCATGAAATTATTAAAGAGGCGAATAGTGTTAATAAGGGTGTAATATTATCTACATTATGCCCCGATGGTGCGTATGTACCTATAGTGAACTTTGTGGCCAATCAACAAATTGAACTAATTAGAGTTGATCAAGAAAGACCTGTTTTGGAGACATATACTACAAAAGCACAAGAAAGATCCAGACTAGAAAGTGATTTTATTATTTCTAAATTCAAAGAAATTGAAAATGACGAAATTAAATCCATTTCTCCGCCTACTGGTGTTCCATGCTCTAGAATTTGGATTGATTTACAAGGTGATTTCAATAAGATTTTGTTTTTTAAATGTATTGCTACATTGCTGCGTGCTGTTGTGTATCATCCCGGGGTTCCCTTGAAACTTTTGATAAGTAGAATGGATCCTTTGTTAGAAAGCTTTGAAGTTAAAATATTATTAGATTGGTTAGTTGAAAAGAATGCTCTAAGGGCTGGGAATCATATGGGTTATTGGTTGAAAAGAAACTGGTATATGGTCTTCCACAATACAGTTTAATAATTTAAATCGCACTTTTTTTTATTTTTTTTTGGCTCTCTGATTCCTTTTTTCAGTTTTTTTGTTTGCTTTTACAGTTTGGCTTATTATTGATGTATACCTATTCTTCTGTTTAATTTATTGTATTATTTTGTATTTTATATTTTATATTTATATTTTTTTTTTGAATTCTAACTTTTGAGTTTTACTATTTTACAAGGAAATAAACTGTAACAGGGATATCATTAATTACATCAAAACAAAATGTAAATAATAAATTACAATATTTGACAAGTTAACACAGGTAATGAAGTATTAAAGTTTATCGACTTCTTCATTCTGAATTGCTTTTTTTCTCACTTCTTCTAATAACATATCACGTTTATAGAAATGAACTCTCTTTTTCGTTAGAGGATCCGCTGTGACAACACCAAAACTTAAACTCTTACCACATTCAGGGCATTCCTGCGTGCCACGAAGGTATTCTCGAAGGTTTGATTTCTCAAAAATGTGACCACACACCTTACTCACATAAGGATCCACCATTAAAGTACGAGATATTGGACAAGTTAAGTTAACCTTACCCCCTTCAACTTCTAAATCATCATCTTCACCTACTTCTTTGTATGGTAATGGCTCTCTGGGGTTAATAGCAACAAACAGGTTCTTTTCAAACTCTATATTGACCTCATCGCTTGGTTTCACAATAGATGATCTTTGGTCTTTCCATGTATCCTCCAAAAAATTGAAAGGCTGTTTTGGTATAGTTTCCAGGTTTACAAACAATTTTAGAGTTTCTATTGTCAGTTCTGGCTCTTGTCTCTCTTGGATCTCGTTTTTGAACTTAGAAACACTATTCATGAATCTATGTTGCCTCTCTTTTATCATTAACGTATTTTTTGATAGTTCTCTAGCTCGATTTATAACAGGATCATCTTTAAATAAACGCTTCTTACTTAATTCAAACTCTTCTAATGTAATCTGTCCAATTATTAGTCTAGCATGTTCCATTTCAATTTTGTTATTTATGTATCCAACCAAAGAATCATCCAGCTGATTCTTGACAATTTCCAAACCACTTAAATTTTCTTTAGATGATCCATTGACATTTATATGGCTTACTTCGTGAAGGCTTTTTCTATTTAATGGATAGTAATCTGGAAGTTGAAGCTCTTCCAATCCAGCTTCATGGGTATTATTTCCATCTTGAAGAGTATCGAGATTTCCTTCGGTATTTCTTTCACGTTTAAGCATGAGTTTAAGTTAACATATAGTAAGAAAAAAGTTAGCTTGTAAAGGATCTGTAAAGACTGTCGCATATGATTAAAGCTAGAGAGTAGACGCGTCTTCGTTTCAGAAAAGCTAGCGACCTAGTCGACGACAAATCGACGCAAATTTTAATTTCTCTCAACAGCCACAACAAAACACAAAATTAACACATTTATAACAAAGGTTAAGAGCTTGAAATCTGTTGAACAAAGACAACCATTGAATAAAATGCCTACTCAGGAAGAGCTACTGCAAATGTACAGTCAGGTCACGATCCTCCAGAAGATTGTGACATTGCAGCATATACATTCCTTATATTTAGCTGCACAACAAGCTCAACCTCCACATAGAGATATCTCTTTCAATATTCTGCAGCTTCAGAAAATGATAAACAATAACCCTCTAATAAACCCAGATTTTGATTTACTGGATATAAACGGGTCACTGAATATTATAAGATTAAAAAAGCAGAGTGGGACAGCTGCACAACAAAAAAATATTCTAAATGCGATTCAAATTGTACAAGTAATTGCAGAAACTTTATCAATCGAAACTCCAGATGGACATCATGAACAACCTATTCAGCAAGTTCCGAAGACTACTGTTTTCAAGCTATCAAATTTAATAGATGCAAGCTTAGTTAAAGATAGATTAATCAAGATCCTAAATAAGTATAAGAATACAACTTTAGAAGAAATCACTTCATTAGAATCTAGCTATAAAAAGAAGAAAAACGAAATTGAGTTAATTGAAAATGGTAAAGTGGAGGATAAAGTTCTTTATCAAGAATTTATTGAAGGATTGAATACCGACAAGAAGAAGTTGACAACTTTAATACATCCTAAGCCGCAACAACAACTACAGCAGGAACAAGAACAACAAGAACAATCACAACAGCACCCAGAAGAACAACAAAAACAACAGCAGCAGCAGCAGCATCAGTCAATAATACAACAGCATCAACAACAACAACAATCACCGAAACAATTACAGTCCAAGTTACAAAAATCTAATGTTCCAATACCAGTTAAAGCTAGATTTCCAACTACCGCTATCACTCCCCGTACAAGTATATTACAACAGCATAAACAATCTCTGCCTGTGAAGAATCCTACTAATATTTCTGGGTCCAAGAAGGAAGTTGTCAACGATGAACATACCCTTACTAAGCCTGGTTCAGTAAGACTGGTAGATGACCTTATCGAATCAACCCTAAAGAATTCATCTGATGATTTGAGAAATTCTAGCCAACCTGACACTGGAGCTACTACTATTCTCCCCAATAATCAAACTCTTTCAAGTTCAGTTCTAGATAAGGATAAAGAACCAACACCAGTTTCAGAGACTCAAGCCGAAAAGATCTTGGTGCCAGTTCAAGAATCAATTGAAACAGGAAGACTGAAAAGTAACTCACCTCAAATTACAAAAGCTACCGCAGACGTAATAACGAAACAGTTATCAGAAGACCCCCCTGAGAAGGTTCTGCAAAGTAGATCTACCGTTCAAAAAGCTATCAATGCAGTTATGGAAGAAGCAGATTCCTCTCCATCAATATCATCCGTTACAAATGTGAAAGATCTTCCCCAATCCAAGGCTTCAGATATTGAATTAACTTCTGAAGAGGAAGCACCTTTTGGTGCAGATACTCCTCAAGCTTCTATAGTAACTGAAGAACAAAAAATTGCTGCCAATGAAACTCTTGTTGTTAATGTATCAGATAAAAGTGAAAGTGAATCATCGGGAACTAACCGAAATGAAAGCTCAACTGATGAAATACATATGGCTGATCTACCAGATATCAACACTAATGAAACAAATTTAAAAACCTCAGATATAGTTAATGCAGATGATGATACCGAGAGATCAGATCCTAATGAATCCTCTCTCCTTCTTTCTCCTCCTCCTCCACCACCACCTCCACCTCCCGCCGAAAGTGAAATATATTCTTCTGATGCTGTTGATAATATTTTTGATAATAAAGATGATAGTGATAATAGTGAAAGAGTTACTGATTCCAGTTCAATAGTTAACATCACCAATAATTCCAAGGATAAACACATCAATAAACTAGTTGATAAACTAAAGAATAAACTGGCCACTAGAGTTAAACACTTGAGCAAGGAAAATATACAAGATGATCATGTTAAGGAGGAAGTTATATCTCATGATAAGAATACTGATTCTAAAGACAGTAAAGATATTTTAAAGACCGAAATAATGGAAGAAAGGGACGTTTCTGTCAGATCAGGCAAGTCAAATGAATCTGATAGTGTTGTTGAAAGTCCAAAAGGGAATTTCCAAACAGGTACCACTGTGATACAACAAGCGGATCCTTTAAAAGTTTTTGCTGCGAAATCTAATAATGAGGATAATGAATCGCAAGATAATCATGAATCTAAGAAAAACAACCAAGCTGTCATTCAGGATGATGTAAAGTCTGTTGAAAAGAAAGTAGCTGATAATAGTGAGTCTGCTTTAAAGATGACTTCAGAATTTCCTGATGAAGAAATTACAACTAAATCTGACAAATCGGAAAAGAAGAAACCCAACAAGGCTACCAAAAATTCAAAGTCTCGTCTGGATGAGGAGGAGAGATTAAACTCTTTGAAAAGCGATGATGATTCTGGTAAGGATTTTATTGAACCTTCAGCACCAACGCCAGAGCCAGCAACACCACCATCTGAGTTAGATGAATCAGCACATTCAAAGAAAAGAAAGAGAGCATTTTTAAGTGTTGAGAGTTCTCCTGGATCTCCAATTCATACTAATAAAAAGTTCCGTGCTGTTTCAATCCAATTGATAAAACAAATTTCTGATAACAAATTTTCATCAATGTTTTTACAACCTGTCAATCAGAATGAGGAGCCTGAGTATTACCAGTTGATCAAACAACCTGCTGATTTGAAAAGCTTAATCAAGGATATTAAATTCGGTAATATTGGAGATTTTGATGAATTGGAATTCAAATTACAGGTAATGTTCAGTAATGCTGTTATGTATAATGATGTAAATCAAGAAGAAACATATCAATGGACAATTGATATGTTGGAAGAGGCTATGGGCTTGATTAAGATCTATAAAGAAAGTGCTATGGAAGAAACTTAATTGTCAAGGTTTTTATTTTGTTTATTTTGTTTTTTGAGGGTTACTATTTTCTGTGTATTTTTACTATTTTTACTATTTTTCGAAATAAAACGTACTTCCTATACTAATATTCGTTTCTAATGTCGTCTCTTCTTATAGAATGGTTTCTATCTGATTGCATTCTACGTATAAGTGATATGAATCAAAGTCATCAAATTAAATAGCAGTCATAGTTGTGTTATATTCTAAATACAAGATATTAAAAAAAAAGAGCCCATAGTAAAACATACACTATTTATATACATAAAGAACGCATAAAACCAAGAATATCATCATCGGAAAACTCCAAACATAAAAACAAATGGCCAAATGATGCAAATAACAATTTCAAAATGTTAATTAATGATCGCCAACCTATAAATTAATGTTGCATGAAGTAATTATAATATATGAGATGGGCTTATCTTCTCATTTGTTCCATTAACTTTTGGTTTTGTTCTTGGAATTGGTTACCAACTCTTTCAGAATGTTTCAAGAATTTTTCAGCACATCTGTTTAAGCAAGTTTCTTCTCTAGAGGTTAATTTAGTGGAAGTAAAATCATTAACACAATCATTGAAACATCTGTCAACCAAATTAGTGTACAACTGTATATATAGAATGAAATTTTGTTAGTAAGTGTACAATATAATAAACATATTATGTTTTAAGTAGATTTAAAACTAAAAATTTGTGTTTTCAAAATTGATAATTAATAATAGGACAAAAAAAACTTCTTCTAACTCAAAGTTACAAGTCGGTTGTCAGTTATAAGAGCATTTACCATTTTTATCAAAACCAATGCATTTTTCCAAACAAAGAGTTGGGAACTCTACTCTTATCATACATACTTTCATGAAATCGTTCATTTGTTTTTGTTCAACAATTTTTTGAAATTCTTGTTGTTCTTTATAATTAAGTTGTTCCATTTTGATTTATTTGGTTTGTCTGTATTTGGGGTAGGTAATAAGGGCAAAAAGGTCCCTATCAATGATTAGTTAGCCATTAATTAATTCGTCAAATATTTCAAAATTTTCAGCAAACAAATGCACGTGTCTGTATCACGTGTAACATTAACAAAAGTCGATCGACTAATATCGACGTCAGACTAATTACAAGCCCACGGAATGAATATATATATAAATATATAAAAAAATAAAGATATTAGATTAAAAGCTATTCACAAATTACTCTACTAAAATAGTAATTTTTTATTCATTCCAACACTTAAAGAGGTTATATGAGCATTCGGTGGTCAAAGAGGTGTATAAACTGAAAGGATATATAAGGCACTAGCAGTAATCAAAAAAGCAAGAGTTGATTAAAGTTTCTGTCTCTATTATCAGATTCAGGGTTTAAAAAAACAAACGATGTTATTCTTACATAAAATCTATTTTTCCAGCATTAACTTCACTTATTCCTGTTATTGGGACAAAATAACAGTTTATGTTTTCATCGAAAAGGTCCATTGAAATCAGTGATCTTTATCAATAAACGGTAAGGTGTAATCCCCATGATTCTCAATCTGAACCTCATAAAACAAGATCAAATTTAAAGTTCACTGATGTTTTATTATACATTTCAGCAGTTTTCTTCCCACCACTACCAATGGCCATCATCAATGGGATTCACTCCATTAAGTTTTACTATGGAGTTGTGATATATATACTATCGTCGGGTATAGTTGGAGTTGCTTATGCATGGATCGATGTATCAAGTTGTAGGAAAAAAAGGCTTGAAAAAGAAAACCTGAACATAGAGCAAAATATAGAAGTTGGAGGAATTCCATCTGCAAGAATAAATGATAATCAATTAAATGAGATTACAACTGATAAGCTCAGTATGAAACTCAATGGCATTGAATCAAGTTTGGATTCTAAAATAAAGAAAGAAAAGTCAAAAGAAGAACAAGAGAAAACAATCATAAATGATATCAAAAAATATCCTCCATCTGATGAATTATCTCCATACAAAGCATTTGATAGAGTTTTGAATTATTGTCCTATTCCATAGTGTATATAATATATCTAATATATAAAGGTGAAAAAATAAACAGGATATATAAACCCGTGCACCACCTTATTATAACTTTTGAAGTTTATTCACTCTCATAGATATTTTTTTTCATTTAACTAACTTTTTGAAATATATGTGTACAACCACTCCAATCTGTCCATAAATTGGCTATATGAGAACAAATTCTATTTAAAAAAATGTCAGCCAAATCCTATTTAGAAAGAGCTGATGCTCACCCATCTCCAGTTGCTGCCAGATTATTAAATTTAATGGAAACTAAGAAGACTAATTTATGTGCTTCGGTTGATCTAACTACAACTCAAGATGTTTTAGATCTACTAGATAAACTTGGCCCATATATTTGTTTGGTCAAGACTCATATTGATGTTATTGAAGATTTTTCTTATGAAGGAACCATCTTACCAATTTTGAAACTATCTAAGAAGCATAATTTTATGATTTTTGAAGATAGAAAATTTGCAGATATTGGTAATACAGTGAAATTACAATATAAGGGAGGTGTTTATAAAATAGCTCAATGGGCAGATATAACTAATGCTCATGGTGTTACAGGTCAAGGTATTGTTTCTGGATTGAAACAAGCTGCTGAAGAGACTACTGCTGAACCAAGAGGTTTACTTATGTTAGCAGAATTATCATCTAAAGGATCATTGGCTTATGGTGAATACACAAAGAAAACCGTTGAAATTGCTAAATCTGATAAAGATTTTGTTATTGGTTTTATTGCTCAAAATGGTATGGGTGGTCAAGATGAAGGTTTTGATTGGTTAATTATGACCCCTGGAGTTGGTTTAGATGATAAGGGAGATGCGTTAGGGCAACAATATAGAACTGTTTCTGAAGTCATGAAGACCGGAACAGATATTATCATTGTTGGTAGAGGATTGTTTGGTAAGGGTAGGGATCCTGTTGTTGAAGGAGAAAGATATATGAAGGCTGGTTGGAATGCCTATCTAAATAGAATTCAGTAGAGTTACTTTTATTCTATCTTTACTTGTGGGAACTTTAATATATTTTTATTTTGTAATTTAATATTCATTCACTTAAATTTAATATTATTAAGATTAATGCTATATTTTACATGACCTCTACAAGGATTGATAAATGGAAAAAATATATACAGGCCCATAATTCCATGGTTCATCTTCCTAATCCAAAAAAATAAATCATGGAGGTCTAATCTTCCAATCTATCACCATATATTTCCTGAACATCAAGGGATAACTTCTGTCTACTAATTTCAAATACTAACAGACCAATAGACGTAGCGGGTATACTAGTTAGAGTCGTCCTTATGAACCCTTTGTAAAAAAACCCTAACCAAGATAGTCCGGATTTTGAATATCGACTCAAAATAATATCCCAAGTTTGAATATATGAGTTATAATATAACTTGAAAAATTTGCTAGTTTTAGTTGTACTCGCTTCGTTATAAATATCCAATGCTTCTAATCTACTTAAATGAACCTTTTGAATTTTATTTATAGGATATTGAATAGCCAATAGTACAGAGGCTGCACTTGCACCAGCAAATAAAATAAATGATAATTGTAATGCCTTTTCTGAATTTGGGTATCTTTTTAATTGTGGATCTTTTTCTCTATATATTAGTCTAGCTTTCCAATAATCATACCATTGAATAAGATCTTGTGTTTTATGATATCCTTGATTTTTCACAATTTCGAAAACCGAAAAATAAAATCCAAACCCCAATGCTTCTTTTGTAAAATTTAAACTAAATCCTGCAAAAACACCGACTAATCCGATTTGCTTTAATTTATGCACTGCATATTCCCATAAATTGTTATGTTTACCACTGACTAACTCAGAATAAGTAGATCTAGCATATAATGCATCAATTGGAGAAGCAGCAAAACTTGAGGCGCCACCTGCAATAAATCCAGCACGAAAAGTATCAAATGGATGAGGATCTTCTAATGACTTTTGTCTCCAACCATTAAAATATTGTAAAAAGGTTAAATAAGTTGAATATAAAATGAGACCAACCGCAGAATTTGCAATAATTGGAGGTAAAACTTGACGAGGGATAAAGTTCCATCCTTCTCTTTTAATTGACTGATATAAAACTGCAATTCCTGAGTGAGTCTTGAAACTCCAAGGTTTAGTAGCTAATTCACCATGAAGTAATGCTCTTGCTGTAGTCAAATAATCAAATCTTGACGGTCTAAATAACTTTGCCGGATTTCTCATATATAAAGCAGTAAATTGCATTATTATAGCACGAATACCTGCTGATGATGCAGAAACAACTTGGGTATTTCTCTGTGATAACTGTTGTGCATTTATAGGTGTATTATTTCGTAGCTCATTTGGTGTATTTGACTCAGTGTCGTCGTTCTGTTTTTGTTCTTGTAAGTGTAATTGTGAATTCCTTCCTATCTTCAAACCAGTATTATCCAGAAACAAAACCGAAGGATTAATAAGGGAGGTATATCGAAGTGGATCTTGAATGTAGTCTATGGAGTCTTTGTTTTTATCATTGGGCTGGTCTTTCATTATTGTATATATTTTAGTTTTTTTGTAGTTTCAAGATGAGAGAGTAGTTACCAAAAATTCTAGCTTTAATGCAGTATTAAATGGGTTTTCCCTGTATTTGTTTCTTTATGCTACTATGATTGAATACTACACTCGATCCATGAGTTGAAGTATCGTCTTAATTCTCTTTTGCTCTCCTTTGTTCTCTCTGTTAACTCCTTTTCTACTTACTGCTAGATAAGCTTCTTTTCTTCAAACTCGCTCTCTACTATACACAGCCTTCTTTTTCTAGAAAATACACTGCTACTAATTAAACTAAACTAAAAAACCCACAGAGAAAAGAAAACTAAATAGTTAAAAAACATAAGAATAAAAGAAAATAGTAAAGATCTATAAATCTAGTCCACTTCATCGGCCTTATCTGTCTTTAAAGAGTCAGTGGCAGTGGATGGAACAGGAGCCGGAACAGGAGCAGCTTCTAAAGCTGGGGCTGAAACCTCTTTAATAATAAGTTTCAATGATTTATCTATATTCAACTGTAATAGTGCACCTAGTTCCAACTTGTTTTTATTTACCAATAACGCGTTCTTAATGATTTCAAGAACTTCTTCATCAAGTGAAGTAGATTTGTGTTTATTCTTCATTAATAGTGTAGATGCCAGCGTTAACAATTTAGAAAATGGGGGATTAAGATTAGTAAATTCATATGTTAAAATGGCTTTGGAAGTCAGATCTAAAACATCTTTTTGTGTTTTGACCATTCCTTTAGGATCAGTACCTTCAACTTCAGGTTTCATTAATTCTAAGAGTAATCTAATACAACCTGCATCTAAAACCAAATCAGGAGATAATGTCTTTAATGGTAATTCTTCAGCCAACAACAAATTTTTCAAAGCACCCAATGCATGTGCCCTAATCTCTCTACATGGATTATAACATTGGTGTGAAATTGCCTCAATTAATGGATACCATGAATTAGTAGGAGTTTTTCCATCTTTAGCTAACTTAGGAATAGAATCTTGAAATCTTTGACTCTCAATAATATCAGCCAATTTAATGGTGAGAGAAATAGACTTGGTTGCAGTAACAACTAATTCTTGGAAAGGATTCTTGTTTTTTTCAACTTTCAATCCACTTGATGTTAATTTATCGTATTCTTGCTCCCATTGAGCCCCGTATGCTCCAACTGCAGATATCTCATCTAGTAAACCTAAAATGTCCATATAGTTATCATATGTCACTAAATCTGGGTGAGAAGTCAGTAAATTGTAGACAAATTGATAGACGATATCAGTGTTTTTTGGGGTAGATGCTAAAGTTCTGACCAAAGACCAATACTTATTGTTTGATGCTAATACGGCTTGACACCAAGTTCCTTTTGTTAGCACCAACATTTGAAGTGGTTGTAAGATGGTAGAACCGAATCGTATCAAAGACTCTCTACTTGTATTAGCTAAATCGCATAATCCGTCTATTGTCTTATCTAATAATGCCTTATTTTCTTCAGTACCATTGTGTAATAATAGTAACTTATAGGCATTCACTCTAATAAGTTTGCTCATCTTGAATTCATCAACCGGGATAAAAACAGAATCAATTTTTTGTAATAATTCAGCAACTAATTTTTGATCTCCTGATAATAATAGAAAGCAGACTGACACCTCGATTAACAGTAGTGCTTCATCTATGAAAACCCTTTCATTAAATGCTTTCTTATCTGGAATTAATCTTATTAAAATGGAAATTAAGCTGTTCAAATTTTCAGGTGAAGTCTTACTAACAGTTTTAAACAAAGTATCAATATTACTGGATTTAATGCAATCGATTGTGGATAAGGTGCATTCAATTTCCTCATCAGTAGGTTCAGGTGTATCATCAGAAAGACCTTTCAAATAGGAAGAAAATGTAGAAAATAAACCAGTATCCTTCAAAGCTTTAGTTCTACTGAACTCGTGTTCAGGCTTTGGTTTGGTCAACTTTTCAAGACCCAATTTCTTTTGAAATTCAGGGAAAAAGTCAGGTTCAATTAAGCCATTCTCAAATAAGGTAAGGAAAATCTTGATAACATGACTCCATTGTGGAGTAACTCTGTAATTGGATCTTTTGAGTACTCTGAACAAAACAACAGTGCTTAATTGAGCTCTAAAATCTCTACCAAACAAAACAGACAAATCACTAACGGTAATTGTTTCATTCTCCTTTTCTAACTTGAGTTCTGTAATTGGAATATATTCTCTAGATTCTAAAGCAAACTCAGATTTCTTAACACCAGTCAATGTAGTCATATGTGCTGAAATTTCGACGATTAAATCAACAATATCATCCATACCAAAATATGAAGCAATGTAAGCGGCCTTTTCAACTGTTGACATCATTCTCGTGACAATTCCATCATTGGTAGCATCATCAAACATCGTAATTAAATAAGCAATTAAATTTCTTGCAGTTGTTTCAAAAATTGCTCTATCAAACTGTAGCAACTCTTTAACCGACTCACCATTATCGCTAACTAATGAAATTGAAGAGAACTCAGAAAGTAGTTTAGATTCTTGTTCTGCAACCAAGTTGTGCCAAGTAGCTTCGAACCATTTAGCACTACCTTTGTGCTCTTCGGGCATAATAATTTCCCTTTCTTTGATTGAATTATAAATCTTCTCAGTGTACCAGGATGGAAAATTCTGGCCACCATTATAACATCCACGAACATTTCTCTGGTAATCTTGTAGAGACATTGGTTTGGCCACATTTGGATTATGTAAATCAGTATTTAACATAATAATTGAAAAAGATAAAATTTGTAGAGAGTCTTGATCAGGAGAGACTTTCTCTTCTTCCTCATCTCCTTCTGTTTCTTTGTCATTACCTAAGTCTGATTCAACTTGAGTTGGGATATCTTGACAATCAACATATCTTAAACTGAAAGCATCTATAATTCTATCAATCTGTTGTGCTTCACCAGGAAGTCTGAAATTGTTCAACATCATTCTCAATGCTTCATCAGGTCTTAAATTTTTGAAATCTAAATGCTTCAAAAATTCTTTCAACAATGTTTTTTTATTTGGATTTATTGGTGTAACATTTTTCTTCTTTCCTTTCTTTTTATCATCGTCGCCACGTTCTGGTTTAGATAATAGTTCACCCAACTTTGTTTTATCAATTCTACCAGATTTCTCAAACAGGAATTTGGCATACTCAGAGAGGTCGGTTTTATCCTTAATGAACCCTTTTTCATATAATAGATCTAGACCTTTAGCTGGTTTCTCATTCCACAGTTTAACACATTTAATGAAATCAGATTTCTTTTTTTGTTGTAAAATTAAAGGATGTGGTTGGATATTATCCAATGTAATATTATTTTTAGCAGCTAATTTTATTCTATCATGGATTCCATCAACTAATGATAAAAGACCTTCCATACAAATAGGAGGAACATTTTGAGTTGTGTATACACTAGCATCTGAGGACGACAAACGACAAATCAATTTGATTAAAGAAACAGCTAAATCACTTCTATCAAAATCACAATCATAAGATTTAAATAAATTAATAAAAAAATAAGGTGAACGGATCCATAGAGCACTCAAACTTTCAATTACAAGTTCTTTCACCGATGCTGATTTACCAGTATAAAACTCTTTTGATAATTCTTCAATGTCTTTTTCTGTTAAAACTGCAGTCTCGTATTTACCTCTCTTAGTCATTCCAAAAATATGTTGGTCTGTTTTTTCTAAGTCTTTTTCTAACTCATCCCATTTGGCGATGATTGTTTGCATTAGAGTATTGAATATAAGTTCTAATTGAATTTTCAAATGATGCGGCATATTTATTGATAAATGTAAGAAAAGTTTCAAAATTAAGCTTAACAAAAATGGAGATTCTGTAGTTTGTAAAAGATGAACAATATGATGGCAAACATTATCAGAAATTAATTGAAATAACTGTGAATGTTGAGGTAAAACACCACCTGAAACCTCAATTATTGTATTTAAAATATTTAGGGCCAACACTCTCAAACTTTCTGTGTATCTAAAAGTATTTTTTGGGGATAAGACTTCAACTGTATGTGTCAAATATTCTTTCATACTTGGTAAACCAAATGGAGTATCTTCATCAAACTTTAAAGCAATGCTAACATGACCGTCATCATCAATTGTGATATTACTTTTCTTTTCTTGTTCTTCCGTACCCTTCTGTTCGCTAGATAAGTCTGCTGAGCTTTCATTTGGAAGCTGTGTTTTGATTGATGGAACAGCAACTGAAGCTCTCACTGTAGCATCAGCTCCACCTTCATCTATATCATTCGGAGAATCTATAGATGGATCTAAAACATGAGCTCCTTCAGTACCTCCAATTTTATCTTCTGTCATGCTGGTTCCTTCAACAGCTGAAAGTTCGACGGTTGTTCCTTTAACATTATGATCGTCACCAGAGGTAGATTCGATATCTTTCAGTTTAGAGAACATCTTCTGAGTGATATTTATCAAAGTAGTCTCAGCTGTGCTTCTTAATATATCTCTTCTTCTGGTATTGGCAGCTAATGAAAAACAAGTTGAAACAGATTCATACATAGAATCATCTGTCAGTAAATCACCTAGATCTGATAAAACAGTTAATTCTACTAGTTGAATGATTTTGATCAGTAAGATATCATCTTGAGTTTGATCTGATCCTTCAAATTTACAATGTGATAAAGCTGAAATCAACTGACCTAAACCTTGATGTATATTCTTATTATGGGCATTGATGATTCTATATTTGATTAACTTTGAAAGAGAGTTAACGACAACTCCCGTTATGAATCCAGAAGTATTCGGGGATCTAATAACAATAAGAAAAGGTTGTAATAAGGTCAAAACATCCATTTCAGAAATCTCTGTATCCATTGCTGTTAAAATTGATCTCAATTCAACAAATCCACTTAAAAAGTGATCATCTTCCTTTGATTTTGAAGCTGCTTTCAAAAAATTTGGTAATCTTGGAGTTGAATCATCATCAATAAATGGAGAACCATCCTTAATAAATTGATTTGTTAAAAATGAGGCTAACGGTCCGTTTGTAGCTTTATTTGATTTCCTCATAACAGAGGCGATCATAGTACATTCCTCGATGACAAATGATATCATATCAATTGTTCCTTTTTGAATTTGACTGTTCATTTTAAAAGTTGATAATAAATTATAAAAAATAATAATTAACAGTAAAACTTTATTGTTATAAAAAAGAAAATTAGTGTGCAATGAAAAGCAATTTCTAAAAACGTAAATAAATTCTTGAAAAAACTGGATATTTACAGCTGGAAACACACTGAATCTCTAAAAGAAAAAAAATTGTGAAATTGATCTAAACTATTCAAGTATCTTTTCTAATTGTAGTAAGTATAGATCACTTAAAATAATTGCCAAATCGTGGGAAATTGGCAAGAGGACAGCTATTGCGGTTAACACGTACGTATTCACCCACAACAAAAGGTCTTTCAATCTGAGAGTGAGTGTTGATATACGGCGCGCGTTATGAGCGATGCCGCGAAAAAGCAGGTTCACCCTGAATCAATCGGTATATTACGTAGAGTTAATCTTAAATAGTTGTATTATATACAGTGTTTAACAAAATAAAGTTATATAGATCTTCTTTTATAACTTCTATAGGATCTCCAAGCAAGTCTCCACTCTTTGAACTTAAGTTTGGGATTGAGGATATCAAAATCGTATTTTTGGAGTCTTTCGAGGTACAAGATTGTGGGTAGGCCATTCATATAAGGAAGATATAAAGCATCAGGAAGATCATTGTTAAATGATTTATATTGAGATTGTAATTCAATATTTGAAGAAGATTCTATTTTTGTTTTTATAAGACTTTTAAGATTTTCTAGTTTTGATTTAGCTGTCAAGACATGATCATTGGCAGTAGTACATGCTTCAAAAACAGCATTTTTCAAAGCTTCTTTAACTTTTGCATCATCACAATCACCATACTTAATCAATCTTAGTAAATCTTCCTGTGATGCTTTAGTATGTATTAATATATCCAAAGGTAGAGTCAATTGTCCTTTAAGATCCACGAAATATTTCAATCCAATTACGAAAGAGCAAACAGCTGTAGCTTGTCCCAAATGAGCACTAATTTCAGTTAAATGATTTCTAATATCATTTGTTTCAGGTAGTTCAAGTAACTTAGTTGGAAATTCAGAAAAAAATTTTAAACAAGGTGATAATAGAGCATTTTGTAAAGCGTAACTTACTTGTGAATTAGTACCTTCACCAAATGAGCAAACTGAGTCAATATTATCAAAACCTTTTTTGCTTTCATTATTTAAATAATATCTATGACTTTCAACCATTTGTTTAAGTATTTCTAAATCTATATTAATCCCGTTTCTAATCGAATCTGCAAGTAGCGTAGTAACTGGTTCGCCAGTGAAAACTTTGGGTGATTCAGGATCATTTTTCAACTCTGCACATTTTTCTAATTGGTCTTCCCAAAATGCAAATTTTAAATTATTATATCTTTCACTCTTTGTTCTTGATCCAGTTTGATATCCTAAAGAAACTTTTGATAATTCAATATTAAATGCTTTAATAGCAAGATAAGAATCTTGTAAAAAAGGAGGATAAAATTTAGAGAGTAAGAAAGAAGATGAATCAAATTTCCTGATCTCTGACGTACAATCAATTCTAGATTTATTTATTCTTGAATCATAAACTTTTTGATAACTATATTTTTTTACTTCTTGTTGCTGATGTTGTGATTGTGATTGTGATTGTGTTTGTGTTTGTGTTTGTGTTTGTAAAACTGAGCTATTTCGATAGAGTGTTCGACTCCATGAGTTATGCAGTTTTGGTTTTGATGCGGATATCCTTATCATTTCTAAGTGAGATTCTCCAAAGTTGTATCAAAAAAGTAACAAGTATTTTAATCAACTGTTTTTCTTGATTGATGATTTACTGATAAGTTAATAGAAGTATAATTATAATTATTGATTACTTTCCAATAGATCTGATTTGGTGGCACAGCCTAAAGCGGGGTAATGCACCTATTTCATCTATATATATATATATATATATACACGTGCAAATTATCACATGATATGAAATGTTGCACGTGATACATTGGCTGTGTAAATCTTTAGGTTTATTATCGTTTCGTATTTTTTTTTATATATTTTTTTTTTGTTCATTGATCATAGTTATTGGTGTAAATATATCCATATTAATTGTTGCAGTCATGTGTTCAAGTTATGTTTACCTAGATATATCTATTGGAAGTATTAAAACTGGAAGAATTATCATTGAACTTTTTGATAAATTGGCCCCAAAAACAACTGAAAACTTTAAACAACTATGTAAATCAAAATCATACAATCAAACTATATTTCATAGAATAATTAAAAATTTTATGATTCAAGGTGGTGATCTTACTTATGGATTTTTATCATCAATTAAATCATACCCACCTGAAAAAATTGGAACTGGGGGTCATTCAATTTATACTACTGAAATTGATTCAGTTGGTAAATTTGAGGATGAAAACTTAAATCATCCTATAACTTTACCATTTACGCTGTCCATGGCTAATTCAGGCCCAAATACAAATACGTCACAATTTTTCATAAACACTTATCCATCGCCTCATTTAACTGGAAAACATACTGTGTTTGGGAAAGTAATTCATGGTAAAGCAATAGTTAGAGAAATTGAAAAAGTTGATGTGATAAATAGTAACAATTCTGAAAAAAATGCCTGGATTCCAATTGAAAATCAAAAGGTTGTTATTGATGACTGTGGGTTATGGGAAAATGGTGATCCACTCCCTAATTATGTTTCTTGTGTTGATACAATTGGTGGTGATATATATGAAGAATATCCGGACGATAATGATATTGAAGGATTAGATTTAGAGAAAGGCGATATTACTTTTAAAATCTGTACAACAATTAAAGAATCAGCAACTATGTTATTCAAACAAAAAAAGTTGGAAGAATCATTTTTCAAGTATAGAAAAGCTTTAAGATATTGTAATGAATTAATCCCTGATGAAGAGTCTGATAAAACCAATCATAAAAAGTTTTTAGATTTGAAGAAAACATTGTTTTTAAATTTATCTTTAACTTCTTTACAATTAAAGAACTACCAAAAGTGTATTGATTATTGTGGATATTTGTTAGAAATGGAAGATTCTAAATTGACAGATTTACAAATGAGTAAAGTATTTTATAGATTAGGAAAGTCATATGCAGCTTTGAAGAAGTACGATATTTCTTTGGAATTTTTCTCCACAAGTCATCAATTCAATCCATCTGATAAGGCTATTGAAACAGAGAAAAAAGAAATTGAAAAATTGGTTGCAGAATCAAAGAAAGCCGAAAAAGAGAAGTACGCTAAGTTCTTCTCTTAAATATGTACAACCTTTTCTTCTTTGCGTGAAATAAGAAACTGAATCATGTTCGAATTTTCAAAGGAAAATTGATGTATATGTTTTATATGTTTTATAGTTTTGACATTTTTATGTTAGACATTTAAGCTTTTTAATCAAATTGCTAAATAAAATCAATGTTTTTATTAACATAGACACAAGAAAAAGTGTTTAATGAAATTGTATTTATATATATTTCACTCGTTGAAAGATTTTTTAAACTATACTATAATAACTGATAACTGTATTAACATTTGGATTAGATTCTTTTTTTTTTCTCTTTGTAGAAAAATACTCTTATTTTCCTGATCCCCTGTTCCTTCATTTGATTTTCGTCCCTATACCGTTTTCTTTTTCAATGCAATAATCACCACCAGAAATAATGAAAAAGCTTGTAGACCATAATCTATACTGCAAATTTCAACTACTTTAAACGAGGAATATTTTGAAAAGTTGAAGATAGTACCTGAAAAGCTTGACTGATGAAGACCCCGATGTAAGCGTTATTATTTTGAAGAAATTGTTAAAATTATTGGATTTAGATATCGCATTTATTGAATGTGTGTTATCCCCTAACGTATATACAACTTTGATCACCAATAGTAAACTGTAAATTGACATACCATTTGATACATTATGTCAAAATAAAAATGAGATAAAACAACTGAATTCTTTTGAAATTTTCAAACAGAAAATGGTTGGAGTTATTCGATAAATACTATTATATTCAATATATGGATATTATCATTCCAGTATATTGAGTATTTTCCATAAAAAGAAGTTTTAATATATTAAAAAAATAAACAAGAGAACTATTGATAGTAAAAACTTTAAATAGCATTACTTGTAGTATGACATTTGAGTAAGAATCCCTCTAGACTACCATCATAACTTTGAAGAGCGCAAAAGCAAAAAAAAAAAGTCCAACAGTTTATTCTGTCAAAAGACACATTTTTATCTTGAAACATAAACTTGTCTGTTTTGTTCTATCATAACTAGCCCCTAATACTAATGTGACTTTGATCCTATAAATACATTAAGGTCATAACTAATTTTACTTTGTAGCATAATAAGAACAGCAACAATAGAATCAACAACACTACATTAAATTAATACACTATACTATACTACAATACAATTACCAGGTCTACTTAATAATTTCATTGATTTACTCATTTCATTTAACAAATAATCATTTCAATAATCAAATTTTCATCAAATTGAACTTATAATTTAACAACTTACTCATGTCTAAACTTAGTATTGATCTTACAAATAACGATGATATTCTGTTCAAATCATCAGAACTGAGTTTAAATATGAGTAAATTATCAATTTCAAACACAACAATAACTTCAACTTCTCCAACTGAAAGAACAAGAAGACGTTCAAGTGTTTTACGTCGAATGTCAATTGGTAGTTTACATCAATCTGATAATTGTTCACAATTAAAAATTGATTTACACTCTGTGACTTTTGAAGATTCAAAAATTGATGAAGAATATGAATTATTAAATATTGATGATATTGATGATAATGATGATGATGATTATGTTTTTCTTAATGATCAAATGGAGATTCAAGAAGATAAACCAAAGATATCAGATTTTACTCCTCTTAAAGTGTTAGGAAAAGGTGCATATGGGAAAGTTATTTTAGTTAAGAATGAAAGAACTGGACAATTGTTTGCTCAAAAAGAATTAAAAAAAGCATCTATCATAATAGATAGTAAAACAACTGAAAGAACTAAATCTGAAAGGGATATTTTAGCGTCTGTTACAAGTCATCAAAATATTGTTAAATTGTTTTTCGCATTACATGATGAAAGAAAATTATATTTGATACTTGAGTACATACCTGGAGGCGAATTATTTAATTATTTAGCTAAAGAAAGATTCTTAAGTGAGAAAAAAGCAAGCTTCTATGTTGCTCAAATGGCATTAGCTTTAAAACATTTACATGGGTTAGGTATTGTTTATAGAGATTTAAAACCAGAAAATTGTCTATTAGATCGAGATGGATATTTAGTTTTAACTGATTTTGGTTTAGCTAAACAATCACCAGAGCAAGATTCTGAAAATTGGTGTAATTCTGTTATAGGCACTCCTGAATATTGTTCTCCTGAAGTTGTTCGTGGTGAAGATTATGGAATGAAAACTGACTGGTGGTCATTAGGATGTGTTATGTATGATTTGTTAACTGGTAGCCCACCATTCCGAGGTAATAATCATAAAGCTATTATGGATAAGATTTTGAAAAAAAAACCACAATATCCAACTTATTTATCAAGTGATTCAAAAGCATTACTTAATAAACTATTACATAAAATTGTTGAAAAAAGATTTGATGTTGATGGCAATTGGAATAACTTTGAAAAAATGAATTTTTTCAGATATTTTAAATTCAATGATTTAATGAGTAGAAAAGTTGAACCTCCCATTAAACCTATAATTACTGATTTACAAAAAGCTGAAAATTTTGATGATGAATTTACTAATATGAAATTGAGTGATTTAGGTATTTCAGATGGTGTTCCAATTCCACAGATTTCAAATATAAGTAAATGTAAAGATATTTTTTCAGGATTTTCATATGCTGCCAGTTCTAGTTTCATAGAAACTTATACATCTAAATAAAGTATTGGAGAAAGAATTCCATTTTAGGGTTTTTTTTTTCAGTATTATTATTATTATTATTATTATTATTTGCATCA
The DNA here is from genome assembly GCA_003706315.3 of Ambrosiozyma oregonensis (nom. inval.). Taxonomy (NCBI): domain Eukaryota; kingdom Fungi; phylum Ascomycota; class Pichiomycetes; order Pichiales; family Pichiaceae; genus Ambrosiozyma; species Ambrosiozyma oregonensis (nom. inval.). The sequence continues at coordinate 390,106 of PPKY03000005.1, forward strand.
TCGTTGTATTTTATTATTTTATTGTTCTTTATTTATTATTATTATTATTACTATTTTTATTGTCTTTATTGTTATTCATTTATTTATTAATGCATTCTTCATAGTTAATATATTTATATATAGATTATGTTCTCATATTTATTTAAAGTTCAAAAATATTACAATTTAATCCAGACTTCTTTAATGCAGTTTCAGTAAATTTCCATGGAACCCCAAAAATTCCAGAATTAATTTTAGGCATATTTATTAGAAAATCTTGTGTATTATTTTTATTTTTTAAAATTTTTCTAACAACTTCATTTTCAATAATATCTGGATTTTCTAATTTTTTTTTTAAATCAATCATAGCTAATTTAGTATTTTGAGAAATTTCATCACATGTTTCACCATCAAAATTAGCGGTAAATAAACAAACAATTAATATATTTTCACCAATACCATTAACAAATCCTTGATCTTTATAAGAAACAGGAATGATAAGTGAAGTACCTAGTAAATCTGATGGATTTGATTCACTACAATATTTTTTATATAATTTATATGAAGAATAAAAATGTTTTTTAAATATATATGCAATTCCACCGCTCCATGAACCATGACAATTACAAGCATGAGTAAGAATTATTGGTTTAAGTTGATTTTGAGAATTGGGTATGGTTGTTGTTAGTTTAAACAAATCACCTTTTGTATATGATATCAATGACATTGTGTGAATGTAAACGTGAATGTTAGATGAAAGATAAAGCAAAATTAGTTAAGCTACTGACAAAGTGAACAAAAAAATATATGGAATCTCGGAATATTTCTTAAACACCTAGACACCAGTTGCAAGGTTAGGGTAAGTTCCGAATACTTTTAAATAATAGTATTGAAACAAAGTTTGGAAATTTAGTAATATTATTTTGATTGGGGAAAATAAATAGCATTTATTAAGAGGTTAATTAAAAGAGTTTTGTTGAAATACAGCTTTCATTATTTATAATAAATGTTTGATTAATTACTGAAGTCATACAATTTAATTTAATTAGAAAAGTTTAAGAATATTATTTATTATAACCAAAATGTTATTTTTTTTTTATCATTTCCGTAATTATTTTTTTTTTCAAATGGATTAATTAAATTAACGGTAGTATTGTTTAAATTATAAAAAGTTAATAATATAATTTTTAATGAAGAAGAAGATGAAATCAATAAATTAATCCATTTGGTTAATTTGGTTATTTTGGTTCCTGCGTGGAAAAGAACAAGGGACCTGAAACTGAAACCATATGGAAATTTTGATTGTGATTAAGAATCTTTTTAGAAAGGCGAATCGGCAATGCCATTGAAAGGGGCCAAATTCCACCAGGAGCGGAGACAATCCGTGGCGCCGTGATGGGCTGCCCGGTGGCAGGTGGAAGGTGCCATGTGGATGCCCCAAGAATCTATTAATAGGATGGTGACAGGTTTGATTTAGCCTCAAATCTGGCTCTAATAGTGTTTTTCGAGGCCTAACTCTTGGACTTTCATTCTATGCCTGCATTTCTTTTACAATTAGGATTGACTGGAGATGGTTGCAGGTTTTTACTGACTATTGTGTTCAAATACAAGCTTTGAACAAGACAAGGCAAAAGACAGAGTTATAGGCGAGGGTGGGCGAGACCAGGAGAGACCACGCTAGATTGAAAGTCACAGGAAAGTCACAGGAAAGTCACAGGAAAGTCAGAGAGGCCACAGGCCACAGGACCACAGGCCACGCAGATCGCCCCCTCTCCCCCCTTGCGGGAGTCACCAGACTTGGCCGTGGCCTTTAGCCTTTGGCCTTGGACTCAGACCGCCTTCTCGTTTCGTCTCTTTCCAAGGCCAAAAGTAAAAGCTTGGGGTCCCCGTTGAATGAAACGAAAAACTAAAACGCTCCACGTAAACACCTCCGGTACATCTTTCATCACCATCTTCCCTGATTTTGTTGTTTCTGTCACTCTTTCTCTTTCACTTCCACTTTATAATCACCATCACTTCATATCTCCTCTCTTTCTTTTCAACTTCCAAACTATTATAACAGTGTGTTTGTGTTTGTGTTCGTGTTGCTTTAAAACCATCTTTTCCCTCCTTCTCTCCTTCTCTATCTGAAATTTCATTTAATTCCACTTGGGTTATTTTCAAATTATTTCATATTTTTTTAACCTCTTCCCCTTTCCCTCTTACCTTCACTTCCACCAAACTCTTTCTCTCGTTATACTTTCTTACTTCTACTTTATCATATCTTATCTATCCCTTGAACATCGTTTTTCCAGAAAAAAATTATCTCTTCTATTTGATTCGTTTTACCACTTTGCATTATAGTCATTCCAAATTAAAACTACCCGTTTATATACACGCAACATCAAAAATTACAGAACTTCACTGATATGTTCCCTATAAATCAACAACAGCAACAACAACAACAGCAACAACAGGGAAATCGACCTTATCATACTTCTGCACGTCGTTTACCTCCTGCACCCCTTTCTTTACTTCCACAACACTATCAACAAGGTGCAACTTTTACTACTCAAATGCCAGATGGAACTCAAATATTTTCCGTTCCTGTTCCACCTCCTGGTTCTCAAATTAATCCAGGTTCTCCAACAACTCCTTTTGATTTAGCATATGCAACAGGAATGTTACCAAGACAATTATTAGTTTCTTCTCCTTTCATCAATTCCCCAAATAACGAACGTTTTAAACCCCCAATGTTGAATAGAAATTCAAGAACTCCATCTTCTTCTTCAAGAGCTAATTTTTCAAAGAATTTAAAAACAAAACTTAATCAAGTTAGTAAAAGTAGAGATTCAGATGAAACTATTTTTTCAAGAAGAGATTCAATCACTAATACTAATGATTCTCAAACTTCAGATGAAAAGTTATCTTCGATTATCGATAAAAAAAAAGAAGATTCTAATGATAAGATTAATGAAGTCGATGATGATGATGATGATGATGATGCTGATAATGATAATAATAATAAAAATGCAAACAATAATGAAACTGATGTTTCAATTGATACAAGAACAATTAAATTCAAAAATTTGCGAAATGATATTAGTTTATCTGAGTTTTTAGATTTTATAGAATTTGGACCAATTGAAAAATGTGTTTTTAATATAAATTCAATTGATTCTCCAAATAAAGAAATTATTTTATCGTTTGTTTATCAGTTTGAAACAAATAAATGTTTCAATCAATTTACATCAATAATAGATGAATTAAAAATGGCATTAGAATCTCCTGATTTGGTTATTGAACCTGTTCTTAATGATCCTCCTTTATCAATAATAATTAAAAATGCAATTGAAAATGACGGAGCTACTAGAGAAGTTGTCTTGTCTAATTTAAAAAATGGCATACCAAAAAAATTCATTATTAATGAACTTGAACAATTTGGTGATTTAGAATCTTTAAAATATTTACCTTCAAAAAATGTTGTATTTGTCAATTTTACTTCTATTTCAAGTGCTATTAAATGTGTTGAACAATTGAATTTAACTGACTCAATTTTAAGCACTTGTAAAGCTTATTATGGTAGAGACACTGGTTTGTCTCATTTACATCATTCAGAATTATTTGATAATGAAATGAGTCAAGATAAATTTGTAGATTTTTCTTCAACTCCATCAACTTCTTTATCTCCTCCTGCTGAAATAGTTTCAACTTATAACAACAATAATGATAACAATCATTATTTTACATCCACAAATCCAATGAATCATTATGAATATGCAACCCCTGGAACTGCTCCTTCTCCTTACATTTATGAGGATCAATTATCTTCAATGGCATCTCAATCAATTCCAACATTATCAATGCATCAACTTCCTTTACCTCAAACAGCAAACGTTGGTAACAGAACAGTTTATTTAGGAAACATTCATCCAGATACTACAGCAGAAGAAGTTTGTAATTCAGTTAGAGGTGGTAATTTAGAATCAATTAAATTGATTCCTGAAAAGTCAATGTGCTTTTTAACATTCATTCAACCTAAAGATGCAGCTCATTTCTTTGCTAGATCAACTACTGAAAAATTAATAATTCATTCAAGAAGATTAAGAGTTGCTTGGGGAACTCAATCTACTCCTTTATTACCTGAGATTTACATTGCTGTTGCTAATGGCGCCACTAGAAATTTATACATAGGTGTTATTGAAAACGATCATGATCATGATCGTATTAATGAAAGTGATGATGAAGTTGAAGGTGATTCTAAAAATACTACTACTAATAATACAACCACTGCTGATGAAAGTATTGAAACGGTTCCAGATAGTGATACATTAAGACGTGATTTTTCAGTTTTTGGTGAAATTGAACAAATTAATTTCTTCAAAAATGGATCTTGTGCATTTGTTAATTTTTTAAACATTATATCATGTATGAAAGCTGTTGAATTTTTCAATTCTTCATTGGAAACCGAATCTGAAAACAATCATTTATCATTTGGTGATTTATATAAAAATTTTAAAATTAGCTTTGGTAAAGATCGTTGTGCCAATCCACCAAAATCAAAGAAAACTAAAAAGAAAAATAAAAAGAAGAAAGAGAAAAAATTGTTAGCACAACAAGCCATGTTAAATGCTAGTAAAGAATTTGATTCCAATGATACAGAAGCTTTTAAATCCATGGGAATTTCTTCATCAGTTATTTCGCAAGCTACTGGAACTGAAAGTGAAGATACTTCATCTGACATTGATATAGTTGTGAATCGTTCTACTTCATCTCCTTTATCACAACCACCATCATCGTCTAAAGTTCAACCACCACCTTCCCCTTCAGAAATATCAACACTGGCATCATCAACTGAAGATCTTCATATTCCATCTTCTCCATCTACACAACAGCGAACGACGAAACTTCAACAAAAAAGCCTGAAAAATAGACGATTTTCAAGTTTCACCAACTTTTCTAGAACTTCTTCATTTGGTTCTCTCAATCAACAACAACACAACAGTAATAGACCAACTCGTGTTACTTCTCGTGGGTCATTCTATAATTCAAACTACAACAATACTTATCCATACGAATATGCCAGTAACTCGTCATCGACAACACAGTTTCAACATCACACACCTCAACAACAACAGCAGCAACATATAGTATATCACCAATCCCATCCTGGCTCCAACGTTTCTTTACCTCAACTTGTTCTGTCTCAACCTATGTTGTCAACACCATTATATCAATCAGCAGGTCCTCCACAACCCCAATATTATAATGGTTTGAGTATTGCTACTCCTGGACAGAATGGACATGCACACCAAGCTACACATTATGTGACTTACCAAGGGTTAGGTTATATTAGTAGTCCATCTCCTGTTGTCTCGAACCAACCCCAGGTATATGGCGGACAGTATGGTTACGGGGGTGGCGTTTATGGAGCAGGTGGTAGAAAGAATAAAGCTGTTGTTAATGAGACTAATGTCAGTTATATTAATGGTGATGGAAATTATTATGCCGCTACCAAACACTAAACCATTACTTTTTGAATAATTATGGTTTTTCTTGTTTTTTTTAAAATATAGTATATCATTTCTCTATTCATTTACTATTTGGTCGTTTATATTTAATTGAAATTAATATATATATGACATTTTCACTTCATTTTATTACAGTTTTGTCACACACACACACACACACACACACAAACATACATACACATACACATAACATTAGTTAAAGCTTTGCAGCAACTATGATATCACTCTTTACGTTACCATATTTTTTTCGATCTGTTATTTTTCTCAAGTTACTTTTCTTGTTTGTTCTTTAGCATACCTGTTGGAGCAGTGAAGTTTAATGATAATACAACACTTCCAACGTTTAATATTTCTCTTCTTAAATTGTTTTTTTTTTTGTTCAGTTTTCAAGTTTACTTATCACTTTTAAGTTCAATCTTTTCTTTTAGTTTTTATTCCGTTCTCCCTTTGATATAGCTTCATTATCTCTTATATTTCTTGATTTATTTTTACCTTGTTTAGTAAATATATATATATTTTTGTTATTATTTAATTATTCCCATATGCACGTTACAGACAGATCAACATATGCATATATTTAATGCTTTTTTTCTTAAAGTACTGATATTTCAGTGTTATCAGAACAATTATATGTCTAAAGTTGAATAGTAAATATAATTGATTATACAATACACTTTCCCATGTTACTTATTTGTATAATAACGACTCGTCGATCGGCTCTATTGACCCCCCATAGATACTATTATATAGTCAAAATCATCATAATTCGTTCTTCTTTTTCACTTTCTGGGTTTAAATGTATGGAAATTATTCAGATGATTAACAGATCTCACTTCTGTTTTTTATTATTAAAGATTTCTTTTTAATTATCAAATCTTTATAATGTAAAATATGTAAAATTTCCATTCTTGTAGCTTTATTCACGTTGAACGTTAACAGTATATACGGAAAAGTTCATGTTTATGGAACTATAAAGATTGGTTTTTGTTATTCATTCGAAACTTACCATTTTCTTTGAATTAGTAATGATAAGTCCGAATTATAACTTTATTTCACTATTTCATTATTCCGTTAATCAAAGTTAACTAGTTTTGATACTGCTAAATGAAAATCATTCGGAAATAATTATTAGTAATGCAACTTCCGCTCTTAAACCCGAATTTGTAAGCTCTTTTAGCAAAAAACCTCAACGCTTGGTAGAGTTGTAAGTATAACTATGTATACCATGTTATTACTAATGACTTTATATAAAATGATCAGAAAATGTCCAATTGTTATAACAGAATAATCTACAAACTAATTAAATAAATTAAATAATTATAACAATTACACTAATTACACAAAACAAAAACAAAAACCAAACAACCTTAACAATGTCTTCTCAAAATACTCCTTTAGCTGATACAAACTTATTCAAGCCAATTAAAATCGGTAAAGTCGAATTAAAGAATAGATTAGCTTTTGCTCCTACTACTAGATTTAGAAACTCAAATGAGTATGTTGCTACTAATATTATGAAAGATTACTACGAAGCTAGAGCTGAAAACAATGGAGGTCTTTTAATCACTGAAGCTACTTTTGTTTCCTATCAAGGTGGTTTATTCCCAAATGCTCCTATGATTGCAACTGAGCAACAAGCTGAAGCTTGGAAACAAGTTGTTGATGCTGTCCATGATAAAGGTTCTGCAATTGCTATGCAATTATGGCATTTAGGTAGAGTTGGTGTTCCAAGTTTATTAAAGCAGCATGGATTACCTTTGTTAGGACCATCTTCTTTATATCAAAGTGAAGAATCATCAAAAGAAGCTAAAGAAGCTGGTAATGAGATTCAACCATTTACTTTAGAACAAATTGAACAATTGAAAAAAGATTTTGTCCATGCTGCTAAGAATGCCATTGAAGTTTCTGGTTTCGATTTTATTGAAATTCATGCTGCTGCTATGTACACTTTAAATCAATTTATTGATATTGCATCAAACCAAAGAACTGATAAATATGGTGGTTCAATTGAAAATAGAGCAAGATTAACTTTAGAAGTTGTTGATTTATTAGTTGAGGCCGTTGGTGCTGATAAAGTTGGTATTAGACTGTCACCTTACGGTGCTTTCCAAGGTGGTTCAGATGCAAATTCTAAATTAATGCATCCTATTGCTCAATATGGTTACATATTTTCTGAGTTAGAAAGAAGAGGTAGAGAAGGTAAAAGATTAGCCTATGTTCATTGTATTGAGTCAAGAGTTGATGGTACGGATTCAAAAGGTGGACCTGAGCATTCATCTGAATGGATTTCTCAAATTTGGAAGGGTGTTTTGATCAGAGCTGGTGCTTATCTTCATAGTAAAGGTTATTCAACTTTAATCAAAGATGTTAATGCCAATGATAGAACCGTGATTGCTACAGGTAGATATTACACATCGAACCCTGATTTAGCTTTTAGATTAAAAGAAGGTAAAGAACTAACTAAATATAATAGAAGTTTGTTTTATACTTCAGGTAATTATGGATACAATTCCTGGCCTAAGTATGGTGAAGAAATTCCATCTGAAGATAGTGAAATTTCTCAAAAAAAAACTGTTGCCTTGGCTTGATTCTTATTTCTAACTTAATTCTTTTTTTCATTATTATGACTTGCTGCGACGACCTTCTGAAATTTATATTTTCGTTTTCATTTTGATTTTTTTATGATTTTTTTTACATTTTATTTTTCTTATTATTATGATTTTGTATTTATTTAATATTGACGAGAACCTATAAATTATTTCTTGTAAATGATACCATTACATTCTACTTGTTTAATCTATTTGTTTATTAAATTCATGAGGTATTATAAGTGTATATGTCTATATAGCATATATTCAGTAAGCCTAAACTCTGTATATTTGTACTCTATACCGTATGCTATATAATTTATATTTTGTATAATGAAAAACAACTACCAAAGATTTATTCTAATTGTATCCAGTTTCTTGTTAAGACATAAGATAAGAATTAACAGAATTTAAAGTTGCTCTACTAGGGTTACAATTCTCTTTTAAATCAATAATCTTAACCAAATGTTTCCTGATTGTATTTTTAGAAATCATAACACTCGCGTTTTCAGTTAAGTTGAAGTTGTTTTTGTTATTAGATTCACAATGATTAAAATTCCACTCTAAATCATAAAATAACGAAAGACAACATAGTAGCACACCTATTGAAAGATCATCTGAAGAACTACAACAAATTAATATCTTAGAATTTTCCTTATTTTCAATTAGTGTGTTTTTAATTTCATTCATTATTTTAGGTAATTCAATTCTCAATTGTTTCGAAGATTTTTTACATTTTGAAGAAATGCGGTATTTTATTATATTTGTACTTCTTGTTAAATTCCCATTAGGTTGATTTTCATTATCATTAGTTATAGATTGTTTGATTTCAAAAGTCTTTTCCAATATGATAATCAAATCATATAAAGTATTAAAATTTGTCTTTGGTATTGTAATTGTCGTATTTTTTTCAATTTTAGCTATTGTAATTTGCTTGGTAAATTGAATTTCATTTTGCCAAAAGTGATTCTTATCTGTATTTTTTGATAATTTTAAGTTTTTTTTCAATATAATATCATTAATAAATTGTGAAATCTCTTCTTCAGTTTTATCATTGATGGTTTTAAAAAAGTTAATATTTTCCCAAAATAAAATTGGATCTAATCCATTTGACCATAATTCATGGTCATCGGCGGCCCCTTGAACATATATATATCCATTCAGTTTATTTTCTCCATCTTGACACATTTCACTGACTGTGATTAAATAAATTGGTATATATTCAGAGGGTAAATTAGGAATTGTGGTAATACCAGGGTATATCCAAACTGGTTGTAACAATCTTCCTTTTAATTGATTCATTAAAAAATTTTGAGATATAAGATCGATATCTTCCATCTTCTTCACAAGTAATGGCAATTTTTGGAGTATCAAGTCTCTTTCAATGGAAGAAACAACACCATTGGGAGTGAATAATAGTTTGTTTAATTCATCTTCTTTACAACCTAACATTATAGCATTCAATACACTACACCAAATAGGAACTGTTTTACTTAAAGAATCAGGTATTCTTTTACCTCTTCTAGTTGAGTCAATAATTGCAATTCCATCATTAGTTTCACTGCTTAAAATTGGTAATAGGTGTAAATTCAATCTTCTTGTACTAATATCCCAGTTGTTCATATGGCCATCTGTTGATTTGAAATAAGAAGTTGTTGTGTAACAATCTGGAGAGATGTACCATTTCCCACATCTTTCATTAGGAATAATAGGTATAGAATTGGGTAGATTTAATGTTGATGTTATGTATTGATTATCTTTCAAAATTGATAACAAACGATTTTTTATTGAAGTGTTTTGCTTTTTCAAAGTTTTTGTTAACTCAGTCAAATCTTTTCGGAGTTCTGGATCCATTGTATTTCTTATCTTTAGATCTATAATCTTTAATCTCCGATCTCTAATTTGTGGATGTTATTTTGAATCATTAAAATATTGATTGATGGGTTGTGGTGGTGGCTTGAATAATTTTTTTCTTTTTATTTTTTCGCTCGTGCTGTTTGCATAATCCAAAGAGTATTTTCCTTATCAGATGAAAAAAATCCCGGTTTTCAACAAAATTGGTCATATGCCAGTTAAAATCTGAGAAAACAGCCACAATACGCTATTGAACTTGGTTGGATGAATCTATTAAAAAACTAGTGTTACCTTTGTTAGTTGAAATATATCTTGTGTTTTTTCCAAGCATCCCAAGACTACCCAAGACGACTTAAGAGTATTCAATATTTCTAGGAACATGTGGATCAGCTATTTCTTTCATAAAACTGATTTGAATTCAACCATATAGACCCACAGTTGAAAGTTCAAATCCACAGTTTGTAATCTCTAACTATATTTTATTCCACCGATGTATTTGATTTATTGTGGAGTAAATGTGGTGGTAGCTAGTGCAAAATCATTGTTTTAAAGATCTATCAACTGATTTGAGTTCTTTAAATTTTTATTACTAATTCAAACCTTTTTGGTTGTCTTTTGAATTTTTGACTATATAAATACAATGGAATATCCATGTAAATCCCAAAAAGGAGTATATTTTAAGTTTCTAGTTCTTGTAACATAACAATGGCCATGACTAAAGGGTATACTTTTCAGAAAACGCATTCCCATGATGATAAGCGTGACAATGTGATGGATGAAGGTACTAACTCTGAAGGTAATAATTATCGATTAGAAAATGAATCTGGTCAAAATTTAAAAGCTAATGATTATATACTTCAAGAAGATGCAATTTCCCAAACTTCGTCCTCTGACGATGAGCCATATATTGATTTGACTGTTAAAGAAACTGAAGAAGATTTAATCAGACATCAAAAATGGACTTACAGACTTGGTAGATATTTTTGGGATGGGTTAGGAAAGCATCCGAAAGAGCAAGCTTTTTTAATTAAGTTGGATTGGTTTTTGTTATCTAGTTCTATGTGTGGTTATTTTATTAAAAATTTGAATCAGTCGAATATTAATACAGCTTATGTTAATGGTATGAAAGAATATTACAATATGGAACAAAACCAATTGAATTACATGACTACTCTATGGACAGTTGGTTATATTCTTGGTGCCATACCTTCGAATTTAATTTTACATAGAATCTCTGCTAGATTCTATTTAGGTGGATTAGAAATTATTTGGGCAATTTTAACTGTTCTTATGATTACATGTAAAGAAGATAATATCAAAGGAATGTATGCTATTCGATTTTTCATAGGGTTAACAGAAGCTGGTTATTTTCCAGGTTTAGAGTACTTAGTTGGATCTTGGTATAGTCCAACTGAGTTATCAAAAAGATCAACTTATTTTGCAGTTTCTGGTACAGCAGCAAGTTTAATTTCAGGTCCTTTACAACAAGCTGTGTTAACTAGATTTAAAAATTCATCATTAGTTCCATTCAAATGGATGTTTGTTTTTGATTGTATTATTTCTTTTCCGATCGGAATTTATACTATGTTTGTTGATCCAAACACACCATCAACTACTGATGCTTGGTATTTCACTAAGACTGATAAATTAGTTGCTTTGGAAAGAAGAAGAAGGATTGGTGCTCAATTAAACACTAGACAAAAATACACTTGGAAAAAAATCAAATCATTTTTCAATACTTGGCATGTGTTTGTTTTCCCACTTTTATTTTTATGTTATAACAATACAGGTGCAGCAATTGGTCAACCTACATTTACACAATGGATGAAAGTTAGTTTAGGTTTACCTTCAAGTAAATATAATACTTATCCTTCTATTCTTTATGGAGCTTCTATTGGAGTTGCATTAACATTTGCATATTTACATGATTTCTTAGGAGGCCGAAAAAATCATATATTTATGTTTATTTATTTTATCTTATTGATTTTTGGTTGTGCATGTTTATCAGTTTGGAATATTCCAAGGGGATTACATTGGGCAGCATATTTTTTCATTGGAATTCCAACTGGTTGGGGGCAACCACAAATATTTTCATGGGTAAATAGATTATTATTTCAAGATGATATGAAAAGAAATTTTGTTGTTGTTGTTACAAATACATTAGCTTATGTTACAGGAGCTTGGGTTCCAATTTTAGTTTGGGATACAAGGGATGCACCTGAATATTTTATTGGGTTTACTTATACCGCTTGTTTGTCCGCTTTAGGTTTGCTGATGACTTTTATTGCATTTTATTTTACTAGGAGAGATGCAAGACTTCTTGAAAAATCAAATAAATTCTATGCTCAAAATATTTAGTTGAAGTCTTTCAGTTATTTTATTGTAATTAATCACAGTGAGTTATTAAGTTATTTATTTCAGAAGTTATTATCAATAACTTTAAAATATAGGGTAGTATAATTAGTGTATATTTATATAGCCAAAGAAAAGTTTGAAACAATTACGAAAACTTGGAAACCGAAACGAATAGATGATTAATATTGAAGAAAATGTATAATATGCTTAGTTTCATATGATCCTTGTCCATAATGCAAAGAACCTGTTGACTTGGAAGTCCCATGTTTCAGAAAAACTCACCGTTGTGAGTGATTGTATGGGAATCAATAATAGTAAAAATAAAGTTTAACCAAGCTAGCACCACCCGTCTGACTTTATTCAATTTGAAGCAAGGGAATGTGAGATTTTATTCAAATGCATGCCATATAAGATGGTGAGTTGGAAGTACCAAGTATAGAGAATAAAGGTTGAAATGTGAGATTGTATGGGAATCAAAATTACGAAGAATAAAAAATCATTCGCAATGCACATTCTGCAATGATGTTTATTAATCATGTGTCTAGTCAAAATCATGCGTTCGGCACTTTCCAGATAATTATTGAGATTTTGAATAATATTAATAATTAATCACAATTACACTTCAAATCATTAATATACTGTTAAGAGTACAAAAGATTTTGATTTAATATCTTCAGTTATTGAGTAAAATAAGCGTATCTCGGATTGTTTTCACATGTCCGGAATTTTGTGGTTCGGATTTACCCATAACGTCAAACAAATATGTATAAGTGATTCTGCCAGTAGTAATTTTGAGCTATATTTTTTTTTTTGTTTTCAATGACTCTAATAGTTTTTCCTATTTTTTTGGACAATTATATAACCACCAACTTAAAACCATTATGAAAACATCAGCAAACTCTCTTCTCTCAGGAGTCTCATCTTGATCAGAGACTGTCAAAATTATCATCATTAATCCCATATTTGCTATATTGGAAAGAGGAAGCTTCACCTTGAATTCATAAACAGTTGTTATCTTGTGGTGGTTACTTTTGGATTTCAGTTCATTTGAGGCAACACTCAAAAACGCTTTGAAAAAAAGCCAGGTTCATAATCAATAGCTAGAGCTTTATTTCTCGAATGGCCAATTACTTCTGACACTTGGTTAAAAGCTTGTTATAATCCTTGTGATAGCAGATCCACGGTACTTAAAGGGAGAATATTCGCCTCAAACTTTGCTATAAAACTAACTAATAAGTTCATTTCTTAAATCAAGATCTTTGCAAGATTCAGTTAATCTTTTGTCCTTCTGTAATAAAGGGAAGCAAAGCGAAACTTGCAAGGACTAGGCGCTACATTGTTTTTACATTCTCCTTTTTTGTTTACTCCTTTTTAAATTGTTTGAAAACTATATCAATAGTTTTCTATTTCAAAGTACCTTGATTCAATCCTACTTGTTATTGTAAACTATTGACTAGCATATATATATATATATATATACTGGTAGTTAAGTTATATTTATAAGAAGATAACAATATATTAAAGGTTGGATTGAGTTGGGCGGCTCGCAGGAGTTGCGGAAATACACTGTTCCAAAACCTTTCGGATGTGTCAAAAGAATCCGAAATACGCCCATTTTTCCCAAAAGCACATTCATTACTTCGAAAACTTTATGATATATATATATATGGAGTTTCATAATTACTAACGAACCTGTTTTTATCATTGCATTAGCTGTATAATTTCCTAATAATATTTTTATTTTCTTAAATAACATACGATTTAAGGATTATTTGCAAAAAAAACTGTGAAGCATCGCATAATTGAGAATGTAATCCTCTGATGATTTTGACATTTAGCATCTATTCATAGGATGGGGATTTAGAAGTACCATGGTGATTTAAAAGTAAATGAGATGTTGTAATTTGTATGGTAATCGAAAATACTTGATGAGAAGGAGGCCGATGAAGTCAGAAATCTTGCAGGAAAGAGGGGCTTATTTTTTTTTATTTTTTTTTCAGGAGAATGATTTCATTTCTAAGGATTTCTTTTTCTTTTTGACATGTTTTTACAATAAAGAATAGCTATTTTTTGCTTCAAACAACTGAAAGTGCGTAGTTTGAGGATACTAATGGATCTAAAATATAATGTTTTACTGATTTATTTATTTTTTGTTTGACATTCAACGGAAACAATCTGTTAAAAAGCTGTTGGTAGCAAGGCTCTAAGGTCTGGTCTATTGAGCGTTTCAGAACGGTGCATTCTGCATTTTTGTGCGCAATATGTTACATTGCTTATCTGGCTAGAACTAACTATTTCACTGAAAATCAATAGGATAGGCGATGAGATGAATCAAAGATTGATTGAATGTGGTCACTTGTGTTTTCACAATTGAGTTACCCTACCTCAAATTTTATTTACCGAAAATATAGTCACCTGATCAAAAGCACGTGCTCGTACCTTTTTTGATTTATTTGTTACCCGGGTGATCGTCGTTAGCGTTGCCTTGGAAATAACAAAAATATCGCCTCAGAAGTTTGAAAAAAAAAACAAGGAGACTAATTATTAATTAAATAAATGTAATTTAATATTTTTTTCAAAAGAATTAAATTGTTAGATTTAATGTATACTGTAAAATGTTGTTTCTTCTTTTGTTTTTCTGAAATGAAACAAGAGTAATTGGGTAACTTCCTAATTCCTATTATTTTATCATGGATCCAATATATATAGAATATTTAACTATAATAGATGCTTTAGATCCTCCTAAAGCAAAAGCTCGGATTTTTCATCAACAATCTCCTGAATATGTCTTAAAATATTTACCAACTGAATTAATTTTTCAAATTTTCAAACATGTTAGTTTAAGTTCATATACAACAACAACGGAATTTTTTGTTCATGTTGCTTCCATAGTTGATCAATTAATTTTAAATGAACAAGAAATTAAAAATGATCCATATATTAATCATTTAATGTCAATTATTAATGAATCAAAACTTTTAATTTTATTTCGTAAAGGAGTTATCTTACAAAATGATCAAGTCGGTATTAAATTAGAACCAATGCCAGTAAATTTAATTGGATTACATAAAGAATTTCAAACCTTTGTTAATGTATTATTAATGTTAGATGTTAAATTTGATGAAATTACTTTAAATTCAGTTTATGGAACTTCAAAATTTGTTGAATTATTAGATCATTGTTGTAGAAATTTAAATTATAATGAATTACAATGTGATTATCAAGCAATGTGTGAATCTTATGAAAATTTAAATAGTTTAACAATATTAATTCCAAATTTTAATGGATTAGATTATTTAAATAAGGCAATAAATTTACAAAAATTAACAATTTCATTTGGTAGAAATTATCATACTTCACTGAAAGAAAGGTTACAAACAGACTTAGATTATATTTTAAGTTGGGTTTACAACAATAACAATAATAGTAATGCTAATAAGAGACAGAAAAAAAAAATTCAAATTGATATATCTTTTGATAGAAGTGAATGGGGTTCAAATGTTTATGGATTTTTAACTGTACTTTCAACTATTCAATTTATTGATTTAGAAATACATTTGAGATCCATTTCAACTGAAAATTTGATGAGTATGGTTCCATATAAGAAATTTATTACAACAATTTTTAATGAAGAAACTAAAGTTGATTTGAAATTAGTTAATTGTTTTTCAAATCTGAAAACATTTATTATGAGTAGTATTGATGATTTAGAATCACCATCTGATTTGAAGTATTTAAAACAGCCAAAATTAATTAACTTGAAATCTTTTTTCATAAAAGAACAATATGTACCAATTGAATCAATTGAGAAAAATATTGAAAGTTTAAAAAGTATTGAAATTCCAATTAAAACATCAAATTTAAATTTTTTAAGTTTCATTAATTTGAAGAATTTAAAAATTAAAATTGATAATCAATATCATCATTATAAAAATAAAATTTCAATGATATTTCTTCCATCAAATTTAACAACACTAGATATTAGTATGAATTTTTCAACTTTCACTGAATCATCATTAATTATTGGTAATAGTAATGGATTGAAATCACTTGAAACAATCAAAATTTCAATAATTGATTATTTGACTCCAAATCTAATTTTAAAATCAAATGGAAATGAGAAGTTAAACAATTCTATTATTGATAAACAATTACAAGATTTAGTTAATAGTTTCCCAATTTCATTATCAAAATTTGATCTTAACTTGAAATTTGGTCAACATATAATTAATCATCCAGTGAAGTTAAATTTCACAAATTTATTGAAACTTAAAGAATTAAAAATATTTAATATTATTTTAGATAAATTTTTATTTCCCGAATCAATTGAAGAACTTCATATTGTTTATGATCCTTTTATATCAAAAGGTGGTTCTTTACCTCCATATCTAAGACATTTAAATATTGATATAGTTAATCCATTATCATTAGAGAAATTTTTTATCAATTATATTATACCATGTAAGCAATTATCAGTACTATCTTTAGATCTTCCAATTCTCAAATCAATTGATTTAGAATATCTGCTTCCAAATTCTATTAGTTCAGTTGATTTGAAAATTAAAAAGGAAAAAAGCTTTGAATTTTCTAATAAACCATTAAAAAGAGATTATATTAGAATAAATTTACCATTTAAAAGAAATGAAGATTCAACTTTTAATCATATAAGTCATTTATCTATTCATTTAGGACTTGGACATTATCATGTAATTTTATTAGGTCCATTATCAACTGAAGATAAAACTAGATTAGAACTCGATCTTTCCAAAACTCGGTTCAACAGGATAGATTCCACTGGAAGAGCTTTTAACTTGGAGAGTAATAAATAGAGTAATAAATAGCTTTTAGTTTTTTCAATTATTTAAATATTCATATTTTGTATACACTAACTTAATTAAATCATAATAGTAAGAAAATAGCCTGAGTTGCTCAAAATAGTTTCACAAATCTCCGGGTAAATCGTCGCGTCCGTCGCGTCGCTTCTGTGTGAAGAAGCTCCCCATTGCTCGGTTCTGACCCGCCATCCACCTTACCACTACTACCATCTCACTTTCGCGCTTTTTACACCCACTTCGGGCAGTTTAACCGGCCCTCTCTAATTAACCCCAGATTGGCTCGTGCGCTGGCGCCGCAGCCAATTTTTAATTTGAGTCAGATCCAGAAACAGATAAAATAAGCATCTTTCCCACAAACAACTTGAAAAATTGATTTATACAAAACTATACTTTACCCATCTTCAACCGTCCCTTGTTTTAACTTAATTCAATTATTATTTCTTTGCTTTAATTTGTGTTTTTCACAGCGTAAGCTTAATCTGCAAATTTCAAATAATTTAATATATGTATATATATTTATATATATATTGAAAAATCAACATATATAAAATGTCAGCAAAATATTTTTCAAAAGCTGTTTTTAGAAGATCACTAATAGGTGCTAGTTCATTATTAACTGGTGGCTACTTAATAAATTCACATTTTCAAACATTATCAAATGAATCGAATCCAGAATTACACTCAAAATTTCCTCCATTAATTAAATCATTACCAAAACCTCCAACTAGAGAAGAATTATTAACAAAATTAGGAAAATCAATAAAATCTTTAGGATTAAACCAAAGTGATGTTGATGAAGGTAAATTATCAACTAAAAATGCACAGTCAAAATATGATTTAATTATTGTTGGTGGTGGTGCAACAGGTACAGGTGCTGCTCTAGATGCAACTTTAAGAGGTTTAAATGTTTTATTAGTTGAAAAAAATGATTTTGCTTCAGGTACTTCATCAAAATCAACAAAAATGGCTCATGGTGGTGTTAGATATTTAGAAAAAGCAATTTTCCAATTATCGAAAGCACAATTAGATTTAGTTATTGAAGCATTAAATGAAAGAGCTTCCATTTTAGAAAATGCTCCTCATTTAGCTCAATGTTTACCAATTTTAATTCCTGTTTATAAATATTGGCAATTACCTTATTTTTATGCTGGTTGTTTATTATATGATTTATTTGCTGGTTCTCAAGCTTTACGTTATTCTTATTTAATGTCAAAATCTTCAACTTTAGATAAACATCCTCAATTAGATTCAAAAGGTTTAGTTGGTGGATTGGTTTATCATGATGGATTATTTAATGATTCAAGAATGAATGTTTCATTAGCTTTAACCGCTTTAAATAATGGAGCAACTATTTTAAATTATATGGAAGTTGAACAAATTTTAAAAAATGAAAAAGGTCAATCAAAAGGTATTAGAGTTAAAGATATGGAAACAAATGAAGAATATTTAGTCGAAGCTGAAGCAATTATTAGTGCAACTGGCCCTTATTCAGATCTATTGTTATCAATGGATAAAAATGATAATGGATTACCATCAAAAGAGATTCTAGATAAACCAAGAATGGTTGTTCCTTCTGGTGGTGTTCATGTTATTTTACCTGAATGGTATTGTGCTAAAGATATGGGCTTATTAGATGCTAATACTTCTGATGGTCGTGTTATGTTTTTCTTACCATGGCAAGGAAAAGTTTTAGCTGGTACAACTGATGTTCCATTAAATAAAATTCCTGAAAATCCAGTTGCAACAGAAAGTGAAATTGATGATATTTTGAAAGAATTACAACATTATGTTAAATTTGAAGTTAGAAGAGAAGATGTTTTAAGTGCTTGGTGTGGTGTTAGACCTTTAGTTAGAGATCCATCTAAAATACCTGAAGGTGAAGTTGGTGTTGGTTCAACTCAAGGTATCGTTAGAAATCATTTAGTTTATCAAGCACCAAATGGTTTAGTCACCATTAGTGGTGGTAAATGGACAACATATAGAGAAATGGCTCAAGAAGTTATAACTACAGCAATTAAATCATCTACAATTTTAAATGAAAAATTTGGTTTAAAACCATGTTTAACAAAACATTTTAAAGTTATTGGAGGTGAAAATTATGATAATTCATTTTTTGCAAGATTAGCACAATATTATTCTTTACCTGAAAAATTAGCTAATCATTTAGCTAAAAATTATGGAGATAGAGCACCATTGATTGTTGAATTATTTAAACAGGATCCATCTTTAGAAAAACCATTAGGTTTACCTAATACTGGTGCAACTTATACTGATTATGATCATCCATTTACATTGGCTGAATTACATTATTCTTTAGATTATGAATATGTTAGACATCCTGTTGATTTCTTAGCCAGACGTTGTAGATTAGCATTCTTAGATTCTAAAAAAGCTTTAACTTGTGTAGATGATGTCGTTGAAGTTATGAGTGTTAAATATGGATGGAGTGAGAAAGTTAAACAAGAAAAAAAATTAGAAACAATTAAGTTTATTGAACATATGGGTGTTACTCCAAATGTTAATCCATATGGAAAATTTTATGAATGAGTTAATATATAAAACATTCAACTCAAAACCACCAACCAATTCTTCCGTTTTGCTTGATTTTAAAATAGTTTGTTAAGTTATATATATATAAATTTGATAAATCGTTTATCAAACTAATAAAAATTAATTAATGTTATATATAAATAATGAATGTAAAGTATATAGAAAAGAAAATAGATTTAAAATTTCGCTTTTGATGAATTGATTAGTTAGAATATAGTTTTTTTAATTTTTGGAAACTTTCTTCACCTAATATTTCTTTGAATGAAAAACCTTTTGTATTATTAATTAATTTTTTTTCTAAATCTGTTCTATGTTTAGTCGTCATTTGACCATTATTAAGTAAATTCCAGATTAAATCTTCTTCACCAATCAAACTATTCAATTTACCATTATAAATTAATTCAGCAACATCATGTAAAATATTAGCAGTTAAACCCCAACAATTTCTTGTTCTAAAAGAAAATTCATGATCATCATGAGTTTCATCTTCAGTTTCTGATGAAGATAAATCATCTATTTCTTGTAACCATTTCATTTCTTTATCATTATGAACAGGAAATATAAAAGATCTTAATTTCCAAGGGATACCACCCCAATTTGTTTGAATATAAGATTGTTTTAAGCATTCTTTTAATTCAATTACTTTTGGTTTTGGTTGTAAAAAATCTTTTAGTGGAACGGAAAAAATAGAAGAAGATTCACCCGGGTTTAAAATTAAATTACCAATATGCTGATCTTCAAAATTATTAAATTTCTTTTCATCAGTCCAATTTATGAATCCAATACAAGGAGTAACCGATAAAAAAGTTCTTGCTAAATAAGAAGGAAGCATTTTCAAATGATTAACTTCAAAACCAAATTTTTCTTTTAAATATTCATTATTTCTATTTAAACCAATTTCTTCCTCAGTTTCTCTCCTTGCACAATGAAATTCAGATTCTAAATCATCATCAACTTTACCACCAGGGAAAGAGATATGTCCAGAAAAGTTTTTCAGACTTCTTGATCTTTTAGTTAATATAACTCTTAATTCACCTTCTCTACCTAAAAATAATAAAACCATAACAGCAGATCTTCTAACCATGGGCGTTTTATGCCAAACTGAAACAAGAGATTGATTGTAATAATGAGGTTGATATTTAAGTAAATTTAATAAATATCGAGATTCCATTTTTTGTAAAGATATTGATTTTAATAATTTCGAATTTGTAGATTTGAAAAAAGTCAAAGATTGTTGAGGTGGTGGTTGTGGTAATTTATATTTAAGAAAAGGAGCCAGAAGTTTGAAAGTATATTTATTAAGATTTTGGTAGGTATGACTAACACTTGTTGAGTAGTTAACAAAAGTTTTATTGATAAGATGCTCTGATTTGAAATTTTGGTAGAACATTGTGGCGCGTGAAATAGAGAAGTGTGGCTGTGGAGAGAATGTGTCTGTGAGTGTTCACAGAAGAGAAGGAGAAGTGGGAAGAAAACTCTCTGATTTGAGAAGACAGATTTAATAAATAATTGATCTAGTATTTATATAGTTAGTAATCCCCACCATAAGACTTCGCAGTGTAACAAAACAAAGAGAGGGGAGCACTTAAAACAGCTAACTCAACAAGATAAATAATCTCAAATCTAAACAGGGTGAGGGGAGCCAGCAAAAAGGAAGACGCCCAATCTAGGAATTCCGGAGATAAGATAACTGAGTTTTCGTCTGCGTAAAAACAAATCGTCGATCGACCAAAGGTACTAGTATATACACACCCGTGCACCTTATTACACATTTTGTCGATCGACTTTCAGCTCCAAAATCGACGCTATTTAACTAGAATGCACCGCCTTTGTCTCCCAATCAAAAATGACAACTACCTGACGACTATTATCACAAATTATGACATCAATTTAAACCCAATCTAAAAACCAACTCATTCTGACTCTTTTGCAATTCCCTTTGCCTTCTTCTTTTAATTCTTATTTTTATTCTTATATACATTTCAACATCAACACCAATTCCGTTAAACATACTCACTTTATTCACCACTCACATATATATATTTAAAGTCACAGTCAGAGTAACAACCCCTTATTTATTCCATTCCGCTTTGCTCTGATTGATCTCCATATAGCAACACCTGTCCCGGTAACGGTTCTTATCGAGATCTTTATATATCCACTTTTAAACTTAATTAACAAATTCCCGATTAATCTTGACTTCTTTCATCATTTTTAACAAATAGCAATTCAATTCATTTGATCTTACCCCAGTTTACAATAATAATCCATCAATTTACAGCTCACAATTTCATTAAAATATGCTAGGAAACCTTTTTGGTAAACAGCAAAACTCAAACTCAAACTCAAACTCAAACTCAAACTCAAATTCAAATTCAAATTCAAATTCAAACTCCTCAAACTTAAATTTAAACTTTTTCTCATCAACAACTCCTGAAAACCCTTATGATGATGGCAAGCCAAAATTTAATTATAACAATATCACTCTGTCAACAAAGACAGTCAAATCACCTCCTTTGAACCCAACTTTTGTTCATTCTGATGAAACTACAACAACTTGGCTTTATCGTTCTCGAACCATTCCGGCTCCTCCTTATAGATTACATGATAAGCGAAATCATTTTCGTTTGTTAATAGTACAAGATGCCGGTGTTAATTCAAAAAATGTTTTATTTGATACTGCCTCGAATACTAGTTCTTCTCAACCTCAATACATTGTTAATTCAAAGATTCAACCTCAAGCTCATCATTCAATTAATGATCTGATTTCTTTTATCTTCGGCTCTCATGGTTTACCAACAAATGAAATTAATTCATCCACAAAATTTCAATATTTACCTCCTTTAGTCTCAATACATAACTCAATATTAATTTCAAGAATCTTTTGTTTAGATCCATCTTTTGTTAATATTGATGGCTCTAATTCTAATTCATCAGATTGGTCAATAACTCCAAGCGTTAAATTTAATGATACTCCTAAAACAAATACCAATATAACTAAATTTGCAATAGCTTTAGTCATCCCTATTCCCTCAACTTTTAAAATTGCTCAAGATATCATAACCGATCACTGGTGTGAAATTCAAGATCAGTTGGTAAATATTCAAAATACTTTAACTTTAAAACTTAAATTTTTGAATAATAATAGAGTCAACAATAGAAAATATCAGATTCATCAATTTCCTAATGATCCTTCAAGAGCTTTTTCTCCCAGAAGATCAAATAAGTTTCACTTTCAACAGTATCTGTTACAAGCGGATCCTGATTTAAATCAATGTTTTAACAACTTTATAAGTACGCTGATTTCTTTAACCGAAACTCCACGATTATTCACTCCTTTAAATGAATTAGATAATGAATTAATTGGCTGGGCTTATGGTGTTAAATTTTGGTTAGAAGTTAGAGATGGCAGGTATTATCCAACACCTATCGAGTCAGAATCAACCCCAAGTGATCCTCCAACAAAAGCTCCTGGTATGAAGTTTTTAGCAACTTTATTATCCATATTGATACCCATACGTGATGCAATTCTATCAAAGCCAATGGATAGATCTAAAAATGAAATTACTAGAATTGTTATAAGCACTCGTAATCCAATTGTATCTCAAAAATTGATACTTATTATAGCTGGAGTTTTGGATTTTGATTATTTCACATATTTTAATGCTGACTTGAACTCTAATACAACTTCAAATGATTTTACTGTGCAATCAAAAGAAGTTGAAATACCACCCGCTAAGCCTGTTCCTATTTTAAGAAGAAGTAGTGACGTTAAGTCTTCAGTTGGCTCTGGCTCTCCAACTTTGTTTTTTGGTTCTGGCCCTGGATCTGGATCTGGATCTGGTTCAGGTTCGGTTCTAGGTTCAGGTTTAGGTTGGGAAATTCCTTCAAAGGCAACTCCAGCTGCTAATCATTCTCCAATATTTAAAAATTTGGATGCTGTTATTGTTAAACCTGAGAGAATATCAATACCTAAATTACAAAGAGCTTCCTCATATGCTTCTTTACAAAATTTGTCAAGTTCATATGGCTCACATTCAACAACTTCATCTTCTTGGAGAATTGGATCATTTATAGAAAGATTTAAAAACGCTTCTTCAAATAGTTTTATTGGTTCTGGTTCAAACAATGGTGGTATATCATATCCAAATGTTGGAGCCACGAATTTAGGTGGCCTAGATGTTTCTCCGCCAATAATTAACGAAGGGGATGAATATCCTTGGAGACCTCCTTCTACTGGTAGTGGAGGTCTAACTGTTTCAACTCCAAGACGTGGTTTGTCCAAAGCAAATTCAATGGCCGAGTTTTTACCACCTGATAGACATTCTTCTCATTCATTCTTGCCTAATGTTCCTCCACCTTTAGATAGATTCAATAGTACAAGAGTAATAAATCATGTTTCAATGAATGCAAAAAGTGTACCAAGAACATCAACAAAGATTAAATTTACTAAATTTGATCAGATTTCTACTTCATGCGATGAACAAATTTCAAAATTAATGAATGCTAAATTAAGTTACAAAGTGGGTGAAAAAGAATCATTTAATGTTTTATCTGTTGATCAATTAGATTGTTTTGATAATTCTTTATATAAAAAAGTCAAACAATTACCTTTAATGACCGGATACATGGATCAATATAGACCTGAATTCTCTTTAATGTCTTGTTCTTCACAGCAACATAACTTAGATTCAAAATTAGTTGATTCAATGAAAGATGATATTTTAAAAATGGGTAAAGGTTCAAAGTCAAAATGCTTTTTTATTAACTTGAGACATAAGGAAATTAAATTAATTGAGTTAGATTACCCAAAATCGAATACTACGAAACCTTACCTGGAACCAGATTTAAAATTAATGAAACCAAAAATAACAAAGATTTTTTCCCCAAGTTCATCGAAACATAAACCTAGTTCATTTTCTTTGAATTCCAACTCAGATGGATATATTAACAATGCGTTAATTGAAAATTACGATAAAAAATTGAACAAGATCGTTCAGATTACAAAATACATCGACAAAAAATTAGAACTAAGAAGAACTCAAGATAAGCAACAACAGCATAACATGTCTTCAGATTTAACATTTCATAAGTCAACTACCACCTCTACTACAGCTTCAAATGATATTGATTCATCTGTACCAACAACAACAACAACAACTTTATTAAGTGATGAATTCAACAGAAATTTAAACTTTTCATCAAGGTCCGATTCAAATAAAACTTCAACTGGTGAAAACGAATTATCTGAAACTGAAACTGAACTTGATAATGAGCTACATGATTCTCAAGATACTAGATCAACTGCAAGTACTATTCGTTTGGATAAAGATATTGATGATGAATTCTTTGACTCTTTGATCGAAACAGAATGTTCTAAAATTCGTTCTATACTAAAGGAAATGCTATCTGAGGCTTGATTCATTTCTTACTATTATTATTTTTCAATTCTACTTACAACCCATTTAATTTTTGATTTATTCTATAAAATTGTATAATGTTATTATTTCTTATGAAACTGCTACTTTTTCGGTTTTTTTTTGTTTCTATTTGTTACCCCCTTTGTACTTATTCTCGAGAATAGATTTATGATCACGATTATTCAGATATTTAATTAATACCTATACAGAAAAGTTATAAATTACATGGAGAACTAAATAAAGAAAAGAAAAAAAATAAGAGGGATAAAGCGTTTTTCTTTACTACGAATTTGAAAATCTTTCAGGTGGGTGAATCTCTCTAATTGTCACAGAATCACTTTGTAATCCAGGAATCTCAGTAATGGCTAATGGAGTAATGAAAATAGTTTGAGTTTTTGGATTTTCACTAACTTTTTCTAGAATCAACTTTAAAGCTAATCTTCTATTAATTTGATCCATGAAAACATCAAATTCATCCAAACCTCTAACTTTAGAATGCATTGGTTTCCAAATTGCCAATAAAAATGCAATTTGTGCATATGATTTCTCACCACCTGAAAATGATTCAACATTTCTCAAAGCTTCAGTTTGTTCAGTTGAAACATGTAATGATAAAGTTTTAGAATTCACATCAAACTTAATTTCACCTTTGAATTTTCTCAATCTTAAAGCACTTTCAAATGCTGCATTAACTTCTTGTATCAACATTTTTGTCGTTGCTGATAGATTATCAACTCTAGCTTGTAATGCATGATTTAATTGATTATGTAATTTTGTAGTTGATTGAATTAGTTTTTTTGTAGTGTTATAATTATCTCTAGCTTCCAAAACATCATTTTCAGCATCTTCTCTTGAGATGCCCAGTTCTTCTTCTAATCTTCTTAATCTCGCACGAATTGATGTTAATTCTTGATCAAGCCCTTCAACTGTATCTCCGTTTTGGATATCTGCTTCTTCCCTTGAACACATTTCTTGTGCATTATTAACCAGTTGGTCAATTATTGGTGGTAAAGTATTTTCAATAAAGTCCGTAAGTTTATCAATATGATTTTGGAAACTAGCTATGTTTTTTTCACACTCACTAATTCCACCAATTTCAAATGCAATTTCACTTCTTAATGTATTTATATAAGATTCATGGTTTCTTTGCTTGACTTGTAATTCTTTTAATTCTCGTTTCTTTTCAGTGTAACGTAATGTAGTTTCTTCAATTTGGGTATAATAAGAATTCAATTCTTTTTGTGTTTCTCTAATTGCGTCATTATTTAAACCAACTTCCATTTCTATGCTTAGCAGATTTTCTTTAAGTGTCTCTAACCTTGATGTTCCTCCTTCTAAATCATCTAATGTATTTTGAACCTTTTCTAAAGCTTTCTCTATGTCACCAATTTTACCTCTCGTTATTCTGATTTCAGTTTCCTGATGTCTAATTTCCTTTTTGAAATTTTGTTCTTCAATCTTTTTACGGTTTTCAAGTTCGTTTTGCTTATTTTTAAGTTCAAGAATTTCTTGATTTAATCTAGCAAGTGGATCAGAATTGTCACCAATTATTCTTAAAGAAACCCAGTTTCTTTTAGGAGAAATAGGATCTGTTTGTAAAGTACCATTTCTTTTAGAAATTCTTAATGCAGAACCACGACTAGAACCAGCTCCAACTAAACACATCACACAATTAATTTTATCCTCTCTATCTTCCATTAATAATCTTTCAGCATCAATTCTATTTTCAACTAAAAGGGTGCTTTGAATTTTGTTAGTATCAACCATATGACATAAAACGTTATTATCTGATATTTTCAAAACATCCATAACTTTTAAAGCATTTACATTAGGAATGGATTTTGAAAAATCAAAAATTTCTGGCCTTCTAACAGTGATTTCAGCATGTGATTTGAAACGTCTTGTAATTTCACGCAATCTAGAAGCATCACCATTATTCTCAACAAGAATATTATGCAAGGATCTTTGCAATAAAGTTTCTATTACCCAATGCCATTTTTTATATTCTCCTTTTAATTCAACATGAACACCAATTGGTCCGATAACTCTGCCTTTATAAAGAGTAGGATTTCTTTGAAACTCTCTGATGGCTTCTTGAGTTTGACGAGGAAAAGAATGTTCTGGACGCATCTCATTGACTCTAGGCATGCTTCTCATTTCTTTGGTTAAACTATTCATATCTCGCCTATATTGCTGTATATCAATATCAAAAACACCTAATTTCTCGTTTAATTTTTCTTTCAATTTATTCAATGTATTAGAACATTTATCTCTATATTCATTCAAACTTTCCAATTCTTTTGTTTGAGTAGCTTTTAAAGTAGAATATTTTTGAAATCTATCACCATCAGCGTGATCTAATCTTCTAGTCTCTTGTATTATTTTATCATTCAACACTTTCATTCTATCATTTGCTTGTTCAATTTCATGCTTACTTCTGTCAATACTAGAGACGCACTGTTGATGAGTTCTTCTAAATTCATTACCTTCGTTTCTAATTTGATCTAGTTGATCTCTTGCTTCTGTTATCTCATTTATATAAGTAATATTATTCATTTCAGCAATTTTAGCTTCATTTTTCATCATATCTGCTTCATATTGGGCTTTTGTTCTTTGGGTACTTTCTAAATTTGCGGTTTTTTCTTGAAGTAAGTCTTTTGCTTTTTTCAGTTTGAACTCTTTATCTTGAAGTTCAAGCCATAAACGTTTACCTGATAATATTGTTTCTCTTCTTCTGTATTCATCAGAACTTTGAAAATTTTGGAAAACTTCTTTAGCCTTTTCAAATTTGACCTTTTTTTCTTCTTCAACTTGCTTAAATTTTAAGACTTGTTGCTTAATCTCTCTAACATCTAATTGTAAAGCTCTTGTATCATCGACGGATTCTTGTAGTCTAGTTCCTTCCATAAAATATTTAAACTTACCATGATCATCAGATTGAGCCAAAAAAGTTTTGGCTTCAGTTTGAGTTAAAATTGTCATTGGATTGGCAATAGTTATACCAAAATATTCTAAAATCTCATCGATGGTTTTTTTTCTGTTTGAAACAACTTTACCACTAGAATTTTTGATGTTACAAGATGAAGTACCTTCACGTTTCACGATACGTTCAATAATAATTTTTTTACCAAAATCATCAGGTAAATAAGCTTCAGAGCCCTCATTTTTTATAGTAACAACAGCTCTTGCAGTTGATTTACCATGCATAATCATTGATTTCAAAGATGATCCCCGATCTGTATCTGAAGCTTTAGCACCTAAAGCAACAGAGATACCAGTCAAAATTGCAGATTTACCTGAACCATTTCTACCAATAATAAAATTAGTTTGTTCTCCAAATTCAATTGAAAAGGCTTCATGACACATAAAATTGAATAATTCTAATTTGAGAAGAATACCAGCTTGTGAAGGAGAGTAATCAAATATAGACGAATCACCAGAGCTTAAATTTTGAGTCATTAATCCGGTAACTCTTTTTCTTTTAAGTCCTTTGGAAAGTGATTGAGTGAATTGTTTAGTGACATCAATTTCATTTTCCGAAATGGAAACATCTAAAGCGTAATCTGGTTCCTCGTTATTATACGGATGAACAGACCTCTGAAGGCGTTCTCCTGGATAACTTCTTTTAACAGAAGGCATATTATGATAGTTGTTGTACTTGCTGTAGTTGTTGGTAATCTTTAAACAGTTTTAGGATATGATATCAATAACGTTTCAAAATATTTGTAGTATGTAATTATTGTAAAACTTCTGATCAGTTTTGATAACGCGTCAAAATAAAATCGACGCGTAATGAGCGTCGATGCGTCGATGGTCGATAATCAAAAATCATTTTTCTTCATCGTCTCCATGTTTAGCTTGAAATAGTGGAAAATAATGAAAATACTTGTTTCTAAAACATAGTTTAAAATTTTTATTGGTTTCAGTATATCATTATGACCACATCAAAGGCTGTTATAGATTTGGTATCTTTAGATGCCAAATGGCTTGCTCGATGGAAGAAATTATCAAATCACACATTTATAAACCCAAAAAAATTATGTAAACCCAAACATGAAAAGAAGGTTTATTCACTTACTATGTTCCCTTATCCATCAGGCATGTTACATATTGGTCATCTAAGAGTATATACCATTTCAGATGTATTATCAAGATTTTACAGAATGAAAGGTTATGATGTGATTCATCCGATGGGATGGGATGCATTTGGATTACCAGCTGAAAATGCTGCTGTTGAAAGAGAAGTTAGTCCTGAAGATTGGACCAAATCAAACATATCTAAAATGAAAGATCAAATGGAACTAATGAGAGCAGATTTTGATTGGGAAAGAGAAATTACTACTTGTAGTCCTGATTATTATAGATGGACACAAAAGATTTTTTTAATGTTATATGAGAATGGTTTAGCTTATAGAAAAAAAGCTGAAATTAATTGGGATCCAATAGATAATACAGTTTTAGCCAATGAACAAGTTGATGCAGAAGGTAGATCCTG
The DNA here is from genome assembly GCA_003706315.3 of Ambrosiozyma oregonensis (nom. inval.). NCBI lineage: Eukaryota > Fungi > Ascomycota > Pichiomycetes > Pichiales > Pichiaceae > Ambrosiozyma > Ambrosiozyma oregonensis (nom. inval.). The sequence continues at coordinate 419,692 of PPKY03000005.1, forward strand.
GAGATCTGGTGCAATTGTTGAAAAAAGATTATTAGAACAATGGTTTCTAGGTATAACCAAATTTGCTGGAGATCTGAATAAAGATCTAAATTTGTTATCAGATTGGCCGTCTAAGGTTAAAGTAATGCAAAAGCATTGGATAGGTGAAAGTCATGGTGCCGAAATTAAATTTCAAATTAGTTCTAACCTAGAACTACCAAGTGAATCAATTAATACATTCACTACAAGAGCAGAAACAATATTCAGTATTCAATATGTAGCTTTGGCATTCGATCATCCAATTGTGCAAACCATCATTAAAACAGATTTTAATTTACAAGCATTCATTGAAAGGCTGAATAATTCTGAGGAGTCTGAAAATTCTAAAGAAGGTTACTTGTTATCAGATATTAAAGTTTTTAACCCATTAGATGCTTCAATTCAAGTCCCTGTTTTTGTGGCGCCATATGTTATTGGTGGTTATGGTCATGGTGCGGTTATGGGTTGTCCAGCTCATGATACTAGAGATTACGAGTTTTGGTTGTATAACATGGGAGCAGATAGTCATATAATAAAAACTGTTGATCCTAAAGATCCATCAAAAAATAAAGATGCACTTTTCACCTCTAAAAATGGTATTATGAATGAGAACGCTAGAGATTTCAAAGGTTTGGATTCGAATGAAGCTAGAAATAAAGTTATTGAAGCTTTAGTTACTAAAAAATTAGGGTCTCATCAAACCAACTACAAGATTAGAGATTGGTTAATTAGTAGACAAAGGTATTGGGGTGCACCAATTCCAATTATTCATTGTGAGTCGTGTGGTCCTGTGGCAGTTCCAGATGATCAATTACCAGTAGAATTACCAAAGGTTGATAAATTATTAGGTAGAGGTGGATCGCCATTAGCTCAAATACCAGAATTTGTTAATACTACATGTCCTTCATGCCATAAACCTGCAAAGAGAGATACAGATACAATGGATACTTTTATGGATTCATCTTGGTATATGTTTAGATATCTTGATTCAAAAAATGAAAACGAACCTTTTGGAAAAGAGATTGCAGATAAATATATGCCAGTTGATCAGTATATTGGCGGTATTGAACATGCTATCTTACATTTACTATACACTAGATTCATTTCAAAGTTTTTACATTCAATTGGGAAATTTGAATCTGATATTAATGGAGAACCAATCAAAAAGTTAGTTACTCAAGGTATGGTTCATGGTAAAACATTTGTTAATCCATCAAATGGTCGTTTCTTAAAGCCTGATGAATATGAGTTACAAAATGATGGTAGTGCTATTATTAAGTCTGATGGTCAAAATGCAGCCATTTCATATGAAAAAATGTCCAAATCTAAATATAATGGTGCCGACCCTTCTGAAGTTATTGGAAAATATGGAGCAGATGCAACAAGAGTTCACATATTATTTCAAGCTCCAATTAATGATGTTTTGAACTGGGATGAATATAAAATTGTTGGAGTTGAAAGATGGTTACGTAAAGTCATCAACTTTGCTGAAGCATTATCTATTAGAATTCAAGGTGTTGATTTATCCAAGGTTAAATCATTTGATGATTATAATGAAAGTGAAATTGCTTTACATAATGAATTAGAAATTCTTTACAGAGCAATTAATGATTCATTTGAGAAAACATTAAGTTTAAATTTTGCTGTTGCTAGATTTCAAATTTACACAAAAGAATTAGGTAATAGAATCAATGATTCCAATATTGATACAGTTATACTTTATAATGCATATGTCAGATTATTAAAAATGATATCTCCAATGACACCAGCAACAGCTGAGGAGTCTAATGAAGTGCTTCATTCTAAATTAGAAAAGCCAGTGGAATCTATTTTAATGTCAGACTGGCCCGAAGAACAGGGACTTTTGGAAAGTATGATTCAATACAATATTATTGTTAATGGTCAAATCAAATTTGTTCATAAGGCTAGTGGAAGTTTAATTAAGGATGAAAAGAAGTGTCTTGAAGAGGTCATGCAAACTGAAGGCGGAGAGAAGTGGTTGAAGGGAAAGAGCATCAAAAAATTGATTATGAAAAAAGGTGCATTGGTGTTTATTGTGAAGTAGAGACATCACTTTTAAGTAGACTTGTAAATAGAACTTAGATAGATAGGTATCACATGTAAATTAAAAAAACCAAAAGAGATGTCAAAAATCGAAATAAGTTCGCTGACGTAAGCCCGTGTTGATTGAGAATTAATTCTGTAGGAGGTAATTATACCCGAAGCTATCTTAAACTCTTAAATAAAGATTTTTTTCCCAGGAGTTTTAATGCCATTTTATAGCTCATATTTAAACTTCAATAACAGTCTATCATTATAAGCACGAACTAATTATTAAACCTTCAATCAATGAGTTTAGTTCAAGATATTAAATCTACTTCAATATCACCAAAATCTATAAGTTTAAAATTAGTTTATCTAACAAAACTTCTATCAAATTCTGAATTTTGGAGTAAGTTGGATGATGCATTCACTGATGTTGGTAAATTAGATAGAACATTATCAACTATATGTTATGGAAGTTTATTTTTATCTGGATTGATACGTCTTCAACCAAAGATCTTCAACACATTTAAACCATTATTTTTCAAATTACTATCAAAACTTTTGATAGTATTGAAAAGATATGAATTATTAGACAAAATTACTTCTTCATTGCAAAATTTTATTCATTATCATAATAGATCTATTTTAATCAATGAAAAAGAAAAAGAAAATAAGGAAAATTATTCAGCAAAACTGTCACCTATTTTGGAATCAACAGCAACAAAACTTCATTCATTATCTACATATATTTCTGATATTCGTATTTTTAATAGAATGTGGGCATTACCAGGTGCATTATCATATTGCTTTTCAGAAATAAATGAAATTTCTAAGAATGATAACAAATCGAAAATAATGAAAATAATTGAATTGATTGATGTTATTTCAATTACAATCTATCAACCTTTAGAAAACATTGCATTTGCTGCTGATCATAAATGGTTGCATTACTCAGATAAAAAAGCTGATGAAATTGGATTATTTTATTATGTTGTTTCCTCAAGACTTTGGGCTATATTCGTTGTTTTAGAATTAGTTAAAATTTCAGTGAATATAAAAAATGGTGGTAAATTAGTTTATGATTCTAATTTATTTAGAAGTTTAATTACAAATTTGGCAAGCTTACCATTGACTTATCACTGGTCACTATATGAAGGATGCTTTGATGATTTAAGTGTTGGATTTTTTGGTTCTTTCTGTACCTTATTAGACTCAATTCATGATTGGAAATCTGTTTTGAACAATGTTAAAAACATAGAGGTTTAATTATTTATTTTGTAATTTGATTTATTTAACAGTTTCTATGAAAAGGATGACAGTAAAAAGTAACATAACTAAGGCAAAAAAAAAATAATAAAACCAGATAACGAGATAACTTAAGATATGCAAAAAAAAAACACAAATACAATACAGTAGAACAAAAGCTTGTAAAAATTTATGAGAAGATAAAAATTTGATCAAAGAAAAAGTTATTTATCATTTAGTCTGAGTTCTTAAATATTTTAAATGAGGGAGGTGAAGAGATTTACAATATTTATCACCGCTGAGACCTTTAATGAAATCTAATTTAAGTGCAGATAATCTTTGACTTGGGGGTATAGCGTAAGAAGCAGGGTTTTGTTGAGGGTTTATATCATATCCATTACAGAGCAATTGGGTCATTAATTCCCACATTCTCAAATCGAAATCATAATGTTCATTTGCTTCATGAGATTCATACATTTTTCTATGAGAACCATCAGAACTTTCTCTTGTGATTTCACCTTTCAATTGATCAGGATACAATTTTGGATAAGATAGATGTAAAAACATACATTCACCAACACCATTATCAGTATTATTTTCTCTAGGAGTTAATGGATCCCATTGACCTAAAGCTTTTGAGTGGAAACCTGATTCATCAGCATAACCTAAAAATGACATACCTTGTTTAACTTGATAAACTGGTTTATTTAAAGCATATGCAGCAGCAATAAAAGTATCTTTATCACCTTGACCGGCACTCCCTTGAGTTAATAAAGGATAATAAAAATCAGGACCATTCAGATTATAATAAAAGGCTAAAAGCATTGATTCAACTTGCTTTTTTTTATCAAGAAGAAGCATACCAGATTCACAAGTTGGATTTGGTAAAGTACCATCCAAATCATGGAAATTCCATTCTTTTGGATCATCAGACTCTAATGAATAACCTCTAACAGGTTTATTACCAACTTTGATACCTGCAATATCATAAAACGATGGTTGTGTAGTTCTTGCCCAAGAATCAGGCCAAACCACTAGACCTGTTTCTTGGAAAGTATGCCAACTAAATAATTTTGTAGGATCAATTGTAACAACATTATCAGCATCTAATAATAGTATTCTTTCAAAAGAAGAGGCAAATAGAGCCATCACTTTTAATTGAAAACCTTTGAAAGTTAATTTATCATAAAATTTGAAGCTTGGGTATTCTTTGGCACCAACAACACATCTTGCATTAACATTAGGTAAAATTGTTTCACAAAGTTGAGTTTCATAATCATTATAAGTTGGTAAAAACACTTCAACTGGTAATTTACAGCCAGTAGCTCTGAGTTGATGAATATTCAATAAGGCCAACCAAGAGAATCTGTCACCTCCAACAATCACTATCCCATCACCACCTAGTAATTTCTTAGGAGAGGCAAATTGATTAAAAGGCAATAATCTCATTTTTTTAATGAATTCTGAATGTTTTTTAGTTAATTCAGTGACCTGCGCTGAATTTACACTTAAAAGATTGCTTAAATATTCTTTTGTGAAAAAAACACGGTCACTTGCAAATTTTTCTTCAGCTTTATGACCACCTATATAGTCAGTTAATGGTGGTATATTAGGTTTTGTATCTGAAAATAAGTTAAATAATTGAACTATTGGGTCATCATCTTTCCAAATATCAGAATGATAATGAGTATCTTTTTTTAGAAACAAAATATGAAAACTCAGCATACATAGTAATATCACTAATAGCTTTTGATAACCTTTTTGAACTTTTAGCCTTCCTAAATAAGGCTTTACTTTTGTAAGTATACCAGTCATTTTCTATTTTCTATTTTCTATTTTTGTGTTTGTGTGTCTTTTTTGTTTTTCTAATTTCTAATTTCACTTGAAACAATAGAAAAACGGGACTAGTATAAACGGTACACGTTTCAACAAGTGTAATAGATTGTTAATAAAGTTAGTGAATTTGTGTTTTGAATAGATGTATGATTGAAAGGAATCTAATGGTAAAGAACAGTTAACTCTGACACCATCCAAATTTTACGTGTTTATTGTTGAAATTATTAAAATTTATTTGAATTTCACGAGGAAGAATAACTTTATCCAGCCACGAATCAGAACTTGTGGCGCGAGAGAAAGTTTAATCATTCATTATCAATTTTAAATTTATTAATGAGAGTATAATTTACAAATGAGATATAGCAAAAGAAATACAAAGTGTGAAAATTTGGAGCATTTTGAATTTAAACAATTCCAGAATTACGAGTATAATGAATAGTGGATTTAACAACTGTAGGTTGTTGACCATCATTTGTATTCAAACGACTAGCATTTTCACTCATATTCATAGTATAATCAGTGTTAACGTCTTGAGTGAACCCTTCAAGATCTTGTTCAGTCTTCAGTGGTTGTTCATGCTGATCAAGATCATCTGGATTTATATCCTTATTTTTATTCATGTATAAATCAATTGATAATAAAAATAAAACGATTGAAAACCAAAAGCAAAGTGACCATTCAAAAATTCCTGAATAACCCCAATAGATTGAATCGTCACCATCTTTACTTCCTAATCTATGAAAAACCAAATAACAAATAACCAAAACAAGAGCCAAAATAATCCAAATAATTTTTAAAATAGCTGAAGTTAAAAACCATTGTTTGTTGTAACGTTTGTAATAAATAAAATACAGCGAAACATGAGCAACAGACATAAAGAAATCAAAAACAATAAACAGACCAACAAAGGTACCATGAGCAGTACCAAACTTATTATTTTTCAAACATGAAACTAGTAAAATAGATAATGAAGCTAAACCTGCAAAAACAATTGTACACCAATGTAAAACATGAGTTGATTTTTTGAAACTAACTAATAAATATCCTTTTCTATTGGATCTTAAATAAAATTCTTCAGAAAGACTCCAAACATAAAATATACCCATCACTGCACTACCCACAATAAATAAAGGTTGCAAATTTGTAGCACCAACATTTGATAAAAACGTCACAAAAGTATGAAAATAAATTTGATGTGCAACATATAAAGGACGACCTTGAATAAACCAACAAACCAACAGTGATGTTAGCATCCCCCACCAAGCAGCAATTGCAAGTAAAGGTAAAACAAATGCAAATTTTGGTTTAATATTTTTGAATTTGTGTCCGAAAAGTAGCATATTATATTAGTCGTGTGAGTATTTTTAATGTGATTTTTTTTTTTTTTTTGGTTCACTTATGATAAGAAATGAACTATGAAGAAATGATTAAACGAATGGTTTTAGTAAATTAGCAAATTAACAAATGATTTGATGAAAAATCAAAAGAAAAAGAATCACAAAGAAAAGGCGAATAGAATTTAACAGGTGTTATAGAAAAGTATATGAAATTTACTTGAATTTGAGCCAGTCAGGAACAATAATAATATATGTAGCCGTATTAGTAAAGTATAGAACTTCGCCTGGTTAATGAAGCGGAAATTTTAGTCTTTGCAAACAGAAATAAAACGAGGCTCACGTGGAAATAAGAAAAAGTATTTCCGTTATAGGTTTATTGAATTCGATTCTGAAAAGTGTTATTCAAACTTTTCTAATGTTTCATTAATTTGATCTTGATATTGTGACATCAGCGCCCGTTTGTTGGGACTTTGGACCTGGATCAATTATAATAAGAATCTTCCGAAACTCCAGGCAGTGCTTCCGAGCCTTCCGATGCCGTAGAGCCGTAGAGCCGTAGATCCATAGTACCGTAACGCCTCTGAGCCTTTTACTTCAACTCCAATTTGGCTTTTTTTTTTTTTAACGTTTCTTACAACAGGCAGAAGAATCTTATTGAAGGGGGTTAGTCTATTATACTTCCTTCATTATATCACCCACTATGGCTGAAAAGCCAATTTCTACCTTAACATCTTTATAATGTCTACAAGAATAACCCCGTATATAGTTTCAAAATATAACGAGTTAACTTTTTCTTTATTTCCAAATACCCCAACTTTGAAGTTTAAACCTTTAACCAATGAACAGCACATTAAAACATGGTTATGGGCTTATATGCAAAACCTGAAGCAAGATTCCAAATTTAGAAAATCCTACTATCAATATGTTATTGATGATTTTGTTTATGTTACTCTTAATTCATCATCATCATCTGATCTTTATTCTAGTCGCCATATCGTCGTTGATTATGATACTGCTGAAAATATTTCTGAATTAATAAACGAAATACAAAGTTTTGAATTCCCTGATTCAACAAATCCTGGTAGTTTTTTCAAATTAAAGTTTCTTAATGTGATTTCTAAAGATCGATTAAAAATCTATTCAATTTTAATTAATTGCAATCAATTACATTATTCTTTTGATGAACTGATTGATGAAATCTTTCCTAGCGAAAGTTACATAATCCATGCATATGATGTGATATCTAATGATAACAATCAAATCGATGAACAGGTTAAATCTGTTCAAATACTTGTTGAATGCATTAATCAAATTGAAATAATTTTCCCTAATTTTAATCAAATTTTTGAAGCTGATATAAATTTAATGATGCAAACAATGGGTTTTGGTGACACTGAATCTAATAATAATTCTTCTAATCCAATTCTTAGTATCCATGAAGTAACTCCATAGCATATATACATATTTTTTTTTATATACTCTCTTTTCTATGTAAAACATGTTTTTGATTTTTTTGTAATAAACTGAATCTGTCATTTCTAACAAACGTGCGCTTAATTTTGTTTTCCTCCCATCTTATTATTTCATCGAAATTGGAAAAGGGTCTGACTTGTTTGAGTTTTAATCAGAGTACCGAAATAATCAATTAATTCTTAACAAACTCACTAAGCATAATGCTATCAGCTAGATCATTGTTGAGAACAGCAACAACAAGATCACATTTGGTGTTGACAGCTTTTAAAAATCAAAGATTTTTAGCTCAACAAGTTAAAGGTTCAGTGGTTGAAGTTTCTCCATCACTTGAAACAAACAAAATTACTGAAACAAATAGATTAGAGAAAACTCTAGTTAAATTTTGGGAAAAAGTTTCAGCTGAAGAAAAATCAAATGATGGTTCTTATCATATTAAATTAGATTCTAAAACTGTTAAAACTCCATTAGGTTATGATTTAGTAATTCCAAAAGAAAAAAAAACTTTAGCATATTTATTAGTTAACGAATGGAAAACGTTACCTGATTTACAAATTAAACCACATTTAGTTCCATTAACTTCGTTAGTGTCAAGATGTATCGATTTAAATAATGCTGTGAAAACAAATAACACTGAGTTCATAGCCAAAATTGGTGATATAAATTTAATTAAAAGTCAATTATTAAGATATTTGGATACTGACACTTTATTAGTTTTTTCACCAATTAAAGATTGTGATGGTCTTTTAAGACAAAAGCAAGAAGAGATATATAGACCAATTATAAAATCAATGGAAGAATTTCTTACACAATTTTCTTCTTCACCAATTAAATTAACTTTTATGGATTCGGATTTAGATGGTTTAGTTGGTAATAAACAAACTGAAGAAACTAAAAAAGCTGTTTTGAAATATCTAGATACTTTAGACATTTGGTCTTTGATTGCTTTAGAAAGAGCAACTTTAACTGCTAAATCTTTTTTAACTGGTGTTTCCTTATTGAGAATGTCTGATCATAGAGACACTTATAATGTTTCTTTGGATGATATTGCAACTGCTGCTACTTTAGAAACTGTTGTTCAAACAAGTATTTGGGGTGAAGTTGAAGATACTCATGATGTTGATAAAGTTGATATTAGAAGAAACTTAGCTTCTGCTTCAATTGTTGCATTTAAAAGTTAATTCTTGTTGGTAAGTAAATTGATTTTATTTTCTTGTATATATTAAATATCTTACTATAAAACTTATTATAATTTTAGGTGTATGGAAAATATTAATTATGAGTATTAATATAATATAAAGTGTAAATTTGTCAAAAAGACTTGGTATAAAAACAAAAATATGGTATAACTAATGTAAACAACATAAAATGATGAATAGAAAATATAATGAAGATACAATAAAAATGTACAAGCAGCAATAGGAATAACAAACAAAAAAAAAAGAAACCAGAAATCTTAATTGTATTTTATATGAACTAAGCCAAGAAAGCGTGCAAATGAAGATTGGTAATTGAATAATCAAAATAATTCGTTAACATGATTCAAGAACAAATCAGTGTCAACTTTTTTACCAAATTCAATTAAATACCAATTGGTACCATTATCATCTAGTCCATAATCAGTACCATTAATCATGATTCGTTTACCATCTATTTTTTCAAAATTTCTCTTACTTAAAATTAAGTCCAAGTCAATTGAAGTATTTTTAATTAAAAATTGTAAATATGATTTATTTTGGAAATCACCGATTCTTAGAATAGCTTTATTCAATGAAACTAGTTGTTTGTTAATTTGATTAATGTTCTTAACCTTATAAACATTAGCTAATGATTGGTAAACTAATTTTGATTTCTTATTTCCCATTAGTTTCATTTTTTCTGTATGATTTCTATTTATTTTGATTGATTTAGGAAAAGTCAGACTAGTAGGAGTTGGAGTTAAAGATCCACCAAAAGAAGAATCAATTGGTGAGGCTATTGAGGAAGCAGATGATGACGTAAAATTGGTTCGAATACGTAAACTTGATGTAGATCTTTTGTTGTGTAATGAAGTAACAGATGAAGCGGCGGTGTTACCAGTAGAGACGCTGTTTGTTGAAAATTCAGATAAATTGGATTGTTCGGAGGCAGAATTGGATATGAAGCCATTCTTTTTCATGTTTAAGATATCTAGTAGTTTATCACCATTATCTGGATTATTTGATCTAATTAAAACTAATAAATCATTGTTTGAAAAATCTTTACTTTGACAATGTAAATCTAAAGGACCAGCTTTTCTAATTGAGGTAGATGATTCAATTTTCACCAAAAACACTAAATATTTCTTTTCATTTGTATTTTTAGGAATGTTTTCATAAAAACCAGCCAAATAGGACTCGTTACATGATATTAATAGCTTTAACTTAACTTGAGTAGCTTCACTCCATCCAAAGCTCTGCCAAATACAGCACTTAACATCTTGTAAAAAAATGGAGCTACTTTCAAATAGTAGATCTTCCAATTTGGGAGTTAAAGTTATGAATTTATTAGGTTTGATCAATTTATCATTCAATGAAGTTGTTGCTTCTAGTTTTTTAGAATTTTTAATTGAATGTAAGCTATCTGTTGATGCGGTATCCTTCTTATTCACTAAACTGCTAAAAACATTCAAAATTGATTGTCTTCTTTTCTTCTTCTGAGTATTAGAGGTTTGTGCTGTTTCAGTTGCTTGGCTTTCATGTGAATCTTGTCTGGCTAAAGAGGAAACTGAATTTTCTTTCGTAAAAGCATGTTCATAGTTTTTAGCAAATACATGAGGGTCAAAATTTTCTTTGCCTTTTGATTGAATACTGGATTGAGAAACATTATTTATTTCTAATCTTTGAATTGGTAAAACTTCATCATTATCAATATCAATTTCATCATAGTCATCTGCGTTTTCTTCTTCGTCATCGCTCATAACATTGTCAATAAAATTTTGTAATACAGAATTGGCAATATGGTTAGAGTCAATTTGTTTTCTGTCATTTTGTTCTTGAATAGCATTGTAAAAATCATCTTTAGAAATTCTAAAATCTCTCACTTTTTCATTATTGGCTTGTAAGTTATTTTCCGGTAAAGAAACGTTAGAATTATTCGAAAGCAGGTTGAATCTGTCTTTATAGATTGATTTTGGCAAACTGGGAGCAGAAAGAGTACCAGCTTGAAGATGATAAAGGCTATTATTTGATTTTTGTTTAAGAATTGATCTTGCTTGATATTGTTTTGGAACATTAATTCCTGTTCCAAGAGTTTGAGATGTATCATATTTATCATGTTTATCAATTATTTCTTTATGACAAGGGTCATTGAGTCTAACATTTGAGGGAAATATTTGTAATAATTTAGCTTTCAATTCTAAATCATTATTAAACTTTAAATAAAACTCTATTTTTGGATCTAAGCAATATTTAAAAAGCAAAACGCTATCATCTTCCAATTCCTTTATAAATTTTAATTCGTTTGTTCTCAAAGGAGGGAAAATTAAAGATTTTCCAGCATCCTCAATTTTAACAATAGCAACAGACCTAGAACATTTACTGGACTGATCAATAAACAAAAGTTGAATGTTATTTAAACTTAGTAAAGAATCAGATTTTTCATTTTTGTAAAATAATTCTGAATCATAAGATGAAAGAATTGAACTGACATCAAAATGAGAAGCAATAGGGGCTAATTCATGAATAGATCTAACATTATTGAAATGGATATGTCCATCAATCTTTTTTCTCTGTTGCTCGTCAATTCTTCTCGCCTCTGATAAACAAATAGTTAACTTGTGATTAGCAACTTCTAAACTTGATAATAATTCAGCAGTGTGTCTTTTAGCGTCTTGATAATTAATCAATTCTTTTAATTTCAGAACGACTTTATTTAAAAAGCGGATTCTAATCAAAGGTTTTCTTCTAATTTGAACTTCAGTTGTTGGTTGAGAATAATTCAGCTTATAACTCGATATGTAGGATTTATAGTATGGAACAACAGCAATACACCAATGTGAAAATTCAACTGCAATGAATTCAGGATCAGCATAATGAGTCAATAAATACTGCAATTCTTGATGAAGCTGAATTAAACCCCTTGTAGTTTGAACGAGTTTTGAATTTTTATCTCTTCTTTGATTGATAAGTTCTTCAGAGACATCATTATTTAAATCATCAAAGTAATTATCAAACTTTAAGTCAAACAAGTTTAAGATTGAAAGTAAGCCATTGAGGTCATTAGAAAACTGGATATCTGAAGAGTATAAGTCAGAGAATAAGTTAATCATTTCTGTGTCAGCAGTTTCAGTCTCTTGATTATCCTGAAAGATGGAATATTGAAAAGGTTGATATTGCAGAGGGAGCATGTTAACATCTTGCATTGTTAAATTGAATTGAATTGAATTGGGATAAAAGTTCTTTATAAAAGAAAGAATTAACAAAAAAAATGGAACGAGATAGCAACCTACTAGAAGACCTAAGCCAAAAATAAAAAAGAATCTCAAAAAGAAACCCAAAAAACAGCCTTTATCCATTATAGTTGGTACTGGCGCGTTTGTTTACAAAACACGTCCATTGCCATTACCGAAAAATAACGCGCAGACTTAAACGCGATTTAAAACTAGTGTTCTTCTTGATTAGCACTAGTTTGTCTTTTCCATGATGAATGGTATCTGAAGAATATATTTAACTGAATGATCAATACTTGCTATTAAGATTCGAAATACATGAAATTCCAACAATTTTGTGTAAGTTTTCCTTGCTTCCCTTGCTTCCCTTGTTTTTTCCTCTTTTTCCCCTTCCCCCCCTTTTCACTTTGTATAAAAATAAATCAAATTTATTCTTAAAATATTCAAAATAGCAAAATAGAAGAAGCAAGTTCTAGAACAATACAAAAATTGAATTCGCGTATCTGTCATAGTCGCGTCTATCGACCTATATTACACTTACGCTGTTGTAATATCTGTCATTCCATAAATACGGGCACCACATCCTAAAATCTTCAAAATCAAAAACCAGCCTTAAAATAAAACTTCAACATTCGACGGCGGTCAAATTTAACTGTTATTATTAAATTTTACTCCTGTAAATACCACACTCTTACTTACATTCACTGTTCTTATTAAACATTTATATAGAAGTATTACTTACCCCCACCCCAATTGCATTATTAATTACAACATACATGTATATATATACATAATTAAATTTATATACTCTTATTTTAGATACACATATACACAGAAAAATTATTACAGAAAATGTCTATTAACTTAAGAGACGGATTTGAAGCTGCAACATTAGAAAGAGTATTGGAAGATTTGATTGTTCGGTTTGTGATAAACTGTCCTTCTGAAGATTTATCTTCAATTGAAAGAGTTTTATTTCAAATTGAAGAAGCTCATTGGTTTTACCAAGATTTTATAAGATTATTCAATCCTCTACTACCTTCTTTTAAAATGAAACAATTTACAAATAAATTACTACAACAGTGTCCTGTTGTTTGGAAATTTGATATTGATCCTAATGAAGCTCTATCAAAATTTGGTGAATATAAATCAATGATTCCTGTTAGAGGTTGTGCTTTGTTAAATAAAAACTTAGATAAACTATTATTAGTTAAAGGTGTTGAATCAAAATATTGGTCATTTCCAAGAGGGAAAATTTCAAAAGATGAATCTGACATTGATTGTGCTGTAAGAGAATTAAAAGAAGAAACTAGTTTTGATGCATCCTCTTTAATCAATGAAGATGTTTTCATTGAAAGAACAATCAGAGGCAAAAATTATAAAATGTACATTATTAAAGGTGTTGATGAAGATTTTGATTTTCAGCCAGAAGTTAGAAATGAAATTGCCTCCATTGAATGGAAAGATATCAAATCTCTACAAAAAACTACTTCCAAAAACCTTTACTTAGTTGGTTCAATGATCAAACCTTTAGTTGCTTACATTTCTAAGAATAGAGTTCTGCAATCAGAAGAAGATTTGAAATTACAAGCTGCTATTCAAATCAAGAAAATTTTGGGCATTGGAGAATCTCAAGAGTCCCAAGAGTCTCAAGAAAAGTCTGATCCTGGTAGAGAACTATTAAATATGTTACAATCCGTTGCAAAGGCAAGACAACCAAGTCTTGCAATTGCACAACAGCTACCTCATAGTCAATTTCCCCTTCAGCCAGGTTTACCATTTTTATCTCCAATGTTTGTTCAAAATGGCAATGTTGGAAATTCTCAATTTCCATTTCCATTACCTTTTTTCAATCCTTTCATTATTCCTCCAAATTCCAATTTGAACTTTCCTCCACAAATACCTTTCCCTCCTCAAATGATGCAACCATTCCCTGGACGTCAACAAATACCACCACTACTACCACCACAACATCAACAACAGCAGCAGCAACAATCATTAGGAAATATAATGGCACCAGCCCCTTCATCTCTAACCAAGCCTACATTAGCCAAAAGATCAAAGGAAGCTAATAGCAAAGAATTATTAGGCTTGTTAAAATCACCTCCTTCTGTTTCTCGAATTGATAGAGAAACTAACACAAAGGCATTGTTAAATATTCTAAAACCATCAGATTCAAATAGCAAAAGTTTATTGAACCTTTTGGGCTCTCCAAATGAACAGCAACGATCTCAAAGTTCATCTTTGCCTTCATCCTCTAAACCTGTGAAAATCTTAAAGCGTGAAACCCCAATTGCACCAGAACACACTAAAACGAAAGAAAACAATCAAAAAGTTGAACCACCACTAAAAAACAAATTGGATATCATGACCCCTGCTAATAGTTCTATGCCTGCTTTGAATGCATCAAATAAATTAAATTCAAAAAAAATTACTCTATTAAAAAGACCAGATACATCTGGTTCTGCATCTCCTACGAATTCTGAAAAATCTCTTGGTTCTGGCATTAAGTTGTTGAAGCGTCCAATATCTGCTGGCGGTATTTCGGATACTTCAACTTCTTCTTCTCCTAAAATCAGTTCATTATCAAATTTATCATCTCATTATACTGATGTTAAGGAAAAAAATAACATATCATCTTCAACTTTGCTAAACATTTTAAAGAACACAACTGATTCTTCAAATGATGAACAAGATGTTAAAAGGGACCAGAACAGTGCTGCTTCTTTGTTAAACTTGCTGAAGAATCCTCAGGAAAGTACCCAAACTATTCAAACAGCTCCATCACCTTCTACTAGCAAGTCATTATTGAATATTTTGAAGAATCCAAGTACACCAAATCAAATACAATCTCAATCAATTGAGATCGCCAAAGATAGTTCAAACGATACAATTGTTTCACAAGAAGCGGTTCAAGTAGAGCAAGAAAACAATTCATCACACGTGTTGTTAGGCGTATTAAATAATAAACCAAAATCTCCAATTGAGCAATCAGATTCTTCTAATCTGTTGAATTTACTGAAAAATCCAACTAGTGCTCCCTCTACAATCCAAAAGAGCTCAAACTCTTTGGAGCAGGCTAGCGATCTTAATATTACTCCATCAAAAGAAGAAAAGACTGGTTCTGCCAATGAGTTGTTGAACTTGTTGAAGAATGGGCCTAAAACAAATGGATTCACTTCATCACCAATGTTTGAAGAGCCAAAGGTTACTCGTCCAAATTTATCCGATCCTTCAGCTAACCTGTTAGGTTTATTATCAAATAAAAAATCGATCGGTCATCCTACAAAAGCAAACACTAGAGAACCAACCATTCCTAAGCCAAATGAACTTCTAGAAGTGCTAAAAACAAAAAGGGCTGATTCCTTAGATCCTTCTGCTTCATTATTAGGCCTTTTGAAAAACAACGTTCCACGTAATTCTCAATCTCAAACTACACAAACTTCTTTGTCTTCGGAAACCACTAGATTACAATCTTCTTCTAGTGATTCCCCTCAAGAAAAACTTGAAAAAAATGAACCGTTACAAAATTTATCATCAAATCAATCTTCTACTTTAATAAATATTTTGAAGAGACCACAATCAAATTCTCGTTCTCCAGTCACTACATCTATTCCAGTTGAATCTTCTCCAATGACTCCCTCAGCTAACTTATTGAATCTTTTAAAGAATCCAGAGAGTTCAGTTTCTCCATCACCAACTCCTAATATTGAACAAAATCAAAACCAACCTTCAAATAATGGTGCTGCGTCTTTGTTAAAATTATTAAAAAAATCTCCTGTTTCTGAATCTTCTTCAGCTCCTATTGCTACTGTTCCAATTTCAAATAATGATGGTAAAACTACATTATTAAGCTTATTACATAAAGAAGATACCAAAGAAATTCAAAATGATCAAAAGATTGAGCATTCAGCAAGCTTAGATCAAGAGTTCATTGACGATAACAATAATGAAATAGAAAAGGAAGTTGAAGAAGGTAACGATAATGAAAATGATGATGAAGGTGAAGATTTCGAAGATTTCGAAGACTTTGAAGACTTTGAAGAATTTCATGATGCTAAAGAATCAGAATATGGTGATCAAATTATTCAAGAAGAAGATATGGTTTACTTCAATTAATTAATAGTATTCATTCTGTACTTCTAGCTTGTCATAATAACTTTAAATCGTTTTATCATTACGAAATTATAAGGTTATATTCTTTTTTCCATGCATTTGTATAATATATACATATATATAATTTATATATTGATATTCTTAATTGTGATGTTTAATGACTGATATTTTTAAAAATAAAACAAAAAAAAACGTAATATACCAACAATACGCGTAGCCAACCTATTTATTATGAAATTGTTATTTATCTCAAAACGGCATATTTAAAAAATTGTGATTTACTAAAGACCATTTCAATAGAGCATTTCAATAGAACAACAACTATTCATCAATCAATTGGGATATACATATACACATAAATATACATATTAACCATGCCACCTAAAAAATCAATAAAAAAAGCATCAAAAATTGTGAAATCATTAGCGAAAGCACCATCAACAACAACAACTTTATCTCAACTACCTCCAACAGCTACAAAACCTCCAATTTTTGAAAAGGATTCAAATGGTAGAAGATACTGGCTTATTAAATCTGAACCAAACTCTAGAATTGATACCAAGACTGGAAAAGATGCTAAATTTTCAATATTGGATCTATCAGAAGTTGAAAGTGAACCTTGGGATGGTGTTAGAAACTATGAAGCTAAAAACAATTTAATAAACATGAAAAAAAATGATATTTGTTTGTTTTATCATTCTAATTGTAAAGAGCCAGGTATTGTCGGATTAGCTAAAGTTGTTACTGAGTATGCTAAACCTGATAAGCAACAGTTTAATTCAAAATCTTCATATTATGACCCAAAGGCAACGGTTGAACAGCCAAGATGGTGGTGCCCTGATGTTAGCTTTTTATGTTTACTTAAAAGAAAATTAAGATTGTCAGAATTAAAGGAAAGTCCTTCTGGGTTGTTTGATGATTTTTTCTTGTTGAAAAGAGGTAGATTAAGTGTGACCCCTGTTTCTTCTGAACATTTTTACCAACTTTTAGAATTACAGAATACAGGTAGTAAGCATGTTTCAGATGAAGAAGAATTTGATTGTAATACTAAAGGGTTGAAGTTTTATGATGATAAAGTTATCAATCCATCATAATAGAGAAAATTCATTCTGTTGAATTTTTTTTATTTTTTTTGTAAATTATATAACTAGTAAATTAATAGACTGAAATCAATCATCTTTTTTGAGGAGCATTACTAGTAACAATTCTAGAATTGACTCTACTATCTAAATAAATTCTATCAGGAACTTCAAGTTGAATTAATCCGATTAATTCATTTTTCAAATTTTCCAACTGTTTGCCAGCTCTAGCAGCGTTATCTAAATCATTTAATTTTGAAATATTGACAAAACTTTTAATTTGATAAGTTTCTGATCCATCTAATAAATTCAAACTTAAATAATTATCAACATTATCTTGAGATTCACTGTTGTTGATTCTTGATAATTCTTCTTGATAATCTTTATTTCTTATATATATTCTAAAAACTTCAATAACTATATCATTATAGTAAAATCTAACACCATCATTCCAAAATTCAATATCTGGCATATATCCTAATTCATCAACATATCCCAATATATCATCAGTTTTATAAATTGTAGTTTCATAAACATTTTGTATTGAGACTGTTCGTTTCCCAGCAGCAGGTATATCTGATAATTGTAATGTCCAAATGGAATTATTTTTAGTTGAATTTTTTGATGTATTTAAATATGATTCACCTTTCAATTTTTTTTCATTACTATTATTATTGTCATCATCTGGTTTTGGGTCTACAACATCAACATCTACAGTACCAACAATACTACTATTCTCCCAAACTCTTGTCATTCTGATTCTATAAGATTCGATTTGATTAACTTTCCCAGCAGCAAGTTCTGGTGTGAATGGGTATTTTGGTTTAAGAATAACTGTATGTTGTTTTAATTGTTGTGGTTTCATACCCGTCAGTGACTCAAGACTAAGCATTAAAATATGGTATTGTGATTTGGGTACTGACGATACTAGAGATAATTGTTGAACCATTGTTTGGAAATATGTATGTATGTGTATCTAATATCTCTGAAGTGATAATTGTGTTACTATATATGATTAACTATTATAAAGTAGAGTCGGGAAAAACACCAGTGAGCCTCGCTCACAAACTTAATCAACAAAACCAAATGGTTAAAAAATAGAGTATCATCATTACCATTACTTTGCGTTAATAATTCAAGATATTGTAATAATGTTTTTTTTTTAAATATACTGAAACATTTGGGACTTAAAATGTTAATAGATTAATTATTTTCAAGTATATAAATTTATAAAACTTAAATCAGAAAATGAATTCTCCCATGATTTTGAATTATCATTACCAGTTTTGAAAATTTCAAAATTAACTTTATTAAAAAAAGTTGAATCAAAATCATAATTGATTTTTGGTTCTTTAAATGTATTTTTTGATTTCTTTGATTTCCTGACAATTTTAAATCCATCATCATCATTATCATCTACATCATTATTTCCTTTTCGTATTTTGTTTTTTTGCAATACGAGGAATGATATTCTTGAACAATTTGGATATTTATTAAAATATTCTAATTTAGTGAATTTATTATCATAAACAGTAACATCATTACTTAGCAACCAAATTGGTTTTTCAATGGTAATTATATTTTCTAATAAATTAATTGGTGAATGAGGCATATAATATAATGAAATATCATTATTAGAACTAAAATTCTTTTCAACTTTATAACCTAAATTATTTTTCAAATAATCAATATCCAATTGATTAAAAGCAGGATCATATAAGGAAATTGAATCTGAATCAATTTTAAAATAGTCAGTCAATAATTTAAGTAAACATAATTGATATAAAGCTTGGAATTCTGTAGAAATTGAGCCTAATGCAAGACATCGTATTCTTGTAAATTTTGTATCTTTTATATTATCATTTAAGGTAGTTATAATATCATTATATAAGTCTGATGTTTCAATTAGATTAAGTTTTTCATTGAATTTTTTATTTAAAGATTTTAATTGATCATCTTTAGTAGTTGGAGATATTGATATTGATTTTAATTTTGATTTTGTTTTAGATTTATTTTTAATTTTAGTAAATTCATTATCGGAAGTCATACTAAGTTAACGGGTAATTCATGATTTTTTGGTAATAGCCAATATACTATATATAATTCACACACAAATTATTTAAATTAGCTACAATTACCACAGTCAATCGACGCAAAAGGTTTTTAAAACGACGCAATATAGTGCGACATGCTAGAAAAAAGGATTAACAGCAATTATGGAAAGCCTGTTGATTGATTTAATTAGGGCCTTCGTCTTATACATAATCAGCGACTAACAATGATACAAAATACTTATACGATATACTCTAAAGTTAGAAAAATTAGTGTTCATAGACCATATTCTTTTATATGTATAAAAGTACAAAAAGGAAAGGGATAATATAAAACCAAAACAAAACACGTTAACGTAAAAAAAATTAAAGTAAAGTAAAGTAAAATAAAGTAAACAAGACACTAGTTCATAAGAATGTATTTATTTAAATGTTCACAAAACTTAGATTTTTGGGGTCTTAATTTGGATTCTAACAGCCTTAGCTTGAGTGTAGTTGTCCAAAGCTTCAGCACCCATTTCTCTACCAATACCAGATTGTTTGAAACCACCGAATGGGACATTTTGATGGAAATCGTTATAAGTGTTAATCCAAACGGAACCAGCAAATAATCTATCAGCAACATAGATAGCCTTGTTAATGTCTTCAGTATGGACACCAGAACCTAAACCAAAGTCAGAATCGTTAGCTTTAGTGATAACTTCATCAATATCTTTGAAAGGTAAGATAACACCGACTGGACCGAAAATTTCTTCTTGAGTTAAAGAACTGTTTTGAGGAACATCATAGAAGAGAGTTGGTTGAACAAAGTAACCTTTAGTACCAATTCTCTTACCACCAGTTAAAACCTTTAATGAAGTATCTTCACCAGCCTTAATGTAATCTAAAACGGTTTGGAATTGATCTGGAGTAGTTTGAGCACCTTGGAAAACACCTTCTTCGAATGGGTTACCAACCTTTAAGGCTTCAACGGCTTTCTTTAATTTAGCTAAGAAAGCGTCATACCATTTAGCATCGGTAGCTTGAACGTAAATTCTTGAACCAGCGGAACAAACTTCACCACCATTGAAGAAAATACCTTTAATTATGTTTTGGATAGTTTGTTCTTCATCACAATCTTGGAAAACAATATTTGGAGATTTACCACCTAATTCTAAAGTAACTTTTTTAATAGTCTTGGCACATTCAGTCATAACGGTCTTACCAACTTCTGTGGAACCAGTGAAAGCAACTTTCTTAATCAATTTATGGTTTAAGATGGCATTACCACAACCTCTTCCAGAACCTGGAATAACGTTAATAACACCGGCTGGTAAACCAGCTTCTTGAACCAACTTACAAGCGTACAAGTTAGATAATGGGGTAGCAGAAGCAGGCTTTAAAACCATGGTGTTACCGGTAGCTAAAGCTGGACCAATTTTCCAAGAAAACATTAATAATGGGAAATTCCATGGAGTAATAGCACCACAAACACCTAATGGTTCTCTCTTAGTATAAGACATATGGTGATCATCAGTAACAATTGATCTACCATCAAGTTTGTCACAGTAACCAGCACAAGATCTTAAGTATTCAATGACTAAGTTAACATCAAATCTTGAACAGAATAAAGATTTACCGTTATCTAAAGATTCAACTTGAGCTAAAATTTCTCTATCTCTATCCATTAAATCGGCCAACTTGTAAATGTATCTAGCTCTAACTGATGGAGGAGTGAATCTCCATGTTTCGAAAGCTTTTTGAGCAGCTTGAACAGCAATATCAACATCTTCTTCACCTGCTTGTTGTAAGTCGGCTAATTTAGATTCATCAATTGGGGTAGTAACTTCAAAAGTCTTACCGGACTTAGCAGCGACGAACTCATTGTTGATGAACAAACCAGTTGGTTGTTCAGCAGTTTTGTTAATGATTGGGAATGTTAAAGTTTTTGAGAAAGACATTTTAGAAATATTCCTAGTGAATATGCGTGGGGAAAGAAAAGTCATTATTAACTTACTTAGTAATGGGTAATTGAAATAATGGAGGAAAAGAGAGAAGTATTTATACCAAATTTGTCGATTTCTAGATTTGTTGGAAAAGGAAAAGAGCTAGCAATCTGGAAAATATAGATTTATTGAGACGTACAGGATTTCCGACGAGCCCGACGTTGCTCAACCGGGTGGCAAACACCCCCACTACCGGGACAGGGCACACGGAGGAGGGGTGAGACGGGGCGGAAACACGGACCGGGTTGGAAATTCTCGTACGCTGAGTCGCTCCAGACACTAGGCGTGCGGTGGAGCAAAATTTAGCAGACTGGCCCCAGCAGTAACGAGCAGGAGGGGGGGGGCAATGGAGGATTGCTACGGGGTACAAGTCCTTAACGCCATCACCGCCACCGCCATTTCACCCCTCTCCAGCTGGGGTGCGTTGGGGTGCTAGTGGGCTGCCAATGGGCTGCCAATGGGCTGTAGAAACCCTCTTATTCTGACGGTCTAGGTCGGGCACAATAACCATGACCAAATCAAATGTCACATCTGAACGTACAAAGTCTTGCTTTACAATTCAATTGAAGGGTGCGATCCTAAGAAAGTAGTCTCCGCCTATGCAGCCAATCACGCAGGCCATTAGTCAGATAGGCGAACGGGCTGGCTGGTTCGGTGGTTCCCCACAAAGCTTGCACTGTTCACTTGGAGCGCACTAAAGTTTCAGCGGGGTGCGCTCCCACCCCCGTTGGGTTGGATTTATTCACCCCAAGTAAACGAAACTTAGTTTAACTTTAACTGGAATCAATTTATTTAATTATGGATATATGAATGTATGAATAGATATTTGTTAAAGGTTGAATGTATGAGTATATGAATATATGATTACATGATTACATGATTACATGGGCTTATGAGCTTATGGGCCTATGGGCCTATGGAAACATAAAGACATGGAGATATGGGAAGCCCTCAATTGAACTCCTTGAGCTCTCACTGGTACTGGAATGATATCGGCCTATAAAATACATTAACATTTTTCAACCATTTTCCCCAAGTGGCGGAATATTGTTTCTAGAGCCTTTTCTTATTAATCATAATTACAAACTCTCATTTTATTAGATTGGTGTGTATATGTAGTCATGCTTAGTAATTAATCATAACCATTTTCCTCTATTACTCTCTGAACATTCAACCTTTCCATAATTGAGAAGGGTCCATTATGTGAAGACGATTTTACTGTCTAAACCCCAGGTTCCAGATCAACTAATCATAAATCTTTAATTACTTAACTTCTCCAATTATAAATAACTTTGATCGATAACCCCATTAACCGTTCCTATCCGATACGGTTCAATAACTTTCTATCAGGTCATTAACAAGCTAGTAAACCATGTTGGTTAAGATTTCTTTCGGATTCCTTATAATTACTGTTAAGGTTGAATTAGTTCAGGTACTCCGGTATACTATAACCTATAAAAAATTAACTTTACTTGAGCTTTGACAATATGATGAGTAAGTGAATAGTTGATCATATAATCATGTAATTACATCATAGGTACCCCACAAATTCAATTGTAATTAAAATTATCAATTGAAGTTATATCTAGCATAATACTATACAATTGAATTTAATGAAACCTGCTATCACTGTTTTTGATGATTTTAGTGTTTGATGTGTGTATTTTTTTTTTTTTGTTGGTTTTTCTGCTCCGACGGAACTTCGCACTTGATGGCAACTTGTTTCAACCAATTAAATCAAGCAGATCCTATTCTGTTCAACTCGCTTAATAATAGAATCAGTCTTATTAATATTTACATATCTGAAGATTGAAGTAGAATAATTTATGGATTCAATTAAATGTTTATAAACTATTTCAATCTTTTAAAATTAAAAATTGAACTTTGGATAGAAACTCCGATGTTCAATTTTTAAACACCTCTTTAAACTGGATAGTAGTTCTAGTTTTTATTTTAATGATGAGATGAGTAACCGTAACCATTCCGAGCTAGATTTAATTCAATGTACAGCCATATCACTATAGATAAATGAAATGAGTGATTAAATCTTGTCTTTTCTATTATCAGCCATGTCTCCGACTGTATTTTAAAATTAAATCTGAAATGGATTTTTAATAAAAATGAAATTGAAATGGCTAGAAAACCATGAAAACATAAACATATTAACGTGAAAACATGAAAGCGTGAAAGTAAGATATAAAATTTAAATAACAAAACATTAGATATATCATATATTAGTAACAGAGATTCGATTACTTATTCTAAATCTAATTCCCTTAGATTAATTTTAAATCAATATTAAAAGGAAAAAAAAACAGTGATTGAGTAGTTGCCGATTGAATCCCCAGACCTCGGTTATGCGCCACCTTCTGTTGCTGGAGGGTCAGTATGCGTGGCGCAGTCTCTGTATTTATTTATTTTAATTATTTATTTATTGATTTACTGTTTTATTTATTTAAACTTGAAAAGATAAAATATTTATTAATCTTCTTTTTCTAATTCAAAACATATTTATTTATATATTTATATATATATATATATATATATCCTGATATGACTATTGCAAGCTCACTTGAAGTTGAATTATTTGAAACAGGTATAGTATGTCAAATTAATTAGCTTTATCAATTAACTCCACACACATGTTCATTCTTCTGCTTATCATTATCATATCATATCATATGTCATATATGGCTGTATACTAACTATTTCATTCAACTCTGATAGGCTGTATCACAACTCCGAAACAAAACAAATTCCATATTCTTAGAATTCCCTCAAACTACTTTTAAATCCGGAGGTAATAAATCATCATCTAAAACACCTAAATCAAATGAAGAATATGAATATGGATCATTGAAGGTAATTTCGCATACAAATTTTAGATCAAAAAATCTAATTCCAATCAAAACAATTTATTTACAGAATTTGATTGGCTGGACAAAAATTGGTTTTGGTGGTATTTTAATATTTATTTCAAGTTCAGAAAAAATTATTGATGATAATGATATTTTATTAGATATTCATAAAGTTAAGGATGTTATATTAATTCCAATGAATTATAAACAGGCTTTAAACTCTTTTAAAAAATTAGAGAAAAAATCAACACAAAGTGTTAATAATCTTAATATTAGTACTAATACTGAAAATGAAGAACAAGATGATGAATCTGATGAATCTGATGAATTTGATGATGAAGGAATTGTAGAATCATCTAATGAAAGAATAGATGATATTGAATCTATTTTAAGTACACCAGATATAGTGTGCTCATCTCATTCTTCAAATGTTACTGGGAATTTCACTTTTACTAATTTTGGTGTTTTGACTGATTCATTTAAAGCAAATCCTAAATTAAGTTTAAACGATGAAAATATATCAACATCAAATGATGATGATGATGATGATGATAGTAAATTAAATAATCTTAAACATTATAAAACTTTTGATGAAACTAGATCAATTTTAAGTTTAAGAACAGGAACAGGAACAGGAACAGGAACAATTCCATCATGTAATAATTTATCAACAGAAACCAATAATATTATTAAATTAAAATCAAATAATTATTTAATGTCAAATTCTTTATTAAAAAAATTAAAAAGAAATTTACGTCAATATTTAAATTCATCTGGATTTTTTTTCAGTTTTAATATTGATTTAAGTAAGAAAATATTTTTTAAAAATGAATCAATTAATTCAAAAATTCCTAATAGTTATAAATCAGTTCATGATAATAATTCAAGTTTTCTTTGGAATCATAATATTATGAAACCATTTTTAAAACAATTATTAAATGTTACTGATACAGATTTATTAATTACTCCTTTAATATGTGGATTCGTTGATTTCTTTGATTTAAAGTTAAGTAATTTTACTACTAATGAAATATTTGATAGTAAATTAATATTATTATCAAAGAGAAGTATAAAACGATCAGGTTTGAGATATATGAGAAGAGGTATTGATGATGATGGTAATGTTGCAAATTTTGTTATTACTGATCAAATTTTAATTATTAAAGAAAAGGATAAAAGAATTTTATTTGAAAAATATAGAATTTTTAGAGGTTCAATTCCATTATTTTTTCAACAAGATTCATCAAAATTACAACCAATTCCAATAATTCAAAGAAATTATAAAGAAAATAAAGAAAAATTCCAACTACATTTCAATAAATTAAATAAAGATTTCCCAAATTTAATCTGTATTTCATTAATTGAAAAAAAAAAAAGGGAAAAAAATATTGGTGAATTATTTGAAAAACTTTTAATTGAAAATAAAATTAAATTTGTCTGGTTTGATTTTCATTCAATTTGTACAAAAATGAGATTTGATAAAGTTGAATTATTATTAAATGAAAAAATTAATAATGATAATGATAATGATAATGATAATGATAATGATAATGATAATGATAATGAAACAATTTATAATAATTTAATAAATCAATCATATGATGGACCAAATACAATGCAAAAAGGTTATTTTAGAATTAATTGTATTGATTGTTTAGATAGAACAAATATAGTTTCCAAATTTATTTGTAATAAAGTTTTAAATAAACAACTTGAAGATTTAGATTTAGTTATTATCAAGAATGAAGAATTCAAAATTAAATATTCAAATTTATGGGCAAATAATGGTGATTATATAAGTAAACAATATGCATCAACAAATGCATTAAAAGGAGATTTTACAAGATTTGAAAAAAGAAAATATTCAGGAATTTTAAATGATGGTTTATTAACACTTTCAAGATATTATTATGGATTTATTAGTGATTTTCATAATCAAATTTTAATTGATTTTCTATTAGGTAATGTTAATGAAGATATGTTTGAACAATTTGAATCTTTATTAAGTAATTTAGATCCAAATTTAACACATGAAGAAGAGATTAAACAAAAATTGATTTTAGATAATTTAATTAAGATCTTAAACTTAAATTTAAATTTAAATGAGAATAAGAATGAGAATGAGAATGAGAATGAGAATGAGAATGAAATTTTAATTGCAAATTGGTGGTTTGAATCAAATTTCATTTTAAACCAAGTTAGAAAATTTCCAATGAAGAAATGTTTATTTTTAATTACAAATTTAAATATTTATTTATGTGAAATTGATGAAAAAAATGGAACTATTAAAATCTTTAAAATTTTAAATAATAATATAATTAAATTAAATTATGGAAATTATTTTGTTGATATAGTATCAAAAATATCAAAAAATTTAATTAGAAATATTGGAATAAGATTTTTTTTTAAAAATTATTCAATAACTACAATCAAATTAAATTTAAATAATTTAAATAATGAGAATATATCATTAGATGAATTATTTAAATTAAATATAAAAGAAACAATAACAAATAAAATTAATCATAATGATAATGATAATGATAATGAAAGTTCAATATCAATTAGATTCCCATCAACTTGTAATTATGAAAAAATTAAAAATACAATTAAGTTAATATCAACATTTTGTTATCTTGCAAAATTAGATAAAAGTGATATCGTATCATTCAATGATGCAAAAAAAGATACATCATATTGGAAAATTATTGATTATGAATTTAAAAGGTTTATATGGTCATAACATAGACCATAATTTAAAATAAACTTCTACGCGGAAATATAAAGTGTAATAGTGCATTTATTATGGCATTTATGGCGTTTATGGAGCTAATAGTTGATTCTTCTATGTAAGGTAAGGAATCTGAGATCTTTTTAACATTGAATAACACTGAAATTTTTAAGATCAATAGAAATTTAGATTTTAAATAGAATATTGAAAAAAAAAAAGGGGTTTTCTGAAATAACTATATTTAGAAACAACTTGTTAAATTACAAAATTTTCTAGTTTTCTAAAATTTTTATTGTTAAATTTAATTTGACGCAAGATGCGCGTAATTTAATTAAAAATCAAATCAACTCACTTTATAAGCGAAAATTGTTATTTCGCGTATTAAAAAAAAAAAAGTAAAATAAATAGAAAATATCTGCTAAAATATATAATATAAAATATCTACTAAAAAAGCTGATAGTATTGTTAATACATAATCTGGACCTGATCTAGTATGGTTTATAATTAGGTGTTTTAAATCCATAACTCTAATTTAATTAATTTACTGGGGTAAATCTTATTAATAGATTTCCTATCTCTATATTTGAAATTATAACTGGAACTTACACTGAAATGAAATTTTAATTTTTTTTACTCTTGTATTTACCTATATATAAAAATATATTAAACAGAAATGCATAAACCCGCAGGTAGTGTACTGGTGTACAGGTGTGTGCACCTAGTGACCAACAGTAAATTTTTAATTTTTTAATTTTTTAATTTTTTAAACTATTACATAATAAAAATTATTAAAAATTATATTGTTTTGATTTAGATTAATTAAGTAATAGTTACATTAAAATTGTTTTATTCTAATTTATAATTGCTAATTGAGACAAATCATCAAGGAAATTCCTTTGCATTTTCAAGTGTAAGATCCAGCATTTATATCATATTATACTCTATCTTATAGACTATGTCATTAATTGAGAGAAACTTGTTCATGTTAATGTTCATGTTAATGTTCATGTCCATACATTTTAATAAACTACTTCCCCGCTTATTCAAGAATTCTTTCAAAATTCTCGGAATAAAAATATTGACTATAATAAGAGGCTTAAAGGCGTTGAGGCAATTTTGATTCTTTTATAATTTCCTGAACTATTAGTTAACAATAACTTCTAACAAATAATCAAATAACTTTATTATGACTAACTTTAAAATAAATGAAGTTAGTTAAATTAGTCTATAAAACCATCATCAGTTTTCACGAATCTAATGATCAATCTAATGATAAACCTAAAGATAAAATGATATACCAGTAAACGATACAACAGAAACAGAAACACCAGCGCACTGACCCGCGGCCACATTCCAAGCCCCTCGCGGCCGCTTCCTCCTCCCAAAGCGGCAACCAGAAAGAAGGTGCAGGTGCAGGACGAAAATATAGACACGCAGCACAGCCGGAAAAAAGCTTTGTCGTTGCTTTGCATTCCCATTTTCCAACTTGCAATTTCCCCTTTACTCTTTGAATATAAATACCTCCGATTTTTCCCATTTACGACATTTGTTTCTTGTCAATTGACTAAAATATATTCTTTTCCTTCTCTATTATAGAAAAAAAAAATTATTCTATTTCTTTTTCTTATAAAAAAATGGACGCAGAACAACAATTAGGCTATAGCCCAGCTCCAGCTAAATCTTCAAAGTTTGGTTTATCATATGGTTTAAAAAACCATTTAATTGCAGCCAGTGGTGAATTCATTGGTACATTTATCTTTTTGTGGTCAGCTTTTATGATTGCTCAAGTTGGTAATCAAGATGAAACTTATTTAACTGTTGGTTCTAATCCAGCTAAAGTTATTATGATTGCATTTGGTTTTGGTTTCGGTGTTATGGTTGGTATTGTTTTAACTTCTAGAGTTTCAGGAGGAAACTTGAATCCTGCTGTTACTTTAACTTTAATTTTTGCTAGAGCTGTTTCCCCAATTAGAGGATTAATTATGATGATTTCTCAAATTGTTGCTGGTATGGCAGCTGCAGCAGCAGCAAGTGCTATGACTCCAGGTAAAATTGCTTTTGCTAATGGTTTAGGTGGTGGAGCTTCAAGAACTCAAGGTTTATTTATTGAAGCTTTCTGTACTTGTATTTTATGTGTCACTGTTTTAATGACTTGTGTTGAATCTTCCCATTTAACTAACTATGCTCCAGTCTGTATTGGTATCTCTCTATTCATTGGTCATTTAATCTCCATTTACTATTCTGGTGCAGGTTTAAACCCTGCTAGATCTTTTGGTCCTTGTATTGCTGCTAGATCTTTTACTAATTACCATTGGATTTACTGGCTTGGTCCATTCATTGGTTCTTTACTTGCCTTTGGTATTTGGCAATTCTGGAAATTATTAGATTATGAAACTTGTGTCTGTGAAGACGAAGAATAGATTTATTCATATTTCATGACTAATAATGTATCATCATTCTATCAATCAATCAATCAATCAATCAATTCAATCACATTCATAAAATAAAATTCCTATACTAATACAATTAAATTTTTATTACTAGCAATAGTAATTCAATTAATTTAATCAATTTTTTGCACTTCTATAAACCAAAACCTATCAAACTTTAATAAAGTGAATGGTTTTACTTTTTTTTAATTTATTTAATAATTTAATGACCTTTTAATACAATATATCAATAATCTAGTTGTAAAGTAAACAAAAAACAAAACAAAACAAAACAATAACAATAACATGAAATTTGAAATTTGAAATTTGAAATTTAATTTAATTCACTTGTTTAGGTAGATGGTATGATGATTTGGCTAAATTCGGAAAGCAACAATCTTTGAAACAATAAATGGCTATAATTAGCTAATAATAGAGACGCGTTTTAAATCAATCAATGTATAATAACGCCAACTGACCGAGCAGCCGAACAAGTAACAACAAAAAAATTTTTAGATGATAATAATAATAATAATAATAATAATAATAATAATATAAAATAAACTTTTAGTTCCGTTACAATCATTAACCCACTCATTTTTCGTACCTATTTGTCTGCTCATCCTATTTTCCTACCACTAAAATCACTATAGATACCTAGCGATCAACTGAGCAACAGAGTAGAAAGAAAATACCCGAAATGGAGAAGAAGAAAGGGAAGGTAAAATCTCGCTATGCGTAGAAGTCGAAACTCTAGACCCTTCGCTATAACCCGCATACGCACATCTCTTTAATAGTATAGTATGTATATATTATTATATTACGTATATTAACCAAGTATTTCATAAAGAATATTTTTTTTTATTGGTTTGGTATCAATCAAAACAAAGAGTATAGTCGTGGTATATATCAAACAATTAGTTAAAGGATATTACTTTGATTTATATATATAGAGAGAGATACACAAAAAAAAAAACTCTTTAAAAAATTTATCTCCGCGAAAGTTTTTAAATTTGTTTGTTTTGAGAGCGTCCGAATTAGGAAGGAAAAAAAGGCTTTGTGGCAAATGATCCAGTTACTGTGACCCAGCCACGCGAGTTCAAAATTTAAGTGGCACATATCTATCCAGAATAGGATAAAGATTGAATACTAAAATTAATAACACCTTTTTACATGAATATTTTCCAACATAATTATTTTAACTTTTTTGTTCTTGTTAATATCTGTTATCTGTTATTTGTTATTTGTTATCTGTTCTATGGTTTATGCATGTGCAGGTATGATGTAGCTCAAAGTGAGATTTTAAGTAATGTAGGTTTTGGTGTAGGTTGGTGTTATCAAAAAGAGATAATATCTGTTTTTCTGTGGGCTCGTTTAGATAACCAGAAAGAAGATTTTTAAGATACTTTTTTACATTCCACATATTTCATAGTCCAATAGTTTTACCATTCTTTTAATTCAATGAAAAAAAAAAGGTAATTGGGTAGTTAAAAATGGTTGATTTTGTTGTTACTTTGGCAGTGTTTTCCTAATTTAAACTTTGCTATATTCATTTTTTAAGATCAATGAACTGGTTTGTATAATAGTAACAAGACAATTCTATAAATTAGAGTCACTTTATTTAAATATTAATAAAATAAAAGTATGTAAATTCGTACAATTTAGATAAATAGACTAATATTAAATTAAACATATATTACTTATTACATTTAACAAATTATTAATTTATAACAAAAAGAACTATTTTTAACTAAATTAATAAAAAAAATCAAATTTATATTTAAGCGCCACTCCTTTCTCCACAACACCTGTACACTAATCAATTTCTGTGAGTGGACATCACAAAGCGCTGAACTCTATCTATTACAACAACAAACAAAAAAAATGCAAAACAAATTAATAATAAATCACCAGAAAAACGATTTAACTTTGCTTTAATTCTTTTTAAATTGTTATCTTTATCACATACTCAACTTAAATTTATAAAATAATTTACAATGCCTAATTTACGTCGTTCTACAAGAATAGCTGTTAAAAATGATGAAGTTGAAGCAATTGGGACTCCAAACCCAATTAAAACAACAACAAAAACAACAAAAACAACAAAATTATCAAAAATTACAAAGAAAACTCCTACAAAAAAAACACTAACTAATAAAAATTCTAAAAAAGAGATTATTGAATTATCACCTTCAAAAGAATCAAAATTAACCTCTAATTCTACAAAGAAGTTAAAAAATTTAAAAATAGGTGATAAATTACCAAATAAATTTAGCTTAACTAATCAAGATGGTAAAGAATTAGATTTAGCTGATATTGCATCAAAATCTCATATTTTAATTTTTTTCTTATATCCAAGAGCTTCAACACCAGGTTGTACTAGACAAACAAAAGGATTTAATAATAATTTTGAAGATTATCAAAATTTAGCAAATAGTGAAAATCAAATTACTATATTTGGTTTAAGTGGAGACTCAGAAAAGGCACAATTAAATTTTAAAAATAAATTAAATTTAAAATTTGATTTATTAAGTGATCCAAGTAAAAAATTAATTACAATTTTAGGAGCCAATAATTCCGGTAAAACTATTAGATCACATTTCATTTTTATTGATGGTTTTTTAGCTGAAACTGCCATAAAAGTTAGTCCCGAACAAAGTATTAGTAAATCATTAGAATTTGTTCAAGATGTGATTGAAACAGATTCAAAGTCATCTACTAAGAAATCAAAATAAAGAGTTAATTAGAGTATTTATTCTTCGGATAAAAGAAAGTTTCTAGCAACCAGATTATTTAGACTTATCATTGAAATTGAATGAATTTCTTCCATAATTCTTCATTTTTTTTTTCCAAATTTGATTAGGAGGTTTCATATATGTAAAGTTTAGTGACTTGTGTTTTAGGTTATTTTGTATGTTTGTACATTTTTTGTTTCTGTTTTTGTTTTTGTTTATACTTTTATTTTTGATTTTTGATTTTTGTATTTTGATTTTTGATTTTTGATTTTTGATTTTGTTTCAATTTCAATATTTTGTTATTATTATCTTTTTTTCTTTTATCTTTTATCTTTATTAGTTCAAACATTAAGACTATTTTGAACTTTTTTTAAACATGTATAATATTGCAATTTTTTTTTTTTTCAATTCACCCATTGTGTATTCTTTAAACCAAATATGTGGGAACACGTTTCTTAAATTTGGCTTTGGCAATAAGAATGCACTAAAAAAGTATATATGGTACATGGATGAATAAAAACCAGGCGCATTTAGAATCGGCAAGTCAGTTAGGTTATAAAGAGGCTAGGCCGGAAGAGGAGTTTACGGAGAAAAGGGGATATTGATTCATATATATATATATATATATGAATGGATGAATGAATGAAAGAATGAATGATTCAAATTCAAATTCAAATATAAATATAAACAAGCCATATGGAATGTTTATATAAGGCAAACGTAGAACAGAATAAAATTTGAAATTGGAAATATAATAAACCAATACATTGTTATATTAATAATACACAAAATCAATGATTGGATAGAAATGAAGATTAGAAGCAATAGAAGCAATTGAATAAATGTACTAACTTGAAAAGGATAAAAGAATTAAATCACCCCTTGCTGCCTCCTTTTATTAAGTCATTAGATCATGAAAATGGTATAACAGTTCCACCCATCAGACTAATCTGATAGTTCATATTGAGCACTAGTTACAGCAAGATCGAGAGATCCGATGCGCATCATTAAGAATCGAAAATTACCGTTATACAGCTCAAACGCCTCGCTGCCTCTGCCTCACACTGCCATTTCCAATTGGACGTTGTTACTTGTAATACTTGTAATACTTGTTCCTGTTTATATCTATATCTATAACGTACATTACATTAGTATAATTATAATAAACACACAGTTTAGTTTATTTTTTCATTAATAAAATATTTATATTTGTATTTAATAATTTGATAGAATCAAACTGGAACTCTGGAACCTAATTGTGGAAAGGGATTGAATTGAATTGAGAATTTTTTTTCTTTTAATTGTAATAATAATAATAATAATAATAATAATAATAATATTAATAATAATACTAATAATTATAATTAGAGTTAGTGTAAGCGTTACCGTCACCGTTAGTTTTAAAAACTAGGATTATGATTAGCGTTCATTTTTCCTTTCTTCTTTCATTTATTCTTTCTATTCAACTAATGAATTGCAATATGCTGGATTGGTT
Source organism: Ambrosiozyma oregonensis (nom. inval.) (assembly GCA_003706315.3). Taxonomy (NCBI): domain Eukaryota; kingdom Fungi; phylum Ascomycota; class Pichiomycetes; order Pichiales; family Pichiaceae; genus Ambrosiozyma; species Ambrosiozyma oregonensis (nom. inval.). The sequence goes on from PPKY03000005.1 coordinate 453,531, forward strand.
AAACTGATCAACACATTCATCAATTGACAATCAACACTCCTTACATTACTTTAAGCATCTGCATCTGCATCTTATGAAAATCTAAAAAGAGTTTATATATTCCACCAACATGAGGCCTCTCATGCCTTTTTATAAATTCATGATGTGCAGACCATGTTCATGAGGCGTCAACCGTTTGACGGGCAAAGTTAACTAAATGCCAAATGGCCATGGCCACCTCTACTACTTATTATGTCTCAGATATTTCAAATACAATCTTGGTGCCGGTTTTGATGCTGATGCTATGATTATTGGCGGGTATTCCGATTGCTGGTATTTGTCTTTTCTCTTGATATTAAATATGAATTTAATATATATATATATATATATATATATATATACTCTATCCACTTTCTTACATTCTAACTCTCTTCAATTTTTTTTTTGGCATTTTTTTAAAACCTTTTCTGAAATCATATTGGCTCACCTGCCTCTTGCATCTCTTTATAGCTTTAGCTTGGTACCGCCACTACTCGTCCTTATTTTACTTTCTGATTCTCTCTATTTTTTTCACTTTCTCACTTAGTCCATCCTATCATCCTAGCATTCTGGCATTTCTACATTCTGGCATTTTGGCATTTTGGCATTTTTACATTCTGGCATTTTGACCCTCACATACAAACACTCACATAAGGTGACATAAAAGAAGTCAGTATTCCTCAAATAAATCTTTGTCTTTGTCTTTATCTTTGTCTTGCCCTTCCTTTCTTTTCCTTTATTCTGTCGTGTCTTATTTTTGTTGATTCAATAATTTTCTCTACATATCTGGAACTCTTTATACATCCCCCTCCATCATTTTATTCATCTACACAATTCGAATTTAAATATTCTTTAAATTCTTATCTTTATCCATCTTTATCATCAACGCAAATTTACTTCTCACTGCGCTCTGTTGATTCTCGTTTGAAGTTTGATATACTTTATCCAATTAAATAATGAACACTGGCCTTTCACAATATCAATATCAATCTCAATATCAAAATAAACTTTCTGGAATGGCGGACCACCCTAGTAACACCAATGAGTTTCGGAATCAAGATCAGAATACCTCTCCTTTAGGATCAACTACCTATCAACAACGACAACTCTCTTCATCTTCCCTATCTCAGGGAAGACAAATTTCTTTATCATCTACTCAAATCCCACATCTAACTTATACATCAAACACAACTTTACTACCACAAGGACGAAGCCCTAGCTCAATTTCAAATATAGATCAAAACAGATCTATAGGGATGTCAACTTTTAATACTCTATTACCCCCTTTCGTTGGAAGTTCTCCACAACAACCTGGAGTTCCTAACTATACTCAACAACAGCCACAACAATTAAAAGATTTAAATTCCACATATGCTGCACCATTACCAAATCCTAATCTTAATCTCAATTCTCAACAATCTTATATTTACCCTCCACAACAACAATCACAACAATCTTATCAACCTGCTTCAGTATCATCTATACAATACTATCAAAATTCTTATTATACTCAGCCAACTCAACAGTTACAACAACAACAATACAATCAAACTGGCTATCAACCACAGCAACAGCAACAGCAACAGCAACAACAAATTTATCAACAATATCCCCAATCAAGTACATATACACAACAAGGATATTCCCAACAGGCTTCTACAGGTCCACTGGTAGCTCAACAAGTAACTACACCTACTTCAAATTCGAATATTGATCAACAAAGAGGAGGATATGATGGTGTAACTTATTATGGATATCCATCACAGCCAACGAGTTATCCACATTCCCCAATCCGTCATTTCAGGCCTAATACACATTCAAGATCACGTTCTAAACATCAATTCTTGAATCAATTTGTTTCATCTGGCCAACCTCAATCTTTACCAAAAAGTTCAACAGCTTGGTCACCTGAAGATGATAAGTTATTAAGATCTTTAAAAGAAGAAAAAAAATTAGGATGGCGAGAAATTTCTAGTTATTTTCCAAATAGAACATTAAATGCTTGCCAATTTAGATGGAGAAGAATAGTTATTGGTGTTGCTGCGGATAAAAGTAATAACGATATTAAAAGTCCAATAAAAGATAGTCCATCACAATCAGACAAAAATAGCTATGAAGATAAGAACTCCAAGACAAATATAAGTAATTTAATCAATTAATTACTGTTTGTAATCTGTTTCCATAAATTAAATAAATTCCACACTCTTCTCTAGGTCATACTTATTTTTATAATTATTTCTACTTTTTCTAGTCTTTTGATCTTTTTCTTTATTAATCTTTTTCCGTTACCTTGTATTACAATATTTTTGCATCTAAGATTTGCTCTCTCTTTCTCTCTCTCTCTCTTTTTGTTAATCTTCTCTATATAACTAGCATTTCAGATTATATAATATTTGACTCAATAATTAGTGGACATACTTCAATCTTTGCTTGAGGTCTTTGCTAACTAGTTCTAAATAAAATATCTATATTTAAGATAGCTTTCTTATGGTTTGATTTGGATTTTATTTTACTTGAACGTTCAACTGTCATTTGTTCTTTGCTTTTAGATTGCCTCTTTCTTTTTCGTTTATGTTTATGTTTATGTTTATGTTTATGTTTATGTTTATGTTTATGTTTATGTTTATATTTTATATTTGATGTTTTACGTTTTATGTTTCAAAGATTTTTTTTTTCTTAATACTCTCATTCTTTCTATAATTCTTTTTGCTCTTTATTTAATAGATTGTATAGGCATTTCTCATTAATTTTTAAAACTTGTTATTAGGTGGAAATGGTAGCAGAATTAGCAGAATTAAACCAACCCTTGTCTACTAACATATCTGGTGATGTAAGCTTTCCACATACGTTACACATCACATATGTATGATAACTGCAAGCTAACGCTTTTGATGCGCGCTGCAATCCAATTCGACACCCGAGATTTATTGTCTGTGGATCCAATCAAAGTTGAAACCTAACTTCAAACTGACGGATCACTTGAAGAAACGGAAAATAGTTGATGTTACTGATTATAATTAGCAAATATTTTGAAAAAAATTGTACTTCTTTAGGTAAGTTTGAGTTTCATAGTTTCATACTAATTGTGTTGTTTGTATTAGTGAAACAGGTTTTATTTTCAAACATAAAGTGCTTCATTGTTGGTAAGTTGAATTTTTAGTAGATGTTATTCATGAATCAATGATCATATTAACTTCGATTTAATTAAATAGAACTAACGCTTACAATTTATTGGCAACCATTTTGGGTAACACCCTTTAAATCTAAAATGAGTGAAGATGCTAATGCTTAGCTTCATGTTAGTGCATTCACCCAGTTCGTCAATTAGCTACATTAGAACATCAAAATACCAAAATACCAAAATACTAAGATACGAAGATACGAAGATACGAAGATATTAAAGTTAAGTTAAATAACCGTTATTTAGTGTGTTTAGACAACAGGCACTGGATAAATCCTATCCCATAGATCTAATTGATGAACCAGAAGGAATAGAATAAATTACTAGTAATGGATATGTTCGAATTGACTTTTCAAAATCAAAAAAAAAAATAAAAAAACAAAAAAATAATTAATCCCTTTTTCTTGCCTTAGTTACATACATGGATTGGATGTTTCTTTTTACAAAAAAATTAAAAATAATGTATCAGATGAGTAAGTGGTTTTTATTATTAAGACAAGGAAAAGGTAACTGTAATAAAATTCCTACACCAAAACGTATATAAGAAAATAGAATACAAAATATGGTAATCTCCTTAACGGTTAGACTTAGCAACTCTTTCTAATTCATCCTTCTTCTTGATAGCGTAAGAAGTAGAGGAACCCTTAGCAGCGTTAATTAATTCTTCAGCTAAACATTCAGCAATAGTCTTAATGTTTCTGAAAGCAGATTCTCTAGCACCAATGGTTAATAAAGCAATAGCTTGGTTAACTCTTCTTAATGGAGAAACATCAACAGCTTGTCTTCTGACGGCACCGGCAGAACCAATTCTGGTGGTGTCTTCTCTAGCACCAGTGTTGACAATAGCATCAACAATAACTTGTAATGGGTTTTGTTCAGTTAAAACGGAAATGATTTCCATAGCATGTTTAACAATTCTAACAGCCTTTAATTTCTTACCGTTATTTCTACCGTTCATCATTAAAGAGTTAGTTAATCTTTCAATGATTGGACATTGAGATTTTCTAAATCTCTTTGAAGCGTATCTACCAGCTGTGTGGGCAACAAAAACTGGTTGTCTGATTTGAACGTAATCAGTTAAAGAGATATCCTTAACGGTAACATCTTCAAATGACCATTTGTTGAATAATTTAACTTCTTGAGCACCGGCTTGGATATCAGCTGGAATTGGAGTAGCTAATTCAACAAACTTGACTTCAACTGGTTCAGAGACAATAATTTCTTCTTCGACAATGTCTTGGGATTCTTCTTGGAATTGTTCTTCAACGTCAGACATGATGATATATACTGTTTTGTTTATGTACGATTTATCAAAGTCAATCTGAAATATGTGAGTATAATGTATGGACAAGCTATGAATAAGTTTTCAGTGAATGGATGTTTGGAGGAATCACACTTCGCACCTTTGCGTGTACTGACAAAAAAAGTATTCTGAAAATTTTAGGGTATACGCGCGCTGATTGGCCAATATAGTCCACGTGCTTTTAAAGAGGGCAAGAAAATAACCCTCATGCAACACGCGCCACTAAATTTTGCCACAACGCGCCACATTTCTTCGACCAATAGGTCCTTTTAGGAAGTCTAAGTTCAGAAGTGCGTATATAACCGTGAGTAACCGTTGTCTCCGTGATAAGAAATTATCTCCGTTATCAGTTATCCGATCAAATGAAATAGTATTGATTTTATTAAGATAATTCAAAATTTTCGTAATTTCTGAAATTTATAGAAAACTGGTTCTCTATTTTATTTCTTTATCATTTTAAATATTCATTGTATGTTTCGTAAAAAATATTTGTAGACTTTATTGATTAGAATTTTGAAAATTTTGAAAATTTTTGAAAAAAACATAATGTTTTTAAAAAACACAACAGGGTAAACGTTTTGATTAAGTTATGAAAGCCTGAGTACAAATCAACTAAAATAAGTTTGAATTAAGTGTTAATTTCATTAAATTATGGCGTAATGTATATTTCCTGTAACTGTGAGCTTCGCTCTTAAAAGAAGTAGTATATTCCAAATGATGTAAGATGTAACAGAAGATGTAACAGAAGATGTATTCTAGTTTGAATGAATATGACGATTACATAATTATTAATAATAATGAACATTTAAAGCAGATGGATTTTGAAGTTTTATATCTTATATTTTGCATTTTGAATTTTGTATTTAGGAGACTGCGAAATTAATTCTATCTTGACACATTTGACTAACAAAAAAACAATATTTTTGGAGTATGAGATCAAATTGAATAGATAATTATTTCCAATAGGCAGTAAAATCTCATTTTTCTGTTGTCGTTTTTTGTTAGAGTTTGTTGTGTGGATTGTGGAGTAAACATTAATAACAAAATTGAAGATGGTTAGAATAAAACTTGTTTTTATTTTGACTTTTTTCACTATTCCCTTCTCAATTATTTATGTGGCGCACAGAAAGAAATTTGCCACTCAACAGAAAACACACGCCACGCAGGTTGGGGAAGCTTAAAGTTGGAGTAAAAAAAAGTGATTAGAAAATCCAGAGGTCCGGGAGATTTCCCCGCCCCCTCATATTAATGATCATCTCCAGTTTGTATACATCCTGTGAGCCTTTACCAAGCTTGCTCAACCTTAGATATTTAACTTTATATACTCCACTCTATCTTTTATATCAGTAAAATTTCTATTCTTTTTTCTTCTCTTTCTTTATTAAAAAATACCAGTCATTAAACTTCAACTCTCTATATTAAATGACTGCTGCTCATAAAATCACTTTCGCAAATGAGGATAACCTCCCAAAACTTCCCTTGCCTACTCTTGTTTCAACTGTTGAACATACAATGGCGGCGATTAAACCATTAGTTTCTCCAGAAGAATATCAAAACTTGCTAGATAAGTCAATTGATTTTCTTAACTCTCATCCAATCAATGTCATTCAACAACATTTACAAGAAAGCTCCAACATCAATGGAAATTATTTAGATAGTCAAGGAATATCACCAACAACAGCTAACGTTTATGGTGAATTAAGAGGAAACACTTTACCAAGAAATCCTTTTTTTATACTAGAAAGTGACCCTTTAAAGTCATTTGCTCCAAGTCAACAATTTAGAGCTTCAATATTAGCTACTTCCGCTTTAAGATTTATTGTATCCTTGAGACAAGAATTACTAAAGCCAGATTGTGCCCCAAAATCTGGTAAAGCTCTTTCCATGTCTTCTTATAATAATTTATTTGGATCTGCGATTGTTCCATTAAATAATGGAGTTTCTTTAAAGAATACTGAAAATCCAAAGGATTCAAGGCATATTATAATTATGTCTAGATCCCAATTTTATTCTTTGGAAGTTTTATCAGAAGATAATCAAATTTGGTTTACTAAACATGAATTAGCAAACATTATAAAAGAAATAATGGAGCATTCCAATCATACTGACTTAATTGAAAGAGCAAGGAATGCAGTTGGTGCTTTCACTACTGAAATGAAAACAACTTGGAAATATGCTAGATTGTCTCTGGAAAAATCTAATAAAGAAACTATTGATATCATTGATAAAGGTTTATTTGTTTTATGTTTAGATCATGAATCTTCTCAATCAGAACTAGAAATCGTACAATTTGCTTCTCATGGTACATCAAGAATTAATGAAAGTGGTATTCAAGTTGGTACTTGCACTAATAGATATTACGATAAATTAAATATAATAGTTACTGAGAATTCAATTGCTGCCTGTGTTTACCCTGCAGCAGCAATGGATGGTACCACCGTTTTAAGATTTATCAGTGACATTTATACTGATTCTGTGTTAAGATTGGCTAGAAAAATTAATGGTACTAATTATACCTTATGGGGAGAAACTAATACTGTCCCAATTAATGATAAAATTGTGAAACCTACTTTCTCTTTACTAAAGTTTGAACTAACTCCAGAACTTAGAACTGGATTACGTTTGGCTGAGACTAGATTGGCTGATATCATTCACCAACATGAATATATTTCAAGAAAAATTAATGGTTTTGGTTGGGCTTATATTAATGGAAAGATGAAACTACCCCCAGATTCAGTTATTCAAGCATGTATTCAAATAACATATTATGCCTTATATGGTAAGATGTGCGCCACAATGGAACCTGTTACAACCCGTAAATTCAAAGATGCAAGAACTGAAGCAATTTCTGTTCAGAGTGATTTAATGGAAGTTTTATGTCAAGCATTTATCTCTCAAATTTCTGATGATGAAAAATGGAGAGCAATGTTAAATGCCATTAATGAACATAAAGATAAAGTTGTAAAAGGTATGAATGGTAAAGGTTTTGAAAGACATTTATCTGCCTTAAGATCTGCTTTCATTCAGCAAAATATCTTGTATAAATTACATCCTGATGCTCCACGTATTCCTGAATCTGATTCTAGAGTTGCTCCCCCATTTTTGTTTGAGCCTGCATTAGAGAAATTATATAAACCAGAACTTTTAGTTGCTAATTGCGGTAATCCTGCATTACATTTATTTGGTATTACTCCTGCTATTCCTACTGGCTTTGGTATTGGTTACATAGTTAAAGACGATTCAATCTCATTTGTTGCTTCTTCTCAATGGAGGCAGACTGATAGATTTTTGGATACCCTAACTAGTGTTTTTGATGAGGTTATAAGAGTTTGGAAATCTGTTACTTCTTCTTCAAATTACGTTTATTCAAGTCCAGCTGGAGAGTCGACTACTAGAAGCCAAGAAATCGAGAATTATATAGGTTCAATACCAATGACTTTGGTTGCTTCAAATAATACCAAAACTACCCATAATATTTCTACAGGTCCAAAAGAACTTCATCAAACTCCTTCAGCAATACTTGGAGGTTATGATTATTTTGATGTTAGTGACTTTTCATTAAGATCTGAATTAGCTTCTCGTGCTCATTCTAGAACTATCACTAGAACTAACAGTGGGACAAACTTAAAACCAAGTGTGAATATTGGGAAAAAATTGCATATTAACGATGATTTATAGATCATATTGGTTGGTTTCTTTTCGTTGATTATTTTGCTTTATTTATTCTTTTTTTTTCTTCTATATTTTCCTTTCGTATCTTATTATTATTATTGGGAATTTCTTTTATTGTTATTCTTTTATTTATTTATTTATTTATTAATTAAGCAAAAAAACTTATTTATGAACTTTTGATACTGTACAGTTGAAATAAAAAAAATCTATTATTTGGGCATAAATAATTTCATCATATATATTTACACATAAGATAACTTATTATTCAATACTGTGATTAACACTTTGCTTTCTCAAAATTTCGGCATCAGAATTTCTAAAGTTTAAAGCTAATACAATATTTGCAATTATTAGAAGAGTACCAGAAATAATGAAACAAATCCATAGATATCCACAACTAGCTAATAATCCTGTGAAATAAGGTGATAAAGATCTAGCAACTTGTTTACCGATATTAACAGTACCTAAAACTTTTGGTAAATCATTTGAAGGAATAATTGAAGTTAATAAAATTTGTCTTGGAACAACATCAGTAGCAGATAATGATTGATTTAAAAAATATAAAATGGTTGTTATGTAAATGTTTCCATGGCCCAAAATAGGAATTAATATGAAAAATAAACCACAAGGGATTTGTGTTATTATTGTTGATTTAATTGGGCCCCAATGTGAACTCATTAAAGCAGATGGTATGGCTGATAATGATTGAAGAATATCGTTTGTAGAAAATATCAAACCTAAAACTATAGCAGCTGCACCAAAAGTAGTTTTGAAATAAAAAATAACCCAAGCTGAAGGCATGAAACCATAACCAAACGAATCTAACATGAATGTGAAAAGTAATTTTAATAGAATGGTTTGATTTTCAGGTGAAAGACCTGTAAATGTATGATGAACAATAGTTGATTGAAGTTTTACGCTTGTCACTCTTCTGTCATTATTTGGGCTTGTTGTTGTGGTTAGATCATTGAAGGTATCAGATGATTGTGACGTATTATAACATTGTGCATTTGATTCCTCATCACCTGGTAAAAGTTGTTGATGTTCTTGTTCATGTAATGGTAAATAATAAGGTTCACATCTTGAAGATAAAAATAACATTGAAATGGACTTAATCAAAGAAATAGCACAGTAAAAATAAAAGATAGTTTTATAAGCTTCTTTATATGTAAGATTTAAATTTACAGTAAAATATTGTATTAAAATACCAGCTGATAACGAACCAACGGCAGACCCGGCAGATGCTAAAACCCAATGAATGGCATATATTTCAGGTCTATGGTTTGGAGGGGTTAATTTGGCCAGAACGGACTCTTCTATAGTTTTGAATGGCCCAGTTTCATTTCCTGAAGGTGATATAACACCTAAAATTGAAGCCATTAGCAAAATGACCAAATTTGAAGTTCCTGAAGCAAATACTAATCCAGCTAAAAACATTAGAATACTACCAATGATCATGACTCTTCTATTTCCTATCTTATTTGAGTTCCAAGTTAATAGATATGATAAAATTGAATCACCAACCATAGTAAGGGACATAAAAAGACCTATATTAGCCTCTTTTATTCCCAATTCCTTTAGGTATAACGTGAGCACTTGATTTACCATACCAAATGAAACTAGTCTAATGAAAACGGAGAACCATAATAATCTTATATCTCTGGGTGATTTCTTAACAGTAGTTATGAAATACATAAAGGATCTAAATTTTTGATGGAGTCGGATAATAGAACGTTTGGTGGGGTGGTAACTAGTCTGCTACGACGAAGGAAAGATCGGCTTTAGAATGGCTTTTGGCTTTTAAACTTCTTTAAATTTCGTCGGACATAATTGTAAGATTATTAAATTTAGTCGGACTGAGCCTCTGGGCCTTTGAGCCGATTAGTAGATTGTGTCGACTGGTCAAATTCATTAATATTGAGTCGATCGGCTTGTGGAATGACGGATTTCGACCCATATTAATTTCTCCATACTGAGTTTTTGTTTCTGGTCCTGTTACAAAACCACCCCTCTACATTGACTTCTGCTTTCCGGAAACTGCATATCATATCGAAAGGCCTATACTCCTATCACTCACTTTATTTTAGCATATCAGTAATTCATTGCTTATCTCATGGATAATCAAGCTCAAGATCCATACCCTGATACTAAAGATATACTGCCTAAACCACAGATTCAATCTTCGGTCATAGCTCTGCAAACTAATAATAACAATAATAATAATAATAATAAAAATAAGACAAACATTGCTTCAAGAAATTCCAGTTTACATATTAATAATCAAAACCAAGGTCAAAGGATAAATAATGCATTATTAGACGTCGCTATGAGTCAGCAACAACAATTTACAATCAATGATCAAAGAAATCGCAGACGAAGTATGGAAGAGCACTATTCTTCTACTTCCCTTTCTCCTAATAACAACTCAAAGATTTCTAAAAAGATAGCTTGTACTGAATGCAGACAACAAAAGGCCAAATGTGATGCATTTGAAAAAGCTCCTGGACCTTGTTCAAGATGTACTAAAAGAGGTATTGAATGCCGATTGAATTCAGATTATAAAAGAACTTTTAAAAGAGCAAAGATAGCACAAATGGAAAAAGAATACGAACAACTAAGAATGAAATTAGCTTACGATTCAAATCCTTCATCTGTAAATCCTTCTCCAAAACAGTTAAATCATACACAATTACATTTTCAACAGCCAATACCCCAACATGTAGATCCAACCCCACAACAAAATTCTACGAATTCACCTTCTTATTTACCTCCTATATCTTCTCTCTCACCAATACCTGGTAATTTCTCAGGTCAGTCCATTAAACGTTACCTATCTTCGCCTCCTCCTTTCGCAACATCAACTACACCACCTGGACCATTACCAGTTCAATTAAAAACGGAGTTTCGTGGAATCCCTTCAAGTCTCCCTGGACCACTAAGTCAGTATTCGTCTTCTAGTTCTCAATTGATAGATTCCCCTCAGATATTTCAGATAAATCATACAAAACAACAAGATGCTCAAATTGGTATAACTCCACAACAACAACAACAATTGCAGCAACAACAGCAACATAGCTACTCAGGACCTTCTGTTGTTCGAGTGGCAACAGGAGAACCTAAATTTTTTGGAAATAGAGTACCAGAACCAAAATCAGTTCCAAAACTAAGTATTGAGGATACACTTACAAATTCTGCTCCTAAATCATTGGGTGAAATAACTTTAGATTCAAATCAAATCAAAATTCTTTTCATGGATTTCGTTGCTAGTTATCATCCAATGTTACCTATTGTGGATATAACTAAAGGCATAGAAAGAATATATAGACTTTGTCCTGTTTTATTTTGGACAATTATGTTCACTGCATTGAGAAGACATAAATCTACTTCTCTTTCTAAGTATGAGGCCCAAAAGCTATACTTTTCTTTATCTACAGTTCTGAAATCTGCCTTAGCAGAATTAGCCATCTCTCCAATTACTAGATATGCTCCAAGTGAGTTAGAAGAACCAATTTTGAATGTTTCGAGTGTATACTCTGTTCAGGCTTTATTATTATACACATTTTGGCCACCAATCACATCATCTTTAAGTGCTGATACATCTTGGAATTCTATTGGATTAGCAGTGTTCCAGGCTATCAGAATTGGATTACATTTACCTGGTCACTCTTCTGATGGTATCAAAAGAATAAATAAAGATTTATTAAAAGAACAGATTAGAACTTGGATTGGATGTAACATCGTTTCTCAGGTTGTGGCCACAACATTTGGATTTCCAGGCTTCACTCAACTAGATACAGCACTTCTAATGTCTTGTAAATCAGAAAGTGGATTGGATGTTCCATCCGAATTAAGAGAGATGGTGGAGATTCAATTGTTTGAAGATCAGGTTGCCAAAACACTAAATAATAATCCTTTAGATCCTTTGCGTTTGGTCGATGCGTCTGAAAGACTGCCTTTACTAGAACTATTAAATAATGAATTTGATAAATTAGAATTGACATTAACAACGGATTTTCAATATCCGCTAGATGATTTCAGAAGGTTATCACTTCTTGCTGCCAGATTACATTTGTTAACTTATACATTCCTGGATACAGAAAGAATAGCAATATTTGAACTTAACAGAGGACGGGTTAAATCATATAATGCAGCACTAGCTCTCATAGTTCATTGTAGAGAGGCACAAATGAGGGACAAGTATTTTGTGAAACATTTACCTGGTACATACGTCTTAACTATTTGGCAAGCTTCTTGTATTATTGTTAAATTGCTTCATTCTCCAGATGCTTCTTATCTAGATGTTGGTGCAGGTAAACAACTTTATGAGGATGCTATGAATCTAGTTTATAAGGCATCAATTACCAAACATGATATGGCATATAGATCAGCTGGTATCATGAAATCAGCTTGGTCTTTATTCAAAACTTTAAATGATCAAAATGCTATGCCTACAAAAGTGACAGTTAGATCTAGAATGTGTGCTAGTGTATTTTTTGATTGTCTATGGATTTTAAGAGAAAAATGTGGTATGATAAAACTAGCACCAAAGAAAAAAGAGTTACAGTTAATAGAAGAAGCGGTTATTGCTTCTGATGATTCTGATGCTGCCTCTGACGAGAGAAACTCAACTGACTCAGAAGAAGCTTTTATTCCATTAGAAAATCAAGAAATACATCCTAGTAATGATGGTTCACCAACTTCAATGTCTTCGACACATTCTAAAGATTCACGTCACAGAAAGAAATACAGAAGTTTATCTGATTCTTTACATCCTGAATCTTCTGCCAGAAAAATTATGAATACAATTCCTTTAGATCCCCAGCCCATATCATTAAGTGACACACAGAATCAAAGTACTCCTTCGAATTCTAATAAAGCTTCTCCATTTTTACCTTATAGATCACCTCCACCTGAATTTAGTCGGAAGCCCGCTTTGGGTACACCTAAACAAGAGAAACCCACACCTAGCTCCGTTCAACAGAGAACTAAACCTAATAACAGAAGAACAAAGTCAACAAAAACAAAGAAGACTTCTAAGTCAGAAAAAGTGGTAAAGAAACCTGTTCCAAATACTGGGTCTACAGCTCCTGCAGGCAGTGTTCTTGATTCGTTTGACTTATTAAATGATATTGATTCAGATCTGTTGTTTAAAGACATTGATACTGTCATGAATGATTTTGGTTTCCATGCAGGTTAGTGCTTGGACAATATTTCATGCTTTTATTTATATTCATTTTTACAATTTAGTGTAATTCTGTTTAATAGTTTTGTTACACATTTTTCAATTTCCCTATTTTTTCTTTTTATCTTTCTGTTGTTATTTTAAACCCAACTAAGTTTCAACCTCAATTTTTATTTTCTTCTTGGACTTTTCTTACCTCATTGTGTACAATTTTGTGATTTTTATTTATTTATTGTAAATATAGTTTTAAACTCTTTCTCAGAAAATATGATCCATTATGTCAGCGGTTACGTAAGCGTGTTCAAATTTTTTTCAGTGGACGCAGAGAACTGGTTTGAAGTTTAAACCAAGACCTTTATTGAGTCACATTTGATCCAAAGCTACTGTTCTTTAAATAAATACTGTCACAACAAACATAATGCCAGTTGAACTTCAAGACGCTGTTCCAGATATTATTATTGGCGGTGATGCACCAGCCGAAGAACCTCCTGTCGAAAACTTAGAACAAGGACATGAAAATGAAAGTGAAAATGAAGAAACTGAAGTGAAAACTAAGAAGAAAGTCAGTTTTGCTGAATTAGAAGAAGATGAAAATGGGGAAACTGAAGAACAAAGAAGACAAAGAGAATTTGAAGAAGGTGGTGGACTACCTGAACAAACTGAAAATCCAGATTTTTCAAAATTAACCCCAACCTCTCCAGAGATTATTAATAGACAGGCTACAATTAACATTGGTACCATTGGTCACGTCGCCCATGGTAAATCCACTGTCGTTAGAGCCATCTCTGGTGTTCAAACGGTTAGATTCAAAAATGAGTTAGAAAGAAATATTACCATTAAGTTAGGTTATGCCAACGCTAAAATATATAAGTGTGATAGCCCTGAATGTCCGGAACCAGATTGTTACCGTTCATTCAAATCAGACAAAGAAATTAGACCAAAGTGTCAACGTGAAGGATGTTCAGGTAGATACAAATTGGTTAGACATGTTTCATTTGTTGATTGTCCAGGTCACGATATTTTAATGAGTACTATGTTGTCTGGTGCAGCTGTTATGGATGCTGCCCTTTTACTAATTGCAGGTAATGAACCTTGTCCACAACCTCAAACATCTGAACATTTAGCTGCTATTGAAATTATGAAATTAAAGCATGTTATAATTTTACAAAATAAAGTTGATTTAATGAAACAAGAAGCTGCTGGTGAACATCACAATTCTATATTGAAATTTATCAAAGGTACTATTGCTGATGGTGCTCCAATCATTCCAATTTCTGCACAATTAAAATATAATATTGATGCTGTTAATGCTTGTATGGTGAATTCTATTCCAGTTCCAATTAGAGATTTCTCTGCTCAACCACAATTAATCGTTATTAGATCTTTTGATGTGAACAAACCTGGTGCAGAAATTGCTGACTTGAAGGGTGGTGTTGCCGGTGGTTCCATTTTAACCGGTGTGTTTAAGATTGGTGATGAAATTGAAATTAGACCAGGTATCGTTACAAAGGATGATAATGGTAAGATTCAATGTAGGCCAATTTTTTCTAATATTGTTTCATTATTTGCTGAAAATAATGATTTGAAATTTGCAGTTCCCGGTGGTTTAATTGGTGTTGGTACTAAGATTGATCCAACTTTATGTAGAGCTGATAGATTAGTCGGTCAAGTTGTTGGTTCAAGAGACCATTTACCTTCCGTTTACACAGATATTGAAATCAATTACTTCTTATTAAGAAGATTGTTAGGTGTGAAGACTGATGGTCAAAAACAAGCTAGAGTTAGAAAATTAGAAGTTGATGATGTGTTAATGGTCAATATTGGTTCTACCGCTACCGGTGCTAGAGTCGTTGCTGTTAAGGCTGACATGGCTAGATTAGCTTTGACTTCTCCAGCATGTACAGAAGTGAATGAAAAAATTGCTTTATCCAGACGTATTGATAAGCATTTCAGATTGATTGGTTGGGCTACAATTAAAAAGGGTACCGCTATTGAACCTGTGAATTGATCACGATGTACCATATTTTTGTCATTTATTCTTTTTTCATATGTATGATTTATTAGTACATTATTTTTCTCTCCTCCTTTTTACTTTTTTTGTTACCTACTGGTTAATTACAATAATCAAAAAAAAGATTCAATTGTAGTGTAGACTTCAATAAAAAAAGAATAGTTGGCATTTTATTTGGTATAAGTTATACAGCAAAATTCAATAATTCAAGAAAATAATATATTCAACATAATCAAAATGGATAGTTGTAAGCAGTTTTACTTAAAAACTTTCCAAAAGAGTCTCTCTCCATCATCTTCAAAACTTGAACTTTAACTTCTGAATATAAAACTTCAATACGATCAAGTCTACTCAGAGCTGGCCCTATCAATGCAATTGTAGGAGATGAAATGGGTTCTTCAGCACGTAATGAAGTATCTATAGCTAGAGGTTCCAGCGGTTGATCAGGTGAATCAGGAAAAGCAGCGTCATCAGAAGAAGTATCTTCTTTTTCACTCTCACTGGTTTCGTTTCTTTCCTTTTCCAATGCAAATAAATTGGCCAAAGAACAATCGCCATAATTGATTAGAGATTCAGGATTGGCCATTAGAGCTTGGAGCTTGTCTCTTAAGTTAGAATTCAGATTTAATTCATTTGTTGATCCATCACAAATATATGTAGAGTATATATTGTATGATTTCGAAATACATTCATTGGATAATTTTACTAAAGCAGCTTTGACTGTCAGCTTTTTAGTTTTTCTTGTAGGAGTAGCAAATCTTTCTAATTTATCAGAATCATTAAGTTTCAATAGATTTTTTAATTGTCTAATTTTCTTTTCCAAGTAAATAATATCATCATAAGCATCTAGATTTTCTTGACAATATTCTTCTTTCAAATGTAATTTAAATAAATATTTCATTCCAGGATCCCTTAAAACATCTTTCAATGTTATATCTTTACCAATTGTTAAACTCTGACCTTTTCCCACGGTTGAAGTTTTCTCAACACTTGCAATATTTGAGTACTTAGAAGTTTTTTGATTGGACCATCTTACTAAAGAAAGACCATCTATAGTTAAACAATACAGAGCATCTTTACTTGAGTTGAAAATACCCGATCCTCCAGAGATTTCATTATTAGAATCTTCTGCTAGAAATAAAAGTCCCATTTTTAAGAAATTTCCCGCATACTTTATAGCTTCATTTTTATCCATTAGATCAGTACAATCTAACAAATACTGGACAATTGCTTTCCCAGTAACACAGTGATTGAGAATCAACTTAGTGCCTAAAGATTTTTCAACTACTTTATTTTTAAAAAATCTAACACCTTTTTTTGAAACATAATATTGTACATGAGCATCTGAATCAGGATTTGTGTAAAATCTATGATGAAATGGAGATATATCATCAATATTATCCTTATCCTTTGTTTGAGTCTTAGATTTTGCAACATGATAAAACTCAGGTTTGTTATTTTCAGGCTCTTTTGATATCTTATCCTTTAAATGTTCAAGAAACTTTTCATGAGAGTTATCATTTCTGGAAGAAGAATTAGAAAAATCCAGGACTGATGGAAAAATTTCCTCATTATCAAAAACATTACCAAAATTTATTATCTTATCAGAAGTATTCGTTGGCTCCCAAATATTAATTTTCGGTCCCATCATGTGGGTGAACAATAATTTATCCCAATTTTCATTATGAATTACTTTGTCAGTTCTTGAGGATCTTTCAAAACAGATAAGATCCATAGAATTAAAATTTGATTTCAAAATGGAAGGTATACTTTGTTTGTTAGTAAAACCTAATTTTTTGTAGAAATTATGAAGAATAGCGACACCCTTTGGAGTTGGTTGCAATAAAAATTCTGGAGTATTTATGATAGAATTTTGGGTTCTATTATCAGGAGAATGTAACAATTTAGAGTTAAAAAATATGCTCAACAATTCTGCTGCTAAATCTTTTCGAATTTCATAAGTAATTTTAGTAGAAGTTGTAGATAAATCGAATTCAATGCTTAAGTAAGTCATAGATTTAACACCTTCATTAAGTGTAAAACAACAAGGATATGTCTTCTTTAACTTTTTGATACTGAAAAAGGATAAAGGTTGAGGAAGTTTACCAGATTCATCTTTTAAATTCAAGTAACATAATAGTACGGAGTAAATCTCTTTAAGATCCTGTATAGATATAGCATTAGCTGGTGTTCTTGAAAAAGATCTATTAACCACATGAGAGATTTTATGATTCGAAACATTTGATTTTGTAGTATCTTGGGAAACAGACATAGAAGAAGATGTTTCATTGGGCATTTTGTTATTTTAAATTTTTATTTAGTTTATTTGGTAGCATTTTAGATTTGGCCTCTTCTTTTAAGAAGAGGAATACTCGCATATTTATTGAATTACACCATTTACTATTTGACACTTTCATGAATGTAATATTTACAAGAATTCTAGATATTTTTACTTCATTACGCTGAAACCATACAGAATTGGCCCCCGTTTGAAACGGAAGTGAAGGAGTGTTTCAAACGTGTAGTCTGAAACAAGGAGCATTAGTTAAGGCGAGGTACTGACACAAGTTGCGGCTTATTATAAATAAAGCTATTCTTTTTTTTACACAAAAAACCATGTAAACGTAAAATTGTTTGTAGGTACAAAATATGATAGTGGAAATGAAAACAAACCAATAAATAGGAAAAAAAATTAATTCAACTGTTGCTCCAACAGATTGAAAATGGAAAGCAGAAACCCTAGACTTTATAAATGAAAGTCCAAGTGGAAATAAAACTAAAAAAAATAATAAGAAATGAACCGAGCCTTATTGAATTAACATTCTACATGTAATAATAGAATAATTAAAATCAATGTAAGATCTTCAAACAGGGTCATATGGGAATATAAAGTCAACATAAATTTTTTGGTCATTAAAACATTATTGGAATTGGTTAATGGATTTAGTTTCTTTTTCTTAAGTTTTCCAAATTAACCATATGTCTAGCCATCATTTGAGCTTTGAATTCCGTTAAAGTTGTTGGCTTTTGTCCATATGCAATTTGTGATGAGAGGTTTGAATCTGATCTTATTACAGAACCAATAGACATGAATAAGGCAAAAGTTCCTGCAGAACCTGCGATATATTGACCTAATGTGTTCATGATACCATTTGGAGCACCATTTCTAAGAATGGCCACACCACCAAACATTAAACCTGTAACGACCCCAACAGTACCCTAAAAATTATAAGTCTGTTAATATTAGTCTCATAAAGGAAACATTCAGAGAAAATAATACATACACCCATCATAAGACCCATCTTGAATTTTTCAAAATTGGATTGTTGTTGCTGATATTGAATATTTTGAACTGGAGGCATTTCTTTGTAAAGATTGTGATTTGGCTAAAGCTTGTTGATAGCAAAGAGTTGTTGAAGATAAATTTAATTTATTGATTGGTCATTTTTTAATTTTCGTCGAGTCGGCGAATTTCGATGCTTCTCGACAAGTCAAATTCTTTTCGACAGAAACATTTTATTTTCTCTGTGAGTGTCGACTACAACAAAATTCCAAAGCTTTTTATATTAAGAGATGAAAAGATGAAAAGATGAAAAGATGAAAAGATGAAAAGATGAAAAGATGAAAAGATGAAAAGATGAAAAGATGAAAAGTTTATCAATGTTAACAAAAAAATCAAATAGAAAAAAGTCAAATAAGCAAAAAATGGTTACTATACGCCAGTAAAGTATCGTTTTGTAAATTTCATTTATAAATGTAAATATATAATAATTAAAATTAAAAGCCATTGGTTTTTATTCTATCAACCTCTGCTTGCAGGTTTTTTAAACCATCCAGGAGATCTGATCCACTCCCATTATTAACTCCGATCCCCACACCTGGCTGTTGATTATGAAACTGAGCCATTGTCTGCTGTTGTTGCAGTTGTTGGGGATAGGGATATTGTACAAATTGCTGTTGCTGTTGTTGTTGTTGTTGTTGTTGTTGTTGTTGTTGTTGTTGTTGTTGTTGTTGTTGTTGTTGTTGTCCAATAGGATACCCAGTAAAATTCATCTGAACCTGCTGAGTCTGTTGAGGCTGTTGTTGGTAAATATAACTTTGAGGGACTTGTAAATTTGGCGAAAGAAACTCACTCGATATATAATGTTGTTTCTGTTGATTATTTAGGATTGGCTTTGGTGGTAAATTTGGAGAAATTGGTCTTCCAACGCTACCAAAGGCAGGAGGAGACGAAGTCTTTCTGCCTCTAGGAGGTGGAGGAGGTGGAGGAGGTTTTAATATGTTAGAACCGGAGCCAGATCTTCCTCTTGAAGGGGGTGGAGGTGGAGCCAATTTATTGGATGATACAGGAGAAGGCGAAGGGTTTGCAGACCCAGTTAACGCTGCCTCCAAAAAGTTGTTAGCTCTGTCATTACCAAAAATGTCCTGATATTGTTGAGTTGAAGGTACAAGTGGGGATGAGACTCTAGGGTGGTTCAAGAAGGGAATAGGAGAAGATGAAGCACGATCTCTCTGAATTCCCGTAATTACAGGTATATTAAAATAAGTAGGTTGCTGTTGAGATTGCTGGTCCTGTGTTTTTTGTGTATATGAAGGTAGTATTGAAGGGCTATTATCAAATGCGGAATTTTGAGGTGATTGAGAAAACCCAGAGTTACTCATATAATGCTGTTTCATCGACTTTGAAACACTCCCTGTCAAATTTGCAGCTAATGGCTGAATTGTTGGTTGAATTGTTTGTGGACCTGTAACCTGTGGCGAAATCTCTATAGGAGAATTGTTTGTAGACCCTGGATCAAAAAACAGACTTGGGATGTTAGAAGGAGTACCATGAATCGAAGCGCTGTCCACGGTTACATTTTGAAAATGATTAATAGAATCCTGCATATCTTTTAATTCCTCTTCTTCATTTTCTTCCATTTGACGAGGCTGTATCACAATAGGAGGAGAAGGTGAATTATTTATAGTACCACCGGTTCCTTGAGACTTGACCTTTTCTAATAACTTATCCATAGGAAGTGAAAAATCTAATTCAGAAGGTTTTTGTATTTCGGTTACTATGGCTGTAGGAGAAGGCTCATAGCTGAGGTGATCTGAGAACTTGACTTTCTTACCATTTTTAGCTTTCTTTTTAGGGGATGGTCTTTCTCCAGTCAGTATGAATTGTGTGAATGAATCCAAGTCTAATTTCTTTTCAGGGTTAGAATGAGGAACAGGAACAATACTACCATCATCAGCATCATCTTCATCATTATCATCCTCTTTTAGTCTTTTTCTGGCCAGGATTGAAATTGGTTTTGGTATAGAAGCTTGAATCTTTATCAATGATCTACTCAATGGCTCACCTTCTAAAGCGTGCGCAAGTAATCTCATCATAGCAAAAAACTGTCCAATATTTAAAGATTCAATAGCTTTCTTAAATACTTGCTTTATTCTTTGTTTAATAGCATCAATTATACGAAAATTGGCTAAGAATTCGAAAACATCCTCGATAGTAACAACTCTTGAATTCTTTTTCTTGCTCAAGATATTGTTGTACCATCTTAAGTAAGTCTTGGCTTCTTGTTTATTTAATTCGTTAACAGATAATGATAGCGCCACAGCACTATCATCTCCAATCAAAGTATCGGTGCTATTTGATCCACCTGGAATCTCCAGAATAGTATCACTCCTTTTTGGAGGAATTGGATTTGAAACAGAAGATGATCTTTGAGTTTGTTCAGACTCATGTTGAATACGGTAAGCTAAGTTATCATCACTTTGATAATTTCTAACATTAGATGAAATATGGAGACGATTAAAGAAATTATCTATATTCGTGGCATCCGAGTTATCAGTAAATTGTTGTTGTTGTTGTTGTTGTTGTTGCAGCTGTTGCTGTTGCTGTTGCTGTTGCTGTTGCTGTTGCTGTTGCTGTTGCTGTTGCTGTTGCTGCTGTAAAGAATTCATTCCATTTTGTTGAACTTGAGGTTGACCAAATGAAACACTGGGGAAGGAGTTATTTGTAGAATCCTGAGTGGGATTGTTGGTATCCATACCAGGAATTGTCATCCAATCGAAGCCGTTCATGTTGAAAAAATCCTGTACCGTGGATGAAGAAAAATCAGTACAAACAAAGCGTTTATATGAGTTTGTAATAGTATAGGTCTAAATACTTCTAAGTGATATTTGAAGGGAATTTGTCAAATCTATCACTACTCGAGGTGCAAGACGGGAGAGCGTGGATTAGGTATTATGAGCCAAATATGCAATATAGCCCCTTTGTAAACAGGAAGCCAGAGTGAATGAGGTTGAAAATAACAGGACTATTATCTAATATCTGAATGGATCAGAATAGGGGTCTAAATTGGGGGAATAGGAGAGAAAGAATCTAAGAACAGAGAACACCATTATAAAACGAGAACAACTTACTCGACAGGATTGAGAATTGAGATAACAGAGAGACAGAAGTGGAAACAGAGCGCACGCCTAACAAATTTGGCAAATTTGGCAATTGGTGCATTTGTTACCACACAAATTGTTATTAAACTATGAATGTCTTTGGAGAAAGTGATAGTGATAGTGATAGTCAATTTACGGGGGGACCCAGTCATTTAGCAGTCAGGAAACAAAGAAAGATCAAAGAGGTGAGTCAGGGCGAAGCCATTTACCAGTATGATGAGGTGTATGATGATATTAAAGAATCACAAAAGAAAGCCAAATCTTTGAAACTTAAAGATGCTTCAGAAGTTCTTAATACATTACAGGAGGCGAAAAGAAAAAGAGATTTAGATAAGATTCTTCTGAAACAACAGAGGATAGATAAAGAGAGAGAACTTGAAAGCGATGAGTTGAAATCTAAGGATATCTTTATTACCGATTCATACCGGGAATACAAGCAAGAAATCAAGCTTCAAGTTGACCAACTAGAAGAGAAAAAAGATTTACATTCTGCCGTCAACAAATTACATACCATTTCAACTGAAGTTGATTCTAGTAAGGTAAATAATCCAAAAATTGATGTTCAAGCTGTTTATGAGACAGATGAAAAGGAAGATTTGAAATCGAAGATTCAACGACTAATCCAAACCAAAATCAGCGAAAAAGATTTGGAAGGATACAAAAGGAGGTATTCAGAGAGACAGAAATCATAGTTTGTAATTTCAATCAGTACGTTTCTTACTGATCAAATTAATATCATCTTGAAAAATAAATATATTTTATACAACAGTTATAGATTTTAGGAAAAATATAGAGAAAAAAATATCATAAAAGTACATCAAAAAATAGAATATCTAGACAAGTTATGTCCATCAGAAAATTTGTTTATTCATCATTTTGCGATTCTCAATAGTAACATCGGATATTGAAGAAGATAAATTGATATCAGGATATGCGTATGAATCATCATCAACCATAAACGGTTCAAAGTCATAATCAGTATCTATAGTAAGGGGTATATTTTCTTCCTTTTTGAATTCAACTTTTCTTACAGTTCCGAGAGAGGTTTTCTTCTTAGAGGGAGTTATGGGAAAATTAGCTTGTGATTTTCTCTTTGTTGAACTGACTTTTTTATCTTTTAATTCAGATTCTTTCTTACCGGGAACACGATTAGATTTCTTGACTATTTTTTTATTCTGCATCTTAGAATTTGCATCTATACGGTTCTTCGTAGAAACACTTTTCTTCCTCTTAATGGTAGGTTCATCAAAACCAAAACCAACTTTTGCAATTACATCTTCAATATCACCTGAACCAATATCACCCATTGTTCCGTCACAAACAACTTCATCACTATAATTATTAGGACCAAGTGATTGAACGTATTCACTATTAGAATTAAGCTGTTTGGTATCTAAATATTTAGCCTTAAACATCTTAAATTCTTTAGGTGTTTGACACAATTGTAATCTAACCCATAGTAGTTTAGTTCCTGCATCCAATCCCTTATCCAATAACTCAGTTGGCTTCTTCAACTTTGGAATAGCAATATCACTGAAATCGGGAGAGTTCGTAGAGTCTAACAATTTTTGAACTTCTGGTTTTTCCAACAATTTATATATATCTAGTGATTCACCATGCGGAATTGGAATAGTGTTGGATGGAGTGATACAATCTAAATCAACTTCTTTTCTTAAGACATGATCAATATCAACAGCAGAGAAAAAAGCACAACTTTGAGGGACTTCATCAATACCCAATTGATGACAAAACATTGCCCTTGTCCATAAATTAGAAATTTGAAGCAACATAGCACATTTATAACGATCTTCCTTTTTAACCATATATCTTATTTCATCATGGACAGTTATACTTAATCTTGCATCCACATTAAAAGCTTTACTTAAATACTCCATAGAAATTAATAAAAGATGAAGATAATCAACTCCAGAAGATTGAATTGCCCAATTAATTCTAGATGGTAAAAATGAATTTGAATTTAAATTTTTTCTTTGTAGAGCAGAAGTAATACCAGCACCTAAAACTGGTGTTAATGGATTTTCTTGTTCAGCAATTTGCTCCAATCTATTGAAAACAATTGTTTCAGAACCCCCATGCCATAATTTACTACCTTCTAAAACATTATTTTTACCTTTTGTAGCGGAATATAAGTTTTTGGCAACTTTAGTAGCTTCAGAATCTGTGATCGATGAGTTGAATTTCTTAAGAAGAGTTGTTGCAAATTTGACCCCTGCACCATAAATTCTACCATAATTGAAAACTTTTGCCTCATTTCTTGAAATACCTAAAATTTTAGCAGTTTTAGAATGTAAATCGGTACCTTGACTTTTGGTTCCTTCTAAGGTCATCCACCCAATGGCAGTACCACCATGCATCTTAAACACTGAATCTCCAACTAAAGATGCAATCCAAAGTTCCTCAGAATCAACATCGGCACCGACAAAACAATATCCTGGAGGTGCTTCAATCAAAGATTTTAATTCAGATCCTAATCTTGAAGATTTTGCATTAGAAGCAGTTAACCAAGTTTTTTCAACTGCTCTTCTGGTAATCGTCCCCATAGAAACCACTTGTGGAATGATTAAACCAATTGGTGAATCGGTTCCAAAGTTCATAGATTTGGGAAGCACCGTATCTTTATTATAAACAACAAACTGTTTCATTATACGCTCTCTTGAACTAATCCAATAACTATTAGAAGCAGATAATTGCAAAGCGTCTTTTGAAACTTCAAAGACTGATGAAAGGACACCCTTTTCAAAATGACGGATAAATGGTTTGGACATAAGACTTGTGGTTCTAGAAGTTGGCCCATCTTCATGTGGAACTTTAAATAACGCATTTGTCTCTAATATAGCCACAGTTTCATCAGTAACTTTTTCTGGATCTTGAAGCAATTCCTCTGGGTCTATATATGTGTAATTCTTCGATTTAAAATGTTCAATTTCGTTTTTCTCAGCTATAAAACACCAACCTTTAGAATCTATCCAAAAAATTGGTTTTCCTTCCCATGAAAGCTTCAAAAGCAAAGAGGAAACTCTTGACTTTGTAGTTAAGCTGAGCTTATTTTTAACGACTAACTTCTTATACCATTCTGGATAACCTGGAAGTTTTTGGTTTTTATAAGGAGTACCTTTTTTGGTGAGCTTGACTGGAGTTATGGTCCAATCAAGTTGAGATAACCAAGGATCATTTTCCCATGGTTTAGATGGGTCATCCTTCAAATTTAGAACCTCGTTACATATGAGATGAACTTTTGATTCAATTTCAGTTGCGGTATTTTGGTACATCTCTTCAGTCTTAGAAATGTAATCTTCCCACTTTTTTGTGGTTGGTAAAAAACTTTCATTAATATGTCTAAGGGCAGCTAAACTAACTGGGTGTGGAATAAGCTTCTGAAATTTCTTAAAAATTTCATTGAATACTTTTGTAGTTGCAACAACATCAGTTGCACAATAAGTCATTAATCTCTGAAAATCTTTTTTAATATCATCCGGATTCTCAGTTTTGAAATCATCTCTTATTTCTTTATCCATTTTGATACCACAATGTAACTCAGCGACATGTTTTAAACTGTTCAGACTACTACCTTTCATCCAGGGATCATCATTTAAAGAAACATCATCAGCATCTTTATCCAGCACAGGATTTTCCATTAACTCTTTTAGCTCATCAGACATTATAGAATCCCTTAAATTATCTAGACTGGAAGCATCTTGCGACTTTGGTCTTTTCTTGTATTTTAACCAAGTACCTCTTTGTCTAGAACACATCCCATTAACAGCAATATGCAAAGACATAGTGTCTAAATAGAAAGCCTTGGATTGAATAAGGCTGTACTCTTCTGCCACTCGAGCTCTGTCATATGAGATATTGTGACCCACTATAATCTTTTCTCTATTTTGAACGTTTAATGGAATTAAGTGGCCTTCTTGAGTATTACTTTCACCTGTAAGGTATGGTGAGCACCAACTGTACCAAGCTCTCGGTGTGAAGCATGTTGCCATACATGAATAGTTAGTTAACTTATACATTGTTTCAACATCAAACACTAATTCGTCTTCTAAAGGATACGGGACAGACTCAGGTTCTTTACCAGAAGCATACCTAGTCCAGCCAGATTTGAATACCCATTTTTCAGGTAGCGGATGCACTGACTTCCCAATCTTCAAAAGGTTCTCTATCAATTTCATATAGTTTTCGGAACTCTTATATCCAAGTCTATAAAAATGTTCAGCTATTGTATTCCCTTGTAATTTAGGAAGTGGGAAATTTATTGGAGAATTTTCAGAGCATGGTTTGCCTAATAAGTCATTTTGTTTAAGATGCATATGTGATAGGTTAATAAGCCTAGCATTTGTTTTGCTTATTTTTTCTGTTGATTTGCTTGATAAACTGGGAAAAATCTGTCTCTGTAAACCTGGAGGTAACTGTTGAATCCCAACTGGATTTTTTCGTACTTTTAATAAGTTATCATATTTCAATGAACCTAAGCTACGTATATTTGAAGTAAAAAGGTTTTTGATGACTTGCCTGTTTGAAAGCGAGCCTTTATGTCGAAGAAGGTTTAGCACCATGTTGTCATTCAAATTCTTGATAGTTAAATCAATACCAATTTATATGATTCTATACTTCATGTATCAAAAACATTTTTACTATTTTGTAAAGAGCTCATCGAAAATAAAGGGCCGCGCGGCTAAATAATAAAGGGCGTGGAGGCTTTTAAATCTCCAAAGCATAACCATCACATCTCTATAATGGACGCAATAGCGAGTTATGCCACTGATACCAGTGCTGCTTTGATGTTGTGCAGCTCCGTATCTAGTTCAAGTATGGGCTTGATTATTCAATACTACCTCTCGTTTGTTTTTTAGACTTCGATAGATTAACACACTCTATAGATAGCCCAATTATAATACAATCATGTCATCCAGTAGAGCGCTAACAGAAGAACAAGTATGTACATTTGTTTTGTTGTGTTACCTTGTCTTTCAGTTTAAACACTTGGCTGTTTTAATGCCAATATCAATAAATGTCATGTCAATTTAAAAACAAACTA
The DNA here is from genome assembly GCA_003706315.3 of Ambrosiozyma oregonensis (nom. inval.). NCBI lineage: Eukaryota > Fungi > Ascomycota > Pichiomycetes > Pichiales > Pichiaceae > Ambrosiozyma > Ambrosiozyma oregonensis (nom. inval.). Next base: position 480,398 of record PPKY03000005.1, read on the forward strand.
GTACTAACCATTACTCTTTATTCTTTATTTTAATAGGCCCAAGGCGAATTGAACAAAATGGAATCTTTTATCACAAAGGAAGCCGAAGAAAAAGCCAAAGAAATCAAATTGAAGGCTGATGAAGAATACGAAATTGAAAAGGCTTCAATTGTTCGTTCAGAAATTAACTTGATTGATTCAACTTACGGTGATAAATTCAAGAAAGCATCTTTAGCTCAACAAATTACCAAATCCACCATTGCAAACAAAACTAGATTAAAGATTTTAGCTACTAAGGAAGAATCCTTAGAACATATCTTTGCTGCTGCAGAAGATGAATTAAAGAAAATCTCTAAAGATAAATCTAAGTACAAGACCATCCTTATAGGCTTAATTGAAGAAGGCTTATTTGCTTTAATGGAAAAAACAGTTATCGTCAAAGTTAAGAAATCAGATGTTAAGATTGCAAAAGACGCTGCAACTGAAGCTGCTAAGAATTTCGAATCAAAAGCTGGTTTCCCAGTTTCTATCTCTATCGATGAATCCAATTACTTAAGTGATAATTTAGCTGGTGGTGCTGTTATCACTAATGGTACCGGTAAGATTGAAGTTTCTAACACTTTAGAAGAAAGATTAAAGTTATTATCTGAAACTGCCTTACCAGCTGTTAGACTTGAATTATTTGGTCCTTCCGCTTCAAGAAAGTTCTTTGATTAGTTTGATTTTAATTCATTCTTACACTTGCATTGTACCAAATTGTTTTATCGCTATTAGTTCCTTTTGTGTTGTTATCTTAATTAGTGTGAAAGTTTTGAAATTCTACAAAATTCTTTAATTTTTTGTAAAAGTGGAAAATAAACGTATATTATTTCTTGTTCACTCCTTTTATGAAATCTTTCTTTTCTTCTTTTGTTTACTATAGCTAACTAACATTTGTTGTTCGATATTAATCACTAAAGTTTTTAAATGCTGGAAAGTCTAGCTGTACAGAAGCGAGTGCGGTTTTTTTTTTGATCGAATTGCTTTATCATCTCGATAACATTTTATATCGATCAACTAAAATAATCCTAGTAAAGAAGCTTTCCATATATCCCAAACTATTTTCATTCATTATAGATAGTAATATTGATATAATAAGGTTTTCGAAATGGGGCTTTTTATACGATCAGAATGTCTTCTGCGTTCGTCTATTTTAAAATCTAGAGAACAAAACATTTCACTGATTGGAAGACTTTTTGAATCTCAACATCAAAAAATTCATATACGGCATGCATTTACTACCAAAAAGTATTATTCAACAAGTCAAGAAAATAACTTGCCTAAAGTTACAGCAACTAATAATTTTCCAGTGATTATGAATCCAACTTCAAATAGCACAACTCCACTCGATATGAATAAGATTTTAAAACCTATTCAACCAGATTTATCATATATCAGTTGTACCGTGTTTGATGCAAGTGGTGATGTTATTGCAGTGTCAAAAAAATTTCCTAAAACTACATTCTTGAATGAAAATAGACTATTCCCTAGAGATCTTCGAAAAATTGATTCTTCTAATGTTGATGTGGCACCAATCATCGGAGTTAGACCTAATTCTATTTTAATTAATTTATTACACGTGAAAGCATTGATTAGATCTAATAGTGTTTTAATTTTTGATACTTCAAATCAGGAATCAGCTTCAAAATTGAGTTTGTTCATGTATGATTTGGAATCTAAGTTAAAGACGAAGATTGTGCATGGAACTACTTCTATCTTAAACCAATCTTATGAATTCAGAGCATTGGAATGTTCTTTAATAAATGTTATGGCCATTTTAGAAGCAGAGCTACAACAACACCTAAAAGTTTGTTCTGGTATATTAAGTGATTTAGATATTGAAATTGATAGAGGAAAATTAAGAGATTTACTTGTTCATTCTAAAAAATTGACTACATTTTATCAAAAGTCTTTATTAATTAAAAATGTGCTGGATGAATTATTAGATAATGATGACGATTTGGAAAGTATGTGTTTAACGGCGCACCATCAACTTTCTAAAGAGGATAATTTGAAAAACCATAAAAATCCAAATGGACTGAATGAAGATGAAGAATTAGATACAGCAGAAGTTGAAATGTTGATCGAGTCATATTACAAACAGTGTGATGAAATTGTTCAACAAGCGGAAACTTTAATCAATGATATTAAATCTACTGAAGAAATTGTTAATATTATTTTAGATGCTAATAGAAACTCTCTTATGGTGTATGAATTAAAAATATCGATATACACTTTAGGTTTCACTGTTGCAACCTTAATTCCTGCATTTTATGGTATGAATTTAAGAAATTATATAGAAGAGGATAGATTAGCTTTTGGTGCTGTTGTTGGGCTAAGTTGTGTATGTGGTATGGCTATGGTGGTCTATGCATTCAGAAAATTAAAGTTTGTCCAAAAAATGACTACTATCAGCTCCAAGCAAATGAAACAATTTAACTTGAAGATGAAAAATAGGGTAATTACAGATATAAAAAAAGATAGTGATGGTAGTATATCTGAAAATGAAAATGTGCCATCATTAGTTCAAGGATTCTACGCAAGACTGAAGGGGAAGAAAAAACATTGGCGACATAGCAAGGATAAACAGGATATGATTTGGAAATGGTTGGTAGACGAGAAGCACCATAACTGATATCTAGTAGATGTATTGCATTTGTATATAGTATAAATAACCATGAATAAACGATTTTATTTCAATATTGATATTCAAGGAAAGCAATCTTCAATTACTCCGAAAAACGCGCGATTTCCCCGAAATTTAGATGTTGAATCGAAATGGAAAACATCTGAATCACCAGAAACTACACAATCTATCCGGTTGTCTATTATTTCAATCCACATTCAATCATCTCCAACCTTTGGAGCGTGCCTCTCTTTTTAAATTGCATTAGGTTCAACTTTCAATTGATTAATATTTTTATCACTTGATTTCCTAGATTAATTCAATTGTTAAGTTGGCTGCTTTCTTGCCTCTGTTACACCAAACTCCTTTTCAAGACCAAAATCTATAGACAACAAAAGGAAATTTCTCCTGATATTATAGTAATCATACGTTATGGCATCTATATCACAAGCATCAGCAACAACAAACTTATCAACGGCAGGCTTGAAAGGTAGTGTTTCTCTTGATTCATTGGATGCTAAAATGCTCCAATATCAATACGCAACTCAAAAGATCCTCAAACTGTTATCCAATATCAAACTTTTGATAAAGAATTCGCAGACTGAAAATATGGTTCCATCTTATAAATATGCAATTCTTTTGGCTGGATGTATTTTCAATGTCAATGACAACATATACAGAAGATCTGAAATTTTGATTAATGGTAATAAATTCAATCCATCACAATCAATTAACCCCCCGGTTGCCATATCTGCTGTCAGTTTTGATTGCATGGATAATTCAACTAATTATGATACTACAAGGGTGGTATTACCTAATTTGAAAAAAAGTGTTGAGCAGTTAAGATTATTAGAGCTTCTCCTTTTCAATACCTTTGAAATTTACAACAATCGTTTGAAACAAGCAACTATTGAAAGAAACGCGTTGAGAAAACCAGATCCTGAAACAGGGAAATCCACATTGAGTTTAAATAGTCTAGAAGATTTGATTAATTTCCCAGAATTGACAACTATTCCTGATTTACTAAACGATCCTACAGTTGGAATCCTTAACACTGAGGAAAAAATAAAAGGATATCTCAGAGTTCAAGATATCAAGTTTTTAAAATCCAACCTATTGAATTTTCAACTAATATTAAATAATTTGAAAGAAGAAAGTGATAAACTATTAGAATGCAGAACCCAAGAAATACTTTTTCAAAATCCACATTACAAAACCATATTACATAGAGGATTGATTTTACTTTTACATTTTGCTGATTTATATGGTATTGTCAGAAAATTTGGAAAGTTGCTTTATCTTGGTAACAGTCATTATTTGGAAAATTATGCCAAGACTGATGAAAACTTGAGAGTTATTTTGAAAAATTTAGATATTTATTTCTATCAATCCAAGAAAAACAGTTTACTAAATGCTATGATTGTTCGTGTAACACGACAGAACTCAAATTATGCAGTGAGATTAGATAACTTGATGGAATTTTACAAAGTGTGTAATGACTCTTATGGATTGCTAAAAACGATGCTTTTGGTGCTAGAGAAATTAGATTCAGAATGGCAACAGATAATCGACTCTAAAAGAGCTCATGAGTTTGATAAAGACTTTCTGAGACAAAAACTGAAAGATAGAGCTATGAAAGAAAGAGAAGAAGCTAGAAAAAAGCAAATACAGGTCAATTCTGAAGCCGTTAAAAAGTTAGAAAAACAATTTTCAAATCCTGATAAAACAAAATTGGAACTTGAAAAACAGGCAAGACTACAGAAACAAGTAATGAATGCTGCTAAAGAAAGTTATCTAATAAAGGAAGCTGAACAGAGTAACCAAGCTCAACAGAAAGCAGAGGTTAGACAATTAAGATCAGAAGAAATGGAGAAAAAGCTGCGGGATCAGCTAAGGCAAAGTGATAATTCATCTCCTATATCCCTTTCTCGATCTTCTTCGATTGATAAAAGATCACGGTCTTCATCGATAACTGAAGGTCCTACAGAATCACCATTGAGACGCAGTAGTTCATTGTCTCTTCGTACTCCAACAAAAACATCCTCACTTGTGAGAAGAGATTCGGCGACCTTTCATGTAACAACCAGTGAAGATAACAGTCCTGCTAAAAGAGATGCAGCGTACAAGAGAGCCTCAATGTATTCCACTCCACCAAATAACAGAACTGTTGATTTATCTTTTGATGATACAGATACTATGTCTCGTGAATCCTCACCCGTTCCATTTCCGAATTCAACTCAGAGCTCTAACCCAATGGTAAATGCCGGTGCCAGCTCTGCTACTACAAGAGCTATATTTCAGGGTTCAGGGCCAACATTTAAACAAGATAGTCATGTTAAAGCAGCGATAGCAGCTACTAAAAAGGGGGCTACCCGCCAACCGCTGACTGCTCAACAGAGAATGCAACAACATATTCTAAAATCACAACAAAATGGAACAGCTTTAACAAAAGCTTTAGATAATAGACCAAAGATGAAACCAATTTATAAGATCCAACAGCAACCAAGTAGTCCATCCACAGTTGAGCCGCTTAAAATAACACTAACAAAGGATGGAGATTCCCACGCAGGTTCAATTAATAGTTCATCTGAAATTTTTATAAGTCCTCTCAATTCTTTGAAAGTTGTTTCTCAAGATAATCAGAAGTCGTTACAGGTCCAGGCTGTTGTTAGAAGCAGATCCGGGTCTACACAAAGCATTAACAGTAATTCATCTCTTGGTTATAGCCCTTCTAAATCGTCTCCAACTGTTTCAAGAAACAGGAGTAGAAGTGGTAGCAATAGCTTACCGAATAGACAAGTTGACACCAACGGGAATATCAATAGAAGTAACAGTGCATCTAAAAGACAAACTGAAGTTAATACACCCAACAGAAGTAGAAGTAACAGTGGATCCAACAGACAGGTTGAGAGTAACAATACTATTAGAAGACCAACCGATAGTATCATCATGAGTGATATTCGGGAAGAAAAGCCTCCTTCTTCTTCTTCTTCTTCTTCTGTGACATTAACTCCAAGTAATAATACCAATAATGAATCATCAACTGCAAAAACAAGATCAAGATCATCATCTTTACGAAAACCTATGCCTCCACTAATGCATCCAGGTAATTTAGAAGTTGCAAAAACTGAAGATCCATTGAAAGATGAAGCTGGTGAGGTTATTAGAAAAGTGAGATTTTTTGATGTTCCAGATTACTCTGAAGAAGAAGATGCTCCTACTCCTCAGCAACTGCAAAAGCAGATTAGGCAAAAATGGTCTTCATATAAGCCTCAGTTCAGGAACAGAACTAAACTACTAAATACACAAGAAGGACTGGCCTTTAGAAAGTTCACTCATGGTGAAGGTATTTCAGAGTTTGATGGCTTCGGAAAACCAAAGGGTATACCAATGGAATCAAGCGGTAAATTTTCTATGATGAGTTTAGTTAATGGGAATGGGAATGACAATCCTTCTGTAGGAGGCCAAAGAAAAATAAACAAATTGTTTAAAAGAAGATAGCATGTGTTTGACTGTTTTTTTTTTCTTTCTTCAAATGTTTCATATTAACGGCCAACATTGTTTTTAATATATATTTATTGTTTTTTGTCTTTTATATACATCTTTTTTTTCATGTTCTTTTACTATGTCTTTGATAATAATATTTTCTAGTTTCAGTTCATTTCATTTCTGTTATATATAAATATAAATAAATTGTGTGAGAAACTTGTTCACGCCGTAGTGCGGTCTTTTTTCAGCCGCAAATGTAGGTTTATAGATTTTTTTGGTCTGAAAAAAAATTTTAAATTTTTAGAGAAATACCATTTACGATGAAAGTATTCAGAACATAGAAAGCTCCACAATTTCACGAATACAATGTCAGCCATACAAGATAGAAAGAGATCATATGAAGATTCCAACGGCAATGGATATCACAATAGCAGCAGTAAGAGAAGACCTTCCATAATTGTTAAATCATCAAACAAGATAGGAGACGATGGTTTATCAAAATGTTTTCACAGGGTTAGAACTAGATTATATTTATCATTAGCCCCTTGTCATCTTTCACATCCTTTGGAAGGTATCAAACAACAGCATCTTGATCCAATGGTTATGACCTATTACCAAGAAGCTAAAGGTGTGGTGCTTGCTTATTTTAACTTGGAATTATCATCAGATAATCAAGCTATCGACGAAGAAACTGGAGAGAAGAGAATATTAGCTAAAGTTTCACCAAATAATCCATTTGCTTTCTTATGGTGTACAGTTGACTTTTTAGTCTGGAGACCACAAATTGGTGATGTTGTTGAAGGTTGGTCTTACATGCAATCACAATCTCATATTGGTCTGTTGATCAACGATACATTTAACGCTACCATTAAAAAATATAACATTCCATCATCTTGGAAGTTCATCCCAAATCAAGCCGATGAGTTCCGTTATGATGAAGATAATGCTGAAGATGCGAATGCTGAAGATAGTGAAAGCAAGCCAAAGTTATTCAATAAATCATTAGGTCAATGGGTTGACGAAAATGAAGTTCCAATAGAAGGAAAGTTAAAATTTACTATAAAAGCTTTACATACAGCTGGTAAAGTTGTTTCAATTGAAGGAACATTGCTAAAACCAGGTTTTGAAAAAGAAAGTCTTCCCGTTGTTAGAGATACTACTAAACACAAAAAATTTGACGAAAATGATTATGATGAAAGCGCCATTATCTTAGAAGAGGAAGAAGCCAAAGCAAACGCTAATTCAGACGATAAAGATGAATTACCAGTGTATACGAAGGATGATAGCTCCAGTGAAGCAAGCTCTAGTGAAGATGATAAAGTTGTTGGAGGTGACCTGAGCTCCAGTGATGATGAGGACTCCAACTAGAAGAGTCAATAAAAGTTTCAATATATAGACAGACTTTGTGTATTTAGTAAGGCATACTTGTTTCCATTTTTTTGACAAAATTGTAGGTATTTCACGAAAAATTCACTATCAGAATTGAAATTTAGATGAACGCGCTCATAAACTTCAAACTTTGGTTTTTGTTTTCGCAACAACAACAACCAAAACACGTCTATTTACTTGTAACAATACTCATATATATCCAGAAAAAAGTTCAAAATGTCTAGTTCCAACAATGATCTAGATGCTATAGAGATAAGAACAACAGAGATTCTTACGGAGCATCTAGGATTTCAGCCCATTGCAGTGTTAGATGACATAATTAATGTGGTTAATGAAATAATGTATAAATGCACCGAACAATTGGAGAAAATATTTATAGCTAGGAAACTTGAAATGGAACAAGAGCAAAAGAATCACAAGAAAAATAAGAGGCGAAAGTTGAATCAAGAAATACCCAAGATCGATGAAGATGAAGATGACGATGTTATTATGAACGATGATTTCTCAGAACTTCATAATAACAATAATAATAGTAATAATAATAATAAACTTGGAATTAATACAACTCAAGAAGATTACTCAATTCAAGATATAGAAGTATCTACAGCCAGCTTAGAAACTTTACTAGAACATACTATCAATAAGAATTTTGATAGATTTGAAGTCTATTCCTTAAGAAATATTTTCACTTTACCTGAAGAATTGATTTTAAATGGCATGATAAGGTTGAAGCATCAAGAAGGTTTGACTATTGATTCTGATGCCATGATAAAATCTAAACAATTGAGTGAACAGTATGATGATCTTTGGAAAGAAGTTAAAGCTGAATTACTTTTGAATAAAGTGTTAAGTGAGTCAACAATAAAGTTTCAAAAATTGCTAAAGTTTTCCACGAAATTGAAAAAGAAAGTATCACTTATGGATTTCAAAAAATTAGCCAATTCAAATAATAAAGAAATTGCAGGATTTGTGAAGTCATTAACCCCATTAAAAGAAACATACAAATTCTTGATAAATGAAATGAATACGACATATAAGAAACTACTCGACTTTAGAGAGGAATTGAGTGAACACAAAATTATTAGTTTTAACAATAAGGATGAAGATAAGTATATAAACGATAGAATAAGTGTATTGTTAAAAAGTGTCAGAAAATCAGAATTTAATGAAACCGCTACGAACGACAAAGCTACAGCTGGTATGCTCAAGAAGCTAGATGAAACGCTTAACCAGAAAATCGATAATAATCGATCTTGACATTATTATTTGTAATATATATTACCTTTTGTACATTAGTCTCTTACAATTCAATATTTTGAAAAATTAATATTTTATTCAAATTACGAAGAAAAAAAACTCAAAAAGAACTGTAGTATACAACATAAAACGCTATGTACAAAAAAAAGTATTGGAAAATTCTTTACCTTCAATCAATTGTAAATATGTACAGTAATGAAAATGTTTGTTGCCTGAATAAAGTAAAGAACTCAGAATATCTTTAAATAATTATCAAAATGTAAACACATGCTTATAAATCTTATTTCCTTTCTTTTTTGCATTTGAATTAAAAATGTATATTTTTCATAGTCCTTAAACATTATGTACAAAAAAAAACTTTCCAATATTATTTATATTAGCTTATAAAGATTTCTTAACAAAATGAATGGCAGTTGGAATTAACCATAAACCGAAAGCTAATCCAGCAGCAAGTTTGATGGTTAAAGCTGCTTGTTGTTCTCTAATCTTATTGATTTGTTCTTCTTCTAAAGGAGATCCGTCCATTTTAACGTTTATGTATAGTTTAAAGCTTGAAAAAGTAAGATAAGTCTATGGTTTGCTTCATCCGGACGAAGAAATCAAATTTGAAGCTTGAGAAGAATTTCCACTTTAATACGCACCCTTGCATCGCTAACTGAACATGAAGTTAAAACAACAAAATTAAAAGCGTTTGACCTTTCTTAAATAAAATAAAATTATAGCTTCAGTTGTACTAAGACTCCCATTAAATAGTATAACATATATTTACCATGTCAGATAGAGAAGGTACTCCATTATCCCGTGTGAATTCTGACGATGAAGCTGAGGTTAGAGAAGACAATGTCTCTGAAGATGAATCTGTTGATGTTACAGAACAACAACCTAAACCAAGTAAAGATTTGGAAGAAGATGTTGCTAAGTTATCTGTTCATAAAAGACAAAGATCATCAGAACCAGAAGAAGATAAACAGAGCTCAGCTTCTCCTGCAAAAAAGCAAAGAGAATCATCTGGTGTTGATATTTTAGGAGAACCTGAATTAAGAGATGAATTGGATGAGGACGCAGATACTAGAAGAAAAAGAGAATTTGAAGAAAGATTTCAAGCTCTTATTAAAAAGCCAGCAAAAAGAAGAAAAAATAATGATATAGATTTAGAAGCTTTCCAAGATGAAGCTATATCCATTTTAAAGCATAACATGAAAGAGGCTGCATTATTAGATGTTGATTGTGTTAACCAAAAGAAACCAGCTACTCACAAATTAAAGCTATTACCAAGAGTTAGAGATACTTTACTAAAATCCAATTTATATGATTCAATTTTAGACAACAATATGCTAGAAGCTGTTAGAATTTGGTTGGAGCCTTTACCAGATTCTTCTTTACCTGCTTTTGAGATTCAAAGAACTTTATTTACTGAGTTAACCAAATTACCAATCAAGACTATTCATTTAAGAGAGTCAGGTTTAGGCAAAGTCATGTTATTTTACCAAAAATCAAAGAAAGTTGATCCTTCATTGAAAAGAATAGCTGAAAAATTAATCGGTGATTGGACAAGACCAATTATGGGAAGATCAGATAACTACAGAGCTAAGAAAGTTCAAACAATTAACTTTGATGTTCAAAAATTCCAAGCCGATATCAAGATAAGAAATACTCAACAAAATGGTGCAAACAAAGCCACTAAATCTCAACGTAAATCATTATATCAAGAAAGTGCTGATAGAAGAAAGAGAGCTGCTGCTCCTGAAGAAAGAACCTCTGTGTATACTGTGGCACCTCAAGTTGATGCCAATGTTCTGAGTCACCAAAATAATAGATCAAGTATCAGACAAATGGGTATTGGATCAAGTTTGACAAGAGATGAAAGGTTTAAGAAGTTGAATCAAAAGTTAAATCAAATGTCACAAAAGAAGAAAAGTGTCAAAAAGGGTGGTGTGTCTATTGAAGGTAGGGGTTTACCTATGTAGTTAATCAGAATACAGTTATTAATAATTATTTCTGATTTGATTTGTATGTCAATAAGCTTTTCTTTTCATTTTCGTTCCCTCTTTTCGTATATTTAAAAATCTAATAAATCACTTTGTAATATTCCCCTATCCAAAGAACAGCATGATTTACAAATTACAGTACTACGAAAGATGGAGATATGATAATAACAGTGAATGAGAATATTGAACAGAATAAATAATTTGGAAATAAATGCTTATGGACTTTATTTTCCAAAAAGAAAATGTAATATTTGTAAATTGAGTAAAAACTTTCAGTCAAATTGATAAATAGGATGATAATAAAAATAATCGACAATTTTTGTAATAGAGTTTTATTAAATTAAGAGATTCATTCCATAAAATTTTTTTCCTGTTCAATAAATTTCAAACTGAGTTATTATAAAATCAATCCATTCATCTTGATAAATATTGATAATTTAGAAAAACATGACAATATCGTGTTTCGTAGTTATATTAACATTGGGTTGTTTTGTAGTATAAAAAGACAAAGATTAAAATATGAAACGTGTAGCAAGTTGATTATGATCTTGGCTTTTCCTTCTTTTCTTTCCATAAAGCTAATAAGGAGACACCGGCGACCTTGACGACCTTGAATCTAACACCAGGAATATCACCCTTAGCCTTACCTCTTCTACCGAAACCGGCTAATAAGACTTCATCATTTTCATCGACAAAGTTTAAACAACCATCATTTGGAACGAAAGCAGTAACTCTCTTACCGTTCTTGATTAATTGGACTCTGACACACTTTCTAATAGCAGAGTTAGGTTGTTTGGATTCAATACCTAACTTTTCTAAGACAATACCCTTAGCGTGAGAAGAACCACCAAATGGAGAAGATTTGAAAGCAGTACCTAATAATCTAGATTTATAAGCTTTGTCGGCCCACTTGTTGTTTTTTCTGTGAGTTCTTAACTTTCTTGCAGAGTTTAATCCTCTTGGTTTACCTTTACCCATGTTGAATTAATTGCTGTGTGTTAATATATTAGCACCTTTGATATGAGTTCATTGGTACAGTGAGAATTATTTGATATGTAGACTGAAAAAGTCTCAGGTGCGGTGCACTCGCTCTCACTGGGTCTCGGCTGTGCAGTAAAAAATTCAGAGATTGAGGTCTGAATGAGCCCTTGCTTAAAGCACGTGACTAGGTAAAGATGTTCGGAGTTTGTATTTCTAGTATCTCCGATGAGCTTCTGTGTTGTTGTAATAGTTGACTATATTGTATATATCTGTCTCTCTATAATTTGGTTCTTCAGTTTAATTTTCAACTATAAAATGACATCACCTTTAGATAATCATATACAGACACTTATAGCACATTATTTTAAAGAAAATAATTTGTTCCATACTCTACAATCATTAGAACAAGAAGTCAATAGAAAATTTAAATATGAAAACCTTGATGAAACTTTAACTTCAATTGTCAGTGATAGAATAGATTTTGTCAAATTGAAAGCACAAAAAAGTGAAATGGATGATTCTATTGAGAATAGATTGCATACTCCACAACAATTGCAATTAATTAAAACAAAAAAAATTCAGATACCTGGATGGACTGTCTTGCATAACACCAAAAAAGAGATATTAGAACTAGGAAATCTTAAATCATTAATTATTGACGCTTCATCTGCTCAAATGAATATAAACAACATTTCTTTCAATTTAGGTTTTTTCTTTGCTAATGATAAGAGTTTTTTCATTCATGATCTCGATACTAAACAAAATATTTTACAATTGTCAAATCCACTAAATAATATATCAGGTAAAATCGTAATTGGCATTCCAAACACTAATATACTTTTATGTTGTGGTATGAATGGTTTACTTACAGCATTTAGATTGGAAATGTCAGATGATTCTAAATTTACTCTTAAAAAAGTTTCTCAAATTCAATTACATCAAAGATTGATAACATCAATGAAATTCTTACAATTGAATAAAAACTCAGGATATATATGTTCTATTGGTTGGGATTTTAGATTAGCTCTTCATAAAATTGAATGTGATGATACAAAGTTTAATATTGAGAAAGTGGATGACTATAAACTAATGACTAACGGAAGTTCAATTGAGATGTTTTTAGATGAGGAATCAGGAACTCCATTAATATTAGTTGGTAGATTAGAAACATCCATGGTTTCTCTTTTTGCCATTACCCCAAACAGAATTATAGAAATTTCCAAAATAGCTTTGAACGATTCTGAATTTTCAAGTCATTCCTTCCAATCTATGAATATAGTAAGCTTGAGAAATCATTTAATTTCATTTGCTACAAATCATATCCCATTTATGCGTTTAATTACAGTGCACATTCCAAAACTATCTGAGATTATAAATTCGAAGTATGATCACTTAAATACATCTTTATCTCTTTCTGAAAAACTCGAAAAAATCTCATCGGGTCATAAAAATGAGCAACTATTCCAGTCCAATATTCCAATATTTAGAGATCTGATTGTTTCAAACTTGAATACCATGTCCCCTCAAGATAAATTTTCAAGTGCTATTGTTTTCAATAGGGGTATTACGGATAAAGAAGGTGTTTGGATATTTGGAGATGATGGTATAATTCGTGGACTGGATTTAAGCACTGGTGAAATTGTTGAGACCCTAAAGAGTCATGATGGTCGTATTAAATCTGCATTCGTTAAATCGAATAAAGAAGGAAAAGAAGTTGTGGTGACTTGTGGTGCAGTTGATAGAATTGTAAATATATGGGAAGATTAAATGATTTTTTATCTTGATTTTTATTTCTATTTTGAGTTTTGTTTTTGTTCTTGTTTTGATCTTATTTGTTGTTTCTCAAAATATAGATAGATTTCCATCCTTGTTTCTTTGTGTGATAGTTGATTAGATAAGCTAGAGCCGAGAGAAACACCGTGCGCGGTGTAAATGTAAATTTACATACATTACATAATACATCGTACAACCTTGTTTAGTTGGAATAGATATTCATAACTAATTTAATTCTTTTCAACAACAAAAAAAAAATATTTATATAGACACTAATTTATTTTGCTACCTATGGTAAACTATTCTTCAAATAATTTGGAGATTTTTTCACTGGATGATTCAACTGATGATGGTATAAATACAATCCCATATTGTTCACAAGCAAACACTCTTTCTGTTCCACTACATTTTTACAACACAAAAAATTCAAACAATTATGAAAATAACACACAAAGCCTTACTGTAAATTCTGTATCTGAAAATAAAATCAGGTTCAAAAAGAATAATTCTGAAATCAGTTCAGAGTCGCATTTTTCAAACAAAGAGATGGATGCTCCCCATTTTGATACGGAAATATCTAATGGTTCTCAACCAGAAGTTATTTACACTGATTTATCAAGAAGTACCTGTGATTCTCATAATGAACCTTTGATTGAAAGACATAACTTAAAGTCAGAAGAATTCAAGTTTAAGGATTTATCATCGTTAAGAACTCCATTGAAATCTCGTATTAAAAGTGAGCAGCAAGAATTAATAATTGACCATATCGAGGATATTAACGATATCATTGAAGATGATGATGAACTTGAACCCAGTAAATACCCTATGCGTATAGATTTACCCGAAAACAAGCTCAAAGTAGGTTTTATAGATCAGCAAGACAGAAAACTGACTCTACATTGCAATTCAAAAAATAAGATAGATTGTGATGAAGAGACTCCAATTATCATATTTTCGCAACTGAAATCGTCTGATTCCCCAAGAGTTTTGATTCATCTTCCTGAATCAGAAGTTTATAAAAAAATTGTTGGTGCTTATAGTCTTGAAGATAATTTACTTCAGGTAGAAACTTTTGAGGGAACTGGTTCTATTTTTGGTGATGATGCTCATGTATGGAGATATCAATGCAATCCATATGGACGTGAACTTGACAGGATCAAAAGAAAGCGATATGATACTAAAAATAAAAATACAAGACCTGAAAACAGTCTTCAATATTATCCCCCAAGAGTAATTAGACTTAAATACAGAAAGATTGATAAAGTTTATACGGGTATTTCACAGGGATTATGCCCTTATTGCCCAAGACTACATGATCATGGAAGCATTGACCCATTATTCTATAATCTTGAAATATCTTCTGAACAAAATCTATATATTATTCATATGGCATATCAACACTTTATTACATTTACAAATTTAGAGCTTCCGCTTCCAATAAATATAGAGCAAGAGAACTATCCTGTGGGATTTACTGGCACATTTTATAAGGCAATTTGTCCTTATTGTAAAGAAGGGGTACCTTGCCATTATGGAAGCGTTTCTCCTCTTTACGAAT
The DNA here is from genome assembly GCA_003706315.3 of Ambrosiozyma oregonensis (nom. inval.). Classification (NCBI taxonomy): domain Eukaryota; kingdom Fungi; phylum Ascomycota; class Pichiomycetes; order Pichiales; family Pichiaceae; genus Ambrosiozyma; species Ambrosiozyma oregonensis (nom. inval.). Next base: position 495,477 of record PPKY03000005.1, read on the forward strand.
ATGTGGATCATATGTTTGTGCATCTTGGTTGGTCATCAAATCATTAGATTTGAAAACAGGAAGTATTGGTATCACTCTTGAGTTTGAACAATAACCATAACCTTGGATATTGATTTACTAACACTGTACAATGGTAAATTCTTTTTTCTGCTTTCTTTTTTTCTTTTGCCATTTCACACTCTTATTGAAAGTAAGATTTACAGTTTTTATATTTTATTCATTTAACATTTCTATTTATATTTATATTTAGTCTCAAACAAATATACACACATAAAGCACCATACACCAAACTCACACTTGTTTTAAAAAACAATATCTTCAGGAAGAGCATTACATTTTCTACCGTTATCCCTTACACATTCTCTATTGATATCTCTTTTCAAACTTTTTCTCATGTCAAATGCATCTATTTCATCGTCATTTTTCTTTGGATTTGGAATATGATTAGCACCACCGTAATACCCAACTACTCTCCTGTATACTGAGTATCCTAACTTTTCATACAACGTGATGGCAGTTTTATTATTACACTTCACAAACAAATCTATAAAATATGCAAAATAAGGATGTTCTGATTCAGTGTAGTTTTCCAATGCTTTACAAAGGATTGATGCCAATCCTATTCTTCTGTAGTTCGGATCTATCGTAACGGCAGATATATGAGCATGCCACTCTTTTTTCTTACCTTCAGTTTTAGCTAACATGTATCCAGTAATTGTTTCTCTAGCTGAAGTTGATTTATAAAATAATGATGGCCAATCTGTTAAGTATTGAAGATAAAAGTAAATATAAAAGTTTTCAGTCAATGGATCCAAATTAATTGGATTCAGCTCAAAAAGGTCAGTAGCTTGAACCGGTTTGATTGATGTCATCGCTTTATGAAGAGAGTTGATGCTGGTATAACTTTAAATTTTGGTCGATAAATTATATAGTTGTTTATTTGGTTGTATATACAACCTTTTAAAGACGAAACAAATCTTCACTCTCGTTCGATTTGCGCGTTGCGATTCTTAACTTTCAGTTTTTATTTTACTTAAAATTTGAGTACAATAGAAGTAAAATCACAGTTAATATAAATCGAAAAATGAGAAAGGAAACAAAATAGAGGAAAGACTATACATAGTATATTACAATTTTATTAGAATCCAGCAATAAAAAATCTGATCAAGCCCATTCAGGTGTAGAATTATTATTGTTGTTGCTGTTGCTGTAATTACCTCTACCACCTCTGTTATAACCACCTCTACCACCTCTATTATAGCCTCCTCTATTATAACCTCCTCTACCTCTATTGTAACCTCCTCTACCACCTCTGCCCCTTCCTCTAAAGCCACCACGTCTTAAAGAAGTTTGACCAAAAGTATCAATATTTAAGGTTTTTTCTTCAGCCCATCTCATTCTGTCATTAGCAGATTCTTCAGTTGAAGATGAAATTGTATCGAAGAAAGAATTTTTTTTATTATAAAAAATTGCTGGATCATCTGAGTTTGATGTATTACTACCCTTTTCTTCGTCTTCATTCTCATGCTTTTGAAACTGAGCATTATTGGATTCAAAATCAAATTCTGACTTGTAGTCAGTCATATGTTTTGGTCTTGTTCTTTCTCTGCGGTTATAATTGTTATTGTTATTTGAATGTTGACGAGGTTGATTTTGATTTTGATTTTGATGTGGAGTTTGAGTAGATTGGGTGTGCTGTGGAGCAGAAGTATTGGACTCAATTGACTCTTTATTTTCCGCTGGGGTTTCCACTGGAATTGAAGTTGGGGGAACTTCTTTCTCAGACTTGGAAATGGTAGCCGGTTGTTCAACGGAACTAGAACTGTGTTCTTTTTCCTTGGTAACTGTTTCAGCTTGAGATGCAACTTGGGGTTGTTGTTGATATGGTAGAGGTTGTTGTTGTTGTTGTTGTGATGAAGAAGAAAATTGTTGCTGAGGGAATCCAGGATTGAATAATGGTGGTATTTGAGGAAGAGGAATTGGTTCAGGCATAATCTGTTCAGGAGTGGTACCTTCCAAAATATCTAATGTCTTGACATCTGGACCACTTAACATGATATGAGCAAACACTTCTGGATTCGGAGGAACAATTCTTTGGGGGTCAAGAACTCTACCTTCTGTTCCAAAAGCTCTAACATCTTTTAAAGAGATGGTACCTTTTGAACCATCAATATTTTCCAAAATACCAATATAACTATAAAATGGAAAGGATGTAATTGTTAGTATACATGAATTGTCGATGGCAATGCTTCAAAATTGAAGAAAGAATAACACATACCGAATATCTGATTGAGAAACCAAGGAAATGGTTTTACCTATAAATTCTGCCATTATAGATAAGATATATAAGAGCTGTTTAGTGTAAAGAATAAAACAAAATTAACAGAACACATCATTAGAACATTTCCAACATATGGAGAAAATGAAAATGGACGACGTGAATCTTTCGCTCAAAATTTCAGCGGCTCAAAATTAGTGGTTAAAGAAAGAGTACGTCAACCCCGTAGTGTTAAATGTTTAATAGTACATGAAATAAGATATACAAAGAAATAGAACAAACTATTGGAATTTTTTTGATTTTGCTACAAAATACGAAAGAAAAGTTACCATCTACCAGCAGATCCATTGGTGGCATCTCCATATGTAGTACGTCCTCCAGAAACACCATTATCATATCCACCATTAACATTACCATAAGAAGATGCATTTCCATATATTGATTGATTTGGAAGGTTACCATTAACATTTGGTCCAACAGATCCTCCTGTAGTTTGATCTAATTTATCTAATTCAAAAACAATATTTGCAATTTTTTTTTGTAATTCGTTACAACCTTTTGAAAATACTTCATTTGGTTTTAACGAGCCTGTAGTTTCAACATTAAAGTAAAATTTATTTGGGACTGCACCATAATCAAATATTTCACCTTGAATTGGAGGTTCTTCCCATTCACAATTAGCGGATTTTGGCCATTCAGATTCAACACTTTCTTCATACCAATAATCAGTATGCTTCAGTTTATTATATGGATCATATTCAAAAGCAATGGCAGCACATGGAGACCATTTGGCATGTTCTTTAGCTATACCTTTCTTTGCAACACATTTTAAATGAAGTTGTTGATGTTTTTTTAACTTACAAATCAAAACACCTTTCCTTTGTGGATCTCTAATTACAGCTGATCCCAAGTTTAAACCAGTATTTGGAGATGTTATAATTAAATGACTAGAGTAAACATTCATAGTTTCTTCTGTTTCACAATTTGCTTTCAATTCTAATGAAACTGAACATTTTTCACAATGGTCTTCACAAGTACAATCTCTTGTATATTTCAACTGATCTATATCCTCACTTTCTAAAGGAATCATACCTAATCTATGAGATATAAATTCATCTGCTAAAACACTTGTATTCACTGTAACTTCCACCAAGTCAATAGCTAATGTTGGAACCTCAGCTAACATGGTTCTTCTTAGGGAGTTTGCAAGAGCTAGATCCACATCACTTAGAATGAAATCAACATCATCCTTTGAAGTTTCTCTAATTGTAATCTGTGGTTCTTGAGACATTCTAACTATAATCTATATATATGGTCTAACAAGAAATACAGAAGAAGTTCTGGAAGTAAGTTTTGTGTGTCTCTGAAGAATTGTTTGAATATTTCCTTCATTTTGCAGTTCGAGATTCGGGCGAGTTGGTGCACGGGTGTGTTTGTCTTTTTTTATGATTCAAGATATAATTATATCTATAATGATACTTCTCATAACTATTAAGGAATTGCTAAACTTATTGACACTACAAAGAAAAAATGTCTAAAGATATTCTTGATATACCAATACCAGATATGAGATATGAACATGGGTTCATGTCAAAACTACAATCAAATGCAACCATTGCTCATAAACAAAAGATGGCCCAACAGCAAGGTATAACAACAGCTGAAGTTCAAGATTTAATGGAAGGTCAGTTACCTCCAATAACACCTTCAATTGTTGTATACACTATTTTAAAAGACCAAGTCATAATGCAATTTGTTCAAGGATTTGCTATGGCTTTAGGGTTGATGTTGGTTAAACCATTGTTAAAGCAAGTGTTTAGTGCTGGAAGAAATGCTGGTACTGGTTTTGTTAAAGGCATTAAAACCATTGGTATTTTTTTGTTCCCAACTATACATGGTGGAAATATTTACTAGATTCAGTTATGTACTGTTTATTACGTTTTCATGTTTTTTATCTATTTCTGATTCTAGTTCAATCTTTAATTCAACTTCTGTTGATGATGCTTTCTTTTTGTTTACATACATTTTTAGGGAATATATTTATAAGTTTTATATTTTGGTTTAATCTAGTGTTTTGCATTCCATTTACAACATTCATCAAACGTAACTAAACTACCTCCAAAAATATCTAAAGCACTTCCATAAGTTAAATCAACTTTACCATTACTCAATCTATCCACTAACTTCAAGTCATCGATGGATTTAGCTCCTCCAGCATAAACAACAGGTATGGTAGCCCATTCAGCTAATTTGCTAACCAAATTTTCATCAATACCATTACATAAACCTTCAACATCAGCAGCATGGACTAAAAATTCAGAGCAGTATTTCTCAAGTAATTCGAATAAAGATTTGTTCAAGTAAGTTGTTGTTAAAGTCTGCCATTTGTTCATAGCAACAATCCATTCAGTATTTCCTGTAGTTTCATTAAGTTTCTTACGACAACTCAAATCAACAACTAATTTATCTTTTCCTATTTTTTCACTTAAAGATTTTAGTCTGTCTAAACTGAATTGACCATCTGGGAATAACCATGAAGTGATAATAACTTTTGATGCACCTTGATCAATCCAGTACTGTGAATTGGTATCGTTTATACCTCCTCCAATTTGCAAATGTCCAGGCCAAGCATGCAAAGCTTCTAAAGCTGCATTATCGTTGGATTCTAGTGATCCTAATTTGATAATATGAGTTCCTATAACTGAGTTTTCTTTATATAAATTGGCATAATATGATGATGGTTTTGTACTAACGAAATTGGTAGAGACTGATTTGTTATCAATGTCTTCTTTATCATCTTTTTTCAACGTTCCACCAACTATTTGTTTCACCTGTCCACCATGAATATCAATGCAACCAATGTATCTAGTCATTTTGTTGTTTTGCTATTGATATATAAATTAATAGTATAAATATTTAATATTCACTAATGTCTAACAAACTTGAATGTGAACCAATTCGCTTTTCGTGTGCGGCTAAAAATTAATTTTCATTTAATATTTTTTTTTTGCTTTGATTATACACTTTGTAAACCATCTAAACAATTTATCAACAGTTTCAAAGTATTTATTTCCTCCTTACTTTTAAATATTACAGATGGCGCCACAAATTGTGAAATTTGTTGATAAATATCACCCAAAAAATGTTATTGTCACCAAAGAGGATAAAAAAACTTCAAGAAGTGCCAAACCTATATCACTTGAAGAATTAAAGAATAAAAGAAAATTAGCAGAAGAGAATCAATTAAAACAAGCAAAGACTAAAGAAGATGAAGAAGATATAAAGAATGATTTAGCATTAAATAGATTACTTTCTGAATCTCATATATTATCAAACACAAAAAATAACAGTCATTCTGGAGCTGAGCTTACCTTAAAAACATTAGATCATGAAAATCCAATAGGTAATACCAGAGCAAGATCATTAGAATCAAGAATGAGATCTATATCTTCAGTTAATGGTAAAAATAATGGAGGTCCTCATAAATTAGAAAAAATGCCTATGAATATGAGAAAAGGTATGATTAAAGCTAGACAGAATAGAGTTGCGAAATATGAAAAGGAAGCTAAAGAAGCCGGTATTGTGTTATCAAAAACCAAAAAAGGTGAACTCAGAAGCATTTATGATAATGGTGCTACTTCAGTGAATAACCGTCTTGGAACAGGTACTAAGAAATCTGCCAAGGTTAGAGATAGAGGTTTGAAAATTAGCTCTGTTGGTAGATCTACCAGAAATGGTTTGGTGATATCTAAAAGCGAAGCTGCTAAGATGACATCTATTAACAAGGACAAGGGTAAAAAAGGTAAAGGTAAAAGAAGACATTAGATATTTTAATTAAATTTAATAATTGTATATTAGTTGTTGCTTTTTGGATTTCTTAAAAAAAAAGTTATCAAAAGTTTATACAAAAAGCAGAAAAAGTAAAAGAATGAGCAAAAAAGACTGATAAATTCAATCAAACTCCATTTTAGCCTCTCTTATCTTATTGATTCTATTCAGCAAAGTCGTTAGTTCTAATCTTTCGGCTATCTTTCCAGCAGCAGCCAATGCCCTATCATCTCTTAATTTGGAGGCCAAATATAAAGCATCTGATAAGTTGGAATCATTACAAGACTGTCCAAACTGTTTTAAAATTGAAGCGTCATATTTAATACTTAATTCTGTTAACCTTTCTTCTGCAGTTTCATCAATAACATCATCATTACTGATTGCATCATTTAATAATTCACCTAAAGTAATATATCTAACTAATTCTTCTTCTGGATCTTCTTCTTCTTCTTCCTCATCTTCAGAGTCATTCTTTTCATTATCTGATTCATTATTATCATCATTAGTTTTCTTCTTTTTCTGTTTTTGGGCAGAAACAGGAAGTCTAATAGGCATCTCTGCTGGTAAAGCTAATGGGAAAGAAGGATAATCTGAACCTCTAATAACGACGAAATTAAATTGATCTCTAAATAATCCTAATGGCCAACAGCTAACATTATCACCTGCTGCAATTTTTTTAACTCCTGCTGAAGTGTCTAAAAGTGGGATCCATGATGCTTGTAATGGGTCTCTCCATCTTGTTAAAACTAGTAAATAATTATCTTGTCCAATGATACAAGGATCACCATCCGATGAAAAAAATAATCCTTTAATTGGATGTTTGTTATTTAGTGATATGAGCTGAATTGGTAAATATTCATTTCTTTGGAAATACTTACCTTCTAAATCTTGAACATTAAAGCTAAAATTAGATGATGAATTTAAAGTAATTGTGAAAAGATACTTTTCACTACTAATACAAGCAACAACTGGAGCCATTCTTTCAAGTCTTTCAAGTCTTCCAAAAAGACTATATTTTCTGACAAACCCAGATGATGTACAAACAAATACAGATTCTTTACCTAATGAAACAGTAGAAATAAATTCATGGCGTTGTAATGGAATATTTCTTTCCCATCCCTGTCTTTGATCATGTGATTTATACATTATAGTTGCACCCTTTTTATAATTTTTTTTACCACTTGAAGCAAATAAAACACCCTCATTATTCAACGAAGCCAAATCCAATTGACTAAAATCTCTAAAATGATATTCTCTGTGTAAACTTCTATCAAAAAATGAAACTGTAATTGTATTATAACCATCTTGAGTAACTGTCCAAGCGTAACCTATAGGAGTAATTGTTAAATATCTTCTTGTACCATTCCAAGGAGTTGATCCAACAGAAAATGGCTCAAGTTTATATTGAGAAACATTCAAAGAAGAAGAGGAACTAAAAGTGACTTTTGATCTTTTATTTGTGGATGATTCTGTAATGAGTGGAGCTGATCTTTTCTTTTGGGTGTAACCTTGACCATCATCATCAACTATAAAATCATCTTCTTCATCACCAAATAATACAGTCATATCACCATCTTCAGCACCAGATATACCAGCATCATCGCCTTCATCATCACTTTCATTGTAAGATTTAGTCTCTCTATTGTTAATTACCTTTTCTTCGTTCTTTTCTTTTTCTTCTTCATCAGAATTATCATCTTCTAATGCTAAATCATCTAAAAATGTATTTCTTTCTTTAGCAACAATTGAATCAAATTTCATTGTATGACCAGAATCTGATCCAATTACTATTTGAAATTCATCAGAATCCATCTTACCCCAAGAAAGAGAAATTGGGGTTTTAGGGAGATTAAAAGATTTTATCGATCTTTGTGATTTTGTTTCCCATATGATAAGTTTATTATCTAATCCAATAGATGCTAGGTATTTACCATCAGGTGACCATTTTAATGAAATTATTGGTTTATCATGTTCATATTTACCTCTAAAACGATATTCCATTTTATCAAAATCATTTCTATTATAAACTTGAATATCTCTTGCTCTTGTTGGAACAGCAAATAAATCACCATTTGGATGCCAATCTGGTTTACTAGTTGCTAGTTGTAAATTATTTGAATTATTTTGAGTTTTTGAAGCAGTTGAAGGTGAATCCAAATCTAAGTCAAAATCCATACTATCTAAAAGATCATCATCATCTTCTTCAATTGATTTATTATCAACAATGAGATTTTCAAAAGTATGAATTTTAGAAGGTTCCGAAGAAGAATATGAATATATTATTAAATCACCATTAGCTAATGAAACGGTAGCTAAATCACCAACATTATTATATGAAATAGAGGTAATTTTATCATTCAAATTTAAAGTTTTAACAGAAGATTGATCATCTAAACTAATCAATCTTAAATCACCATCAGAACCACCACATAATACTTGTGAACCACCATGAGTGAAAACTGCATCAGTAAAAGATAATGAGGATCTAGCTAAAATTGATATACGTTTTTGATTTTTTAAATCATAATAACCACATTCACCTGTTTTAGAAGTGATAACAGCTTTTTCAGATGAATTTATTTCAAATGATGCAATGTTTGATAAAACATCTAATGAATCTGGAACTTGTTCAGGATCATTTAAATTGAAAATTTTCAAAACTTCATTAGCTGTTGAACAAGCATATAATATATTTCCTTCTGGTGAATGTCTAACAAAAGTTCTCCCACCAGACATAAACACTTGCTCCACAGTATCTTTGATTGACATTTTTTTTTTTTGAATTGAAATTATGTATTTCAAGAGCTGATTATTGATATAAAATTAGTTCTTGTAAAACGAAGAAAAAAAAAAAACTAGTTCAGAACACTTAATAACGCCAAACGCCAAAATACATGTCGCAAAGAAATGATTCAAACGCGTTTTAAAAAAGAGAGAGAGGGAAAAAAAAGATAATCGACGTTAAAGATTCGTCGATAAAATTAGCCGCACGTCGATCATTTTACTTGAAAAAAAATAAAAATATTCAAATTTTTTTTTCAAATAATCTATGTATATAGAAATTAATATATTAAAACCATTTAAATACTTTGGACCACTTAAGTTTTTCTTGTGATCTAAACAATCAATATTTAAATATGGCTGGCGATTCATTTTTTACAGATCCTTCAAAAAAGAAGAAAAGAAGAGCTAACAATGATAATAGAAAAACATCTACAGTTCAAAAAAATATGAAAAAGAGAAAAGTTCAAAAACAAATTAATAATGATGAAGAAGGTAGTGATACAGTTAGTGATATAGATGAAGAAGAAGTAGCTAGTGATATTTTTGATAGTGATTCTGATAAACCTGATGATGAAGATGATGTTGATGAAAATGATGATGAAGAAGAATATAAAACTGAATCAGCTGCTGATAAACGTCGTAGATTAGCTAAACAATATCTTGAAAATTTACAACAAGAAGCTGATATTTATGATTTTGATGCAAAAGATTTAGATAATGATATTATAGCATCTAGATTACAAAAAGATGTTGCTGAACAAAAAGGTTATATTTATAAGTTTATTGGTGATAAATTACTTATAAGTGAAGCTAAATCAAGTTTAAATAGAATGCAAGCAATTGGTATTTCAGGCTTATCAGTTAGATATCCTAATGTGTATACAATTTCCAAAGATATGGAACTAAGTAAATGGGATATATCAAATCCAGAGTCCAAACCAAAAAGAACTAAATATACTCAAGGTGGAATTAAATACGTTGATGTATCAAAAGAACAAATGAATAATGGTCATTGTGATGAAATATATGCTATTGCAGCAAGTCCTGATGGAAGATATGTTGTCACTGGTGGTAAAGATAAAAGAATAATAGTTTGGTCGAGTGAAAATTTAGCATGTATTAAAGTAATTGAAACTAGAGATAGAAAAGGTGAAGTTTTAGGTTTGGTTTTCAGAAGAGGATCAGATCAATTATATGCTGCATGTGCTGATTTAAAAATAAGAACTTACAGTGTTAATCAATTATCTCAATTAGAAATCTTATATGGTCATCAAGATTTAGTTGTTGATATTTCTGCATTAGGACAAGAAAGATGTGTTACTGTTGGTAGTAGAGATAGAACAGCTATGCTTTGGAAAGTGGCTGAAGAATCAAGATTGACATTCAGAGGAGGTGATTCAGGTCAAAAGAAAATCAAAAAGTCTAAAAAAACTGATGAAAACAGTAGTGATAATAATAATATTAATAATAATAATAATAACAATAATAAAGATCAAGACAATATAGAGTCTCAGCCTAAAAAACCATTATTCTTTGCTGAAGGTAGTATTGACTGTGTGTCAATGTTAGATGATTCTCATTTTGTTACTGGTTCAGACAATGGTAATATATCATTATGGTCATTAGCTAAAAAGAAACCATTATTTATAGAAAGACAAGCACATGGAATTCAACCTGAACAATCATTATTAAAAGCATCAGCAGAATCAGATGAATCGATAGCTAAAACTCAAATTTCACAACCTTTACCATATTGGATAACAACAATTTATGCTGTTCCATTTTCAGATATATTTATTAGTGGATCATGGAATGGATCATTAAAAGTTTGGAAACTTGAAAAAGAATTAAGAAGTTTCAAATTAATAGGTGAATTACCAAATGCTAGAGGTATCGTTACAAAGATTGATTGTTATGAAGATGAAGATAATTCTAAATTAAGAGTGTTTGCATCCGTTTCTAAGGAACATAGATTAGGTAGATGGATTCAAGCTCCAGAAGGTTCTCGTAATGCATTATATTCCTGTAGTATAGATTTACAAGGGTAATAATGAAACATTGATTAATAGAATTTTGTACCATTTTTATTTATTATCCTGCATAATTTCCTTTTTTAATAAAACTTGATGTACATTACTTAATATTGATAGTTTGGTTTTAAAAAGAGTAAAGAATATTGTAGTGTATTCTGATTTAATAGATAAGGTTATGGAAGTAAAAAAGTAGAGTACATTTAGAAACTATAAAGTGAAACAGCTAGAGAAAAAATTGAAACTGGGCAAGCAAAAACAAAAAAAACAGAGGAAACAGGGTGTGAAAAAGAAAGCTGAGTGAAAAGAAAGAGAGAAAATAAAACAGATGTAACTATCTTAGATAAAGAAAGTAGAAGCCAAATGAATTTCTATAATATTTGATAAGTTTATAGTATAAAAGATAATAATCAATTTGGTCTAAAATTGGGTATAGATTTGAAGGTTATAGTTTCAAAAAGAAGAAAATAAAATGTAAAATAAACTAAAAAAAAATAAAAAAGTAAAACAACATAGGAAGTAAAAAATCAAAATTGTGAAAACGCAAATAAACTCCATCATTGTCTAAAAAAGAGAAGTTAATAAATAACTAACAAATCTGTCAGGTGTTAAATTTTTAAAACTAAACTAAGACTGCGATAGCTAAACCTGCAAGTCCAACAATAAATCCAGTAGCTGGTGTGTAATTTTGACCGGCTAAACCTTGTGAGGTTGATGAAACAGTAGTATTAGAAATCACAGATGAAGAACCTTCAGATCCTGTATTAGTTTTACTAGTAGCAACTAAAGTATTTGAAGTAATTGAAGCAGAGTCTGAAGATGATTTTGTTGCTTTAAATGATGATTGAGAAATGTAAGTAGAAGAACCCTTAGAAGAGTTAGAATAAGAAGATTCTGAAGCTAAAGCTAACAAACCAGCAGCATTTGATAAATGAGCTGAAGAAATTTTCTTAGTAGAACTTGCACTTGCACTTGAGCTAGTGGTAGCAAACACAGATGTAGATGAGATAGCAGCATAGGAAGCTGATTCAATTGAAGCAGCATAGACAGAAGCATAGGAAGCTGATTCAACGGAAGCAGCATAGACAGAAGCATATGAAGCTGATTCAACGGAAGCAACAGATTCAACGGAAGCAACAGATTCAACGGAAGCAATAGAAGCAACAGAAGCAACAGAAGCAACAGAAGCAGAAGATGCTGATAGGTCTGCTGAACTTGAACTTGAAGTTACAACTTTATTCTTATTACCTCCAGCCACTTCGACAGAAGTTGATGATGAGATGATAGAAGAGGTTGTTGAGCTTGAGCTTGGGCTTGGGCTTGAACTTAAACTTGAACTCGAGCTTGAACTTGAAATTGGAATGGAACTTGAAATTGGAATGGAACTTGAACTTGAACTTGAACTTGAACTTGAACTTGAGCTTGATGCTAAAGAAGCAAGAAGAGCAGAACTTTCTTCTGGAGTTAAAGAAGTGACAGTAACAGTCACAGTTGATTGGTAAGTGGTGGTAAAGTCATCAGCTAAAGTTAAGGAAGCTAATAAACCTAAAGGCAAAAAAGTTTGTAATAATCTCATAATGTTTGTCTTGTTCTTTAAATGAATATGGTTGAATTTGGATATCAAGTAGTATAATTGGTAAGGTTGATTTTAAAAGATAGTATTTGAAGTGGTGAAATCTCTAACAATATAATATATTTAGCTTTAAAATGAGTGACTAAAGGTGAGATGAATTGAAAAGGAATTTGTTTGAAGAAGGAATTGCTTATAAATAATTAAAATTATAATTAAGGATCAAAAAGACAAAAGACAACAGGTAGAAAAATTGAAAGAAACTTTCAAAATAAGATTAAAAAAAGACCCATATACGAATTAACCGAATGTTTGAAATTTTTATATCAATAGGAAAAGTTTGACAACAACAAATACAAAAACAACAACAAACCTCGAATTTGCAGTTTCCTAATTGGGAACCACCACCATACAATGCGCGCACTTTTGGGCCCTAAAGTATTAGTATGTATACAAAGTACCGTATAAAAAGTACCGTATCCCATATTATTTATTCTTTATTATAGTTTAATTTAATATAACGGTATTAATATTAAGTTATTGATAAACAACTTCATTAGTAGAAATATGAATTAAAAAATAATAAATAAGAATGGTCACTTGACTTGAGCGCAATACTTTTTCTAACACCTAGATTTGGATCAGCGATGAGTCAGTTGCCGAGTGTTGCTTATACCAAAAATAAAAACAAACCCTAAATATGTATTTTTTTTTTTTTTTATGTTATATATTATATACTAACTATTTATCTTTTTGATCTTTCATCTTTGATCCTCTAAATAAATAAATAAATCAATAAATCAATATTCATCATTTCTTAAATTCACATAAATGTCTATTTGTATTTATATAACCATACTTGGCAAAGGATTAATAATTAGTAGATCAATGCACGTTTTTATGCTTATTTATGCCTCTGTGATATGTTTTTGTGTTATTTTAATAAGTATGGTGGGGGAAATAAATATAAACAATACTTATTGGTGGAGGTTAAGTAGAGCAGTAAATTTTATTGGGATTGGGGATTTTGAATACAAGAAAGAAAAAGGGGAGAATAGAATAGAAGTTAACAGTGAAAATTCGAAAAAAGGGATAAAGATAAAAGGAAAGATAAAAAGATAAAAAGATAAAAAGTAAAAAGTAAAAATTAAAAATAAAACACATGTATCATTAATGAATATATTTATTAATTTGAATTAACTCATTTATATCATAGAGTTTTATTCTTTTATAGTATATACAATTAAAAAGGATAGAATTTAATTCTTGAAATATTTATGTTAACTAATAGGATACCAAAGAAATTTAAATAAACGAAACGAGTCAAATTGAAATATTTGAAAAAGAGTTTTTTTTTTTTTTTTTGAACTGCATGCATTAGCTCCTGATGGGATTGTCTTTGCTTTGTTTTTTTTGTTTTTGTTTTTACATATGCAATGTTTGTCAGATATGATACATACATATGGAGATCTTATATTGTGGATGGATGAAAGTATGGAATTGAATTTAATTTATTAATTTAATTTTATTCTATAAAATACTATTAAGAGTATCTTTAAGGTTAAGAATAGTATTAAGAATAACATTAACAGTATACACTAATACATTTTTACATTAATACATTGGAACTGTATCCTGTAATTGGGTTTGCATAAATGTTCCTGGGTGAAGAGAAAAAGAAATAACAGGACATTTGATCTAATTAGCCGATATCGAGATAAGCTGCATATGTAAAATTTACTGACAAAATTGCTTTTTTCCTTTCCACTATACTATACTATATTATATTATTTATCATACCTATTTATTAACAATAATTAACAATTTCTAATACTAATACATATTATCTTATACTACATTATATCCATTTTAAAAAAGTAATTTGTTACTAACAAATGGGTAAACTACAAAAAAGGATAATCCAACTCTCAGCCTGCCAGCCTGCCAGCCTGCCAGCCTGGTGGACAAATTCTCCGAAACTCCAGAGTACGTAATCCTACCAGGCTTGCTTACCTCATCTTAGGCAGCGCGAGAACCACGAGCTCCTGGTATCCCTCCTGGTATCCCTCCTGGTATCCCTCCTGGTAGCCCACTTCCAGTCCAGGGCGTGCGCGCCGCACTCTGTTCCGTGGGCAACCGCCGCACTCGTTTCTTTTGCGGCCAAATCGAATCTGGTCAAGAATTATTAAAATTGAACAATATCGCCAAATCTCAGCACAATTTAACAGTTTCGATTTCCTTTCAGATTTCTGCTTGATATTGTTACAAAACCCCTTTCCCTTTCTCTTTCCCTGCTACTTTTTCTTTATATCCTACTTATTCATTCACTTACTACATTTGGAATAACATTTACCTATAATATATTCTATAAAATATCAACATCATTCTCCACTCCCTCTACCTTGCTTGCTTACAATCAACCCATTATTCTGACTTACATACGTACCCACTATTAATTTTTAAGCTTGCGAACAATTAATCTCATTATTAATTTTTATTATTATCTTCACTTCTAGCCTAACTATACATTGTTGTTATATATACACTCACATACTATAATCTATACTATATACCCTTTTTAAAATTTACAATAGTTACAATCATGGATCTCTATCAAATACAACAAGATCAAGATGGAAAAAGAAATTTACCTCCTCTTTCTCGTGTTATTCCTGATCATCAACATCAACTTCAACATCAATATCAACAACAACAACAACAACAACAACAACAACAACAACAACAACAACAACAACAAACATCTCCACAACCACCATCTGTTCAAGTACAACAACCCAGCATGGTTCATCAACAAGCTGACTCTAATTCTAGTTCACCAAGTATTAAAGCTGAAAAACTAGATCCACCTACTTCTCAACAACATCAACACTTGCAACATCAACAAGAGCAACAACATTTACAACAACAGCATTTACAACAACAACAGCAACAGCAACAACAACAACAACATCTTCATCATCAACAACAAGGTCAACTTCTTCATCATCAACAACAACAACAGCAACAGCAACAACAACCTGTTTCTCAATACCCTTCTCAAATGACATATCAATCTTATCAACAAGTTGGTTTACAGATGGCTCCTCCTCAATATGCTCAACAATATCCTCAACAATATATAATGCAAGCTATGCCTCAAATGAGTCAAATCCCGCCACCTCCACCTCCTCCAAATGTTGATTCTGCTCAATTATTTGGTAAATGTACTTGTAAACAAGAAGGTAATAGAATTCCAAGACCAAGAAACGCTTTCATTCTTTTTAGACAAAAGCATCATCAAGCTTTGTTAGAAGAAGGTAATGTCATTAGAACCAATCCAGATGTTTCAAGAGAGTTAGGTCGTCGTTGGAGAAATTTAGGTCAAGAAGAAAAAGATTATTGGAATAAACAAGCTGCTGAAGAAAAGAAAAGACATGCTGAAAAATATCCTGGTTATAAATATACTCCAAGAAGAAATAATAAGAAAAATTGTCCTCATTGTACCGCTAAACAAGCAATTAAAGATCATAATCTTGCTTTACAACAATATGCAGCTCAATATCCAAGTCAAGCATATATTTATGGTTTACAAACAGCTGTTGCAAATCAATATTATCCTCAAGTTGCTGTTGCAGCTAATGCAAATGGAACTCAACAACAACCAATGTCTCAACAAATGATTTCTCAGCAACAAGCACAACAACAACAACAACAACAGCAACAGGTGCAACAACAGGTGCAACAACAAGTACAACAACAAGCTTATTATCAACCAATTCAACAAGTTTCAACCAATTCTATAACTGGCCAACAACAACATCAACAACAACAATTTAAGACTGAAGATTTATATCCTTCGTTAGGATCACAAAGTTATTCTTCAAATGTTTCTTCTGCTGGTCAATCTTCTGCTTCAATGTCATTAAATACTACAAATAGTAAACAAACGAATTCCCCAAGTTTAGTTCAACAACAAATATCGAATGGTAATGGTAGTAATAATAATGGAACTGATCAAGGACAATATATCAGTTATTATCAACAAATGACTGGTGTAGCATCTCCATCTTTAAGATATGCAAATACGTCACAACATTCAGGAACAAATTCTCATGGACAACAAACTCCAACTCAACAAGTTGCTCAAACTCCAACTCAACAACCACAACCACAAGGTATGTATTTACAAGTTGATCCAACACAATTATATTCTTCAGTTGGTAGACCATCATCTACAACAGGTCAACCACAACCAGGTCCACCTCCACCACCACCTCAACAACCACAACAACAATCATCATCTTATTTGAGTCCTGCTTTATATGGTTATGATTTTCAACCTCAACAGGCTACACAAGGACAATCTGGTTTACCATCTATTCAAAATTTGTCATTACCTCCTTTAAATCAAAAGAATAATTCTTAAAATGTTTTTATTCTATCGTTTATTCTGCTTTTTCCCTTTGTTTCTTTATTATTTTCCAATTCTTAAATTACTTCATTCATACTTTTTGGTTATAAATTAGATTTTTTTCTTGTTTTTGTTTTTCTTTAACTTCTCTTAATCTTTTTCAATTATAGATCTATGTATTTTTATTGCTTTTATTTGATTTCTGAAACTGTTGAAATGTCACTATTATTACTATTATTATTACTAAAATCTTAACTATTTTCCGTTTTGATTTTCTCCTTACTACTTACTACTTACTATTTACTTTCTTACTTTCTTACTTTCTTACTTTCTTACTTACTTTCTTTCTTTCTTACTTTTTTACTTTCTAACTTTCTTACTTTCTTACTTACTTTTTTTTTTCTTTCAATCAATCAATCTTTCTTTACTCTTTTTTTTTTTTCGATTATTAGAGTATATAAATATATCATAAATTTCAATGAAAAATTCAAAGTGAAAAATTAAACGCAAGTTTTATAAAATAATTAGTTTTTATAAAGAATAATATATTACTTTTAAATGAATGGTTGTTCATTAGTGTTTTGATGTTAGTGATTGTGGGTTTAGTAAATAAGCGAGATTCTTTTGTTTAATTAAACAATATGAATAAAAGTATGTGGTGTGGGGGTGTGAGTGTGGGCCCTGTGGGATGTAAGAGTGTTAATGGTGTTATTATAGATAATAGAATAGAATAAATGGATAATTAAATAAAACGTATTTATAAGTTAATGTACTTGTATTGTATTATTCAAAAATACTATTATAGTATATTATACATTAATAAAAAAATAAATTGAACAACTACAAGTGAAGTGTAAATTTGATGAGAGATGAAGTGAAAGATGAGATTTGTTTAAAGTAATGAGTTAATAAAATTTCCTAAATTGGAAAGAATTTCCACTCTTAAATAATACCAAGAAATACTTACAGCTCGGAATTCGGCATTTAAATTGTAAAACCTTTCAATTTAAATATCGACCTGATGTCGAGTCGATTCCGTCGTTGGTAACAATGTCGAGTCGACATATCACGTGTATGTGCACGTGACAAAACTTTCGCCCTTTGCCTGGCTGAAAAAAAGAAATTTTTGTTTATGTCTTAACAGTGGATGGTTAAATAACATGGCTGGTTATATGATAGGCTTTCTTTAAGGCCTTTATTAACTTCTTTATTAAATTCTTTATTAAAATTTTTTACTAGTTTCGTTAATGCCCAAAATTTAAAACTTTCCCCGACTAATGAGTAACTTTTTTAATATATTTCTAAGGGAATTGTGAATTGAGCCACACAAGCCCCAATTAACTATGACTGTTTTTTTAATTTTTTTTTTTTTTTTGACCGTTTTTTTTTTTAAAACACCGATTTCAATGCTAATTCCTCACAAGACTTAGGCTAATCATCTTAAATAAATAGACATTTAAATCCAACATCCATTCAAATTCTTCTCTCATTCACTAGCTTGCTTTCATTCCTATTTCATTCCTATTTCCTTATTTCCTTATTTCCTTCCCATATAAATTTACTTCAGTATTATTTACTACACCCAATCTAATACTATATACTAGCTGTTTGCAACCAGCTAATTTACATTCAAAGAAAAAAAAATTATCTACCTAATATTCAGTTAAGGGTTCCTTCTTATCACCCATTATTATATTGCAATAAGCAAAAAAAAAGTAACTATTTTTAAGGGGAAAAAATTCAGACTAAATAATAAATACTACTAGTGATAAAAAGAAAAAAAATTCTGTCTTTCCTTTTAACTATAAATTTAAATTAAATTCCCAATTCTTTAATTTCTTTTTTACTACAATACTAAGTTTCTTTTATATTCAATATTCAACGTTTAATATTCAATATCAATATGACTAAAAAACAAGAATTTGCTGAGGCTGATGGAGTTTTATCAAGTTCAGGTGCTTCATTTAGATCTCATGATCATGAAAATGGTAATTTCATAAATCGATTCATATCCTCTTTTGAAAGACAAGAACCTGATTTATCTGATTTTAATTTAGATGAAATGACTGATGAAGAAAGAAAACATGTTATTTTAGCAAATCAACCATTAAGTAAAGCTTTTAATGATCGTATTTTACAAATGATTGCAATTGGTGGTACTATTGGTACTGGTTTATTCATTGGTTTAGGTTATTCTTTAGCTTCTGGTCCTGGTGCTTTATTAATTGGTTTTATTATCGTTGGTATTACAATTTATTTAGTTTGTCAAGCTGCTGCTGAATTATCTGTTGCTTATCCTGAAAGTGGTTCATTTGCAAGTCATATTTCAAGATTTCTTGAACCAGGTTGGGGTTTTACAATTGCTACTAATTATGGTTTATCTTGGTTAATTTCTTTCCCATCTGAATTAATTGGTATTTCAATGACAATTAGATATTGGAATGATTCAATTGATCCTGCTGTTTGGATTGCTATTTTTTATGTTTTCATTGTTTCTTTAAATTTATTAGGTGTTAGATATTACGGTGAATCTGAATTTTTACTTTCTTTTATTAAAGTCGTTGCCGTTATCATCTTTATTATTATTGGTATTGTTTTAATTTGTGGTGGAGGTCCAGGTGAATCAAGTTATATTGGTGCTCAATATTGGCATAATCCAGGTTCATTTGTTAAACCAGTTTTTAAATCAATTTGTAATACATTTGTTTCTGCTGCTTTTTCATTTGGTGGTACCGAATTGGTTGTTTTAGCTGCTGCTGAATCAAGAGATGTTACTGCAATTGCAAGAGCTACAAAACAAGTTTTTTGGAGAATTTTAATCTTTTATATAACAACTGCTGTTGTTATTGGTTGTTTAGTTCCATATAATGATGAAAGATTATTAGGTGGTGAATCTGATGAAGATGTTACTGCTTCTCCATTTGTTATTGCTTTATCAAATGTTGGTGGTTCATTTTCAACTAATGTTTCTCATTTTATGAATGCTGTTGTTTTAGTTGCAATTATTAGTGTTTGTAATTCTTGTGTTTATGCAAGTTCAAGAGTTTTCCAATCTTTAGGTGCTTCTGGGGAATTGCCAAGAATTCTTGGTTATGTTGATAAAAGAGGTAGACCTTTAGCTGGTATTCTTTTATGTGCTGTTGTTGGTTTATTAGGTTTCCTTGTTGATTCTGATAAAGAAGATGTTGTTTTCACTTGGTTATTTGCTTTATGTTCAATTTCTTCATTTTTCACTTGGTTTTGTATTTGTTTTTCTCATGTTAGATTTAGATGGGCTTTAAAATCCAGAGGTAGAGGTACAAATGAATTAGTTTATACTTCTCAAATGGGTATTTGGGGTTCTTATTTTGGTTGTTTATTAACTGGTCTATTAATTGCTGGTGAAATTTATGTTTCTTTATTCCCACTTGGTGGTAGTCCAAATGCTGAACAATTCTTCCAATATTGTTTATCAATTCCAATTATGATTGTTGTTTATATTGGTTATAAAACTTATAAAGGTACTTGGAATACAATTTTCATTCCTTTAAAAGATATTGATTTAGATAGTGGAAGACGTCATCCTGAAGATTTAGAATTATTAAAACAAGAAATTGCTGAAAAGAAAGCTTATATAAAATCAAGAAATTTCTTTTATAGACTTTATAGCTTCTGGTGTTAAGCTAATTATGGGGAGTTTCTTTTCTAATTGTTTTTACGAAATTTTGATATCAATTATCATCCATTTTTTTTTGTGCTGATTTTACACATTAATTTTATTTTCTATTTCTATTTCTATTTCTATTTCTATTTCTATTTCTATTTCTATTTCTATTTCTTTTCCTTTTCCTTTTCCTTCATTAATTTACTTTAAATTTTTCTATTTTCTATTCTCTATTTCCTATTCTCTATTTCTTAGCCCATACTTTAATCCGCTTAATGTATTTTCACTTTTTTCAATCAAAACTCTACCAGTGTATATAAAAAATCTATATATTTACAATTAATCAAATTATATTTGTTTTATTCGTTCATTCTTGATACTTTATTAATAATCCCTTCTTACCAGCAACATAAACATTATTATCGTGTGAAATTATAAAATCATTAATTTGATTATCATAACCAACAAAATGCTTTTTAAAATTACCTGTATTTAATTCAACTGAAAACAATAAATTAACTAAAGAAGTTAAACAATAAATTAAACCATTATTTATTTTAATCTTTATTATTTTTAATTTTAATTTGCATTCATTTTTTGAAAATCCAATTATTCTTTCCCATAATAATTTCCTACTAACTTTATTAAAACATTTTAATTTATTATCAATTCCAATTATTATAAATTGATTATGAACAGAAATTGAAATTGAATTAATTGAATCAAATGAATTTTGTTTTTCACAACTTGTTGTAATATTACCATTGAATTCACCTAATGAACATCTACTATTTAAATCCCATACACTAATGATTCCTGACTGATGAGCAGCATATAACACTTTTCCTTGACAATCAAAAAATAGATTATTATTAGTAAAACTAGAACTAGAACTAGAACTAGAACTGTTATTTTCACTCTCACCAGATCCATGATAATCAATATCAATAGCTAAAACTGGATCATTAACATCTTTAACTCTTCTTATACTCCAAACACAATCACCTGAACCACACTCCCAAATACAACAAGAACCATCAATTGAGGAGCTGATAAAATTTCTACCAAAACCAATTAATTTTAAATTTGTAACTGGTTTTTTATGTAAACCTTTAAAAATCCTTGGATTATCACCTGTTTCTAATGACCAAAGTTTAATTAAATAATCTAATGATACAGTTATTATTACTTTACCACTTGGGAAAACTAATAAATCAGTTATATCTAAATAATGCGCTGAATTGATAGATAATTTAGGAATCAGTTTTGTTTTTTCAGTCGTTGGTATTGATTCAAGTTTAGTGATTGATCCTTTTGAATCACCAATGATAATTGAAGTATCTACCAAGTTTATTGTAGTAATGTTGTGTGATTGTAAATTAAAGCTTTCAGTTGAAGAGAAATGAAGTTTCGGGAATTCAATTTGAATTGGATTTGAACTGGATTGAATTTGTATTTGAAATGTAGTACTAGATAATTGTTCAAATTGAATTTCATCATGTTTTTCTTTACTATCATTATCATTATCATTATCAGATTTGCAGATAAAGTTGTTTTTAACTATGGTAATGTTGTATCGTAAACCATTAATTCTAATCCAAACAGATTCTTTAATGATTTTACCAACAGTAACATCATTTAGAACTTGTAAAAAATCATGTTGAATTTGTATTATAGGAATGAATGACATTTTTGAAGAATGGTTTTTTTTTAATTATATCAAAACCATAAAACAGAATGAAAAATGAAAAAAAAAAAAAAAAAAAAAAAACTAGCGAATAAATAGAAATAGAAAACCACTAAAACCACTAAAACAACAAACTACTTATTCTT